>JANBXA010000190.1:5770000-6175000 GCA_030556225.1 Cricetiscus sungorus
CCCAGTAATTATAATACTCTGCTAGTGGCTTTGGGAGGATTTAATGAGGACAGATATTGACTGTATCTGGCACAGGCAATAATGTTTCTTTTGTTTGTTTTGTTTTATTGCCAGGGCCTGGGTACTCAGGCATGCTAGCCAAAAGCCCTGATACTGAGCTCAAGCCCTAAACCTTTTTTTATATCTTTATTTCAAGGTAGTGTCTCCCAAGTAGTCCAGGCTAGCCTTGAACTTGAAACCATCCTGCCTCAGCCTACCAAGGAGCTGGGATTACAGGCCTATGCTTTTGTGGTTTATTTAAATCATTTATTCTTACATGGTATTATTGTTATTAGATTTTCGGGCCTCTAAATAAAATACTTTGAGTGAAGCATCCTAGTTTCTACAGTCCAGCTGGCATCATCTCTGAATTGGAAGCCACTTCTGTACAAAACAGCACCGTACTCAGCCATCATGATGTTGTAGTCACTCACAGGTAATTATTTTTTCAGTGCTTAGAATTGAACACAGGACTTCATGCATGCCAAGTATGTGTTCTCCCACAAAACTACATCCCAAGCCCTTACAAGTGATTTGTTTCTTAATATTTGTTTTACTTATAAAATATGTCAGGAGACATGTGCACATGTACCCATGGGAACAAAAAAGAAGACATCATATCCCCTGGAACTGGAGTTACAGGCAGGTATGAGCCACCTCACACAGATGCTAGGAACCAAACATGGGTCTCTACAGTAAGCTCTTTTTTTTTAACTGCTTCCCAGTGAGACAAGGACTTCCGTACTAAGCATCTCTCAACACACCAGGGTGACCTCAGCAAAGGGACTTAAATTTTCTGGGCCTGGGTTTCCTAGTCTATTATGTAGAAAAGGGAAAGAGGGGAAGAAGGTTGTATGCTTTTTTTTTAACTGCTGAGCCATCTCTCCAACCCAAAGGTAATAATATTTCTTTTTCTTTCTTTCTTTCTTTTTTTTTTTTTTTTTTTTTCCTTTTTCATTTTGTTGTTGTTGTTTCCAGACAGGGTTTCTCTGTAGCTTTGGAGCCTGTCCTGGAACTCGCTCAGTAGACCAGGTTGACCTCAAACTCATAGAGATCTGCCTGCTTCTGCCTCTGGAGTGCTGGGATTAAAGGTGTGTGCCACCACCATCCAGCTTCAAGCTGGTGTTTCTTGAGTACTGTCTAGGAATAGGTGGGGTGGGCCATGAGGGTCTGCTGCTGGAAGCTGAAGTAAGGGAAAACATAATTCTCGGACTGACTTCACCAGGTGTGGTAGCCCCCAAATTTGCTGTCTTGGCCCAGCACCTTCAAGCAGCTAGAAGATGGGTCACTAGTCATCAGTCTTGGGACATCCTCTGTGTGGAGTGAGGCAAGCACCATGGCTTGTCCACTTATTCTTTTGTAGCCACAACTCTGTGAGTACTGCCCACTAGGGACAAACGGTATTTAACAGAATACAGTGACTTAGTGAGCCTTGGTAGGAGAGGCTTTGGAGGCACAGTATAGCTTTCAGCTATGATATGTTTCCCTTGTTAGTTATTTTTAAAGTAGACCATGTTTCCAATGCATAAATTACTACTTACAATACAGTTTAACAAACACGTGGCAAAATACTTTCGTATCTTGACAGTATTATTACTGTCAAGCAGAGAATACCCCCGACTACTTGACATTTTTAGATCTACTTTTGGAGTTTGCCACAGATTTCACATGGTTTTGCACATTTCTATACTTCCACCGTGTCCTCAATTTTGTTTGATATGTGTGACTCTAATGCTCTGTCTGTGCAAATGTCAGCTTTCATCTCAGGTTGAATCTGTCCCTTTGTCGTTCCAGCTTCAAACCCCTTCAGCTGAAAAGACAATGTGAATTGCTACAGTCCGAGAGGTTCAATGGTTTCATTTTCCTTCCTTCACGGTTTGGCTATAGAATTTACACAGTCCTCCCAAAGCTGTACTTGATCTGGGTGTTGATTCCCCTCTCTCCTCAGAGACCATTTAATGTTCATCTTAATTCAGGGCTGTCCCACAGCAGATGACTTTCAGAATGATCTTTTCCTGGTAGGAACAGCATCAACTTTTACTGAGGAAATAGTTGTTTCTGATGTAGGACATGGTCCAAATGATCGTTTTCTTTTTTAGACTTGATGAGTTGCATTTGCCAGCTGGTGTCAACACTTTTACTTTCCTTTTCTTCTGTCCTGAAAGTAGAACTAAAGTCTCCGTCTCTGATGACCTGAGCTCATAGTTGTAATCCATATTTTACCAGCAAAATACTTACCCAAAGTAAGTATTTGCATCAAAGCAAAACCAGATGACTTTGTCAATTTCGGAGCTGAGGATCTAAAAATGGCATTATTTTTCTGTTTTCATTGGCTGGACAATGACACTAGCTCATTTTTTTTTTTTTTTTTTCTTTCTGGAGGTGATGTCACTTGGGACTATGGCAGATTTTCAATATTTGTTCTAGGATGTGGCATTTCCTGGACACATCTTCTTCCTCCTCCCCAGGATTTTCTACTGATAGATGCCTCACTGCTTATGATAACTACTCCAGCAAACGGCTCCTCCAGACACGTGCCCAGTAAACTCATTGTCCAGTTTACAAGTTCTACTCTGTCTGGACACATCAATGACGCTTTCGTCTTTTGGATATTTTTTTTTTTAACTCAGCCAAAGACTCTTGCACACTTTCAAAGGTCAAATGGTGAAGATCTGCTGTCTCACTCGGATAGAAAGTCTAACCTAGGGCCTGGCTTAAGGCCCTTTGTGTTTATTCACACATCTAAGCAAAAGACTCCTTGACTCTGAGTGGTGGTCACTGTTTTACTGTCCTGGTTCAACCACTGAGATGTTTGAACACCTTTGGACTTTTTCCTGAGCTTCCTTTATGAGACCGGGATAACTCTTGTCGCCTTTCTACTTTATTTTCCTACAAGCTTAAGCTAAAGTACAATGCTGAAATAAATCTGTAACTCGGCTAATGCGTCTCCCCTCTCCTGAGTGCTGTACATCTCACTCCCTGAGATTAGCCTGTGTTGGTTTTGATATGTTTTACAATTCTGTTGAGACATGCATAATTAACAAATAAAAATTATGTCTATTGTAAATATAAAATGTGGTGCTATGGTAAGTGGTCAGTCTCCCGAACTCATGGGTTCCACCCTGGCAGACTCAGCCAATCTGGAAGAA
Source organism: Cricetiscus sungorus (assembly GCA_030556225.1). Taxonomy (NCBI): domain Eukaryota; kingdom Metazoa; phylum Chordata; class Mammalia; order Rodentia; family Cricetidae; genus Cricetiscus; species Cricetiscus sungorus. The sequence goes on from JANBXA010000190.1 coordinate 5,773,189, forward strand.
AAACAGCAACAAAAATCCCCATTCCACAGTAAACATATTTATAAGTTCTTCCTGTCTTTTTCCCCCAGTCAGCATAAAGCAACAATCGATTACATACCATTTACATTATATTGGGCATCATAAATATGGCGGCAGTGACTTGAAAGGTGTGGGAAGATGTGCCTAGGTCTATGCTAACTCTAAGTGAATCTTTATATAAAAGCCTTGAGCAACTGAAGATATTGGTATCTTAGGGTGGGAGTGAAGGAGGTGGATCTAGTCTGGGTATCATGGACTGACTGTATATGTTCACTGTAAAGGAATCGACACATCCAGACTAACACATCTGTCACCTCACACAGTTATCTCTGTGGAGGGATGTAAGATGCTCTATCTTAGAGTGCTCAGTAGAGCACCATTAACTATGTCGCTAAGCTGTGCATCACATCTTCAAGGCTGAGCAACTCGGGACTGCGACTTTGTACCATTCACCAACATCTTCCCATTTCCTGCCCTCTGCCTCCAGAAACCACCCATTTATCTGCTGCTTCTGGGCATTAACTTTTGTGGGGTTTTTTTTGTTTTGTTTTGTTTTGTTTTGTTTTTTGTTGTTTTGTTTTTGTTTTCACATATAAGCAAGACCATAGTGTCTGAAACGAAAAGCTTTGAATAGCCAAAGCAATCTTTCTAAAGTAAATCAAATCTGCAGCATGCAATCCTGATTTCAAACTCTATTGAAAAACTGTAGTGACCAAAATAGCATGGATCTATCATAATAACAGACGTGACGTGTGGAGCAAAGAAACAAATCACAGAGCCCAGAAGTAAACTTCTGAACACATGGTGGCAAGGCTGCCAAAAATACACAAAGAAGCAGTCACTTCAATAAACGGCACAAGGAACAGGATGTGTTGACATACACCTGCAATCCTAGCACCCAGGAGAAGCGAAGGCAGGAGGATTGCTGTGTGTTTAGAGGCAACACAGGTTACATTGCAAGTTCCCGCCCTAAAAAAAAAATATATCCATAGGCAAATATGGGGCTTTATCTTTACACTCCCAGATTTACTTTGATCACAATCCTTCAGGCAGTTGTGAATCTGGCTACGTTGCCATTTACCTTCAGAAGAGTAGCAAATAAACAGGACAGTGTTTTAAAGACACCTCCTGCCCCTGGCAGAGAACAGTAGCCTTGAGAAGCTGCAGAGGGAGGGGGTCACAGGCTGTGTCTCCAACCCCTAGCCTCTTAGGCTAGGAAAGCTGGCCAAATACCCTTCAGTAACCAACGGCAATTGCCCTGTGAAGCTGCAGTCACCTGCCTGAGGCTTCTGAGCATGTGACCTAGTTAACTCCCCAGGTAAAGCCTCTAGGAGTGGCCTTAGATGGTAATAGATTACTAGCACTTGGAATTGACAAGAATGGGATTCTTATCCTATGGAAACAGGCCCCCAGCTGCATGCATTATATGCAAATATCCCTTGTCTGTATAGATAGATGTGTTTTGCTAGGTGGCTTCATGTTGGACCCCCCTACACATTTTTTGGTGTGACCTTGGTCAGTCGTTGTCCAAAGCCTGTCCAAAGTCTGGCCACCCCTAGAGGCCAGTCAGCTGCAGGGTCTAGGTAGGAACAGACACTGAGCCAATTTCATGCTGGAAGGGTTTAAGAAAAGTCAGCTCTCAACTTTGGCACCATCTCTCTTCTTCCAACTCAGCTGTTACTCCACCAGCTAGGGGCCTGTGTTCTGCTCAGTCCCCTCCACTTACACATATGCCCACTCCAGAGAAGAGAAATTCACACCTCATCCTCTTGTCCAGACATTCCTGGAAATGATTTTTTTTATCCTGGCCCTTCTAGGCTCCTGTTAGAGTGCAGGCTCTGCTTTACTTCAGTGAGAGAAGAGGCACATCCCCGAGGGGCTGTCCTGCACACAGATCTTCCTGAACAAAGGTACGGGCAGCTCCAAACACCACTCTGTTACCATTTTATCTTGACTCTTTGGTCTTGGCTTACTTGTATCAGATATTACCCATAACTAACCCCTGCAGACCAGCTCAAGAGTGGTTTACCCCCGTCCCATGACTATCTTCAAGCTGTCTTTATTCCCAAAGACCTTAAGTAGAGTGAACATAGACAGTATTCTAGGTCATTGAGTGCACTCGGGAAATAGAAAGGACACCAATAAAGGATGGAAACAGAAGCCATGGTGCAGCAGGACCTGGGGAAGGCTGGTGGCAAGACCTTGGTTTTGGATAGTGATGGACTAACCAAGGCCACATCAGGCAGAGAAGGGTCCACAGAAGGGGGAGAGTAGAGGCCAAGGCAGACAGCAGACCAGACCTACCTTGAAAAAAGGAGTTCATGGAAGGAGCCAGGCCCAGTCCCACCCACAGTGAAGGGGAAGCAACTGAGTGTTAAGGCTGTACTCAGTCCTGGGCCATCATCTGGAACATCCTTGCCTACCTTGCTTTCCTATATCCTTCCTGTCACCCATGGCAACCTGCCCTCAGCTCTGTCCTTCATCACCTGAAACAGTCAAATTAACTCAGCCAGGATCCTTTCTAGGGACTAGCATCCAACCCCAAGACACAACCTAGGCACAACTCCACACCTGAGCCACATCTGTGGATGTCCACAGAGCATGCCAAACACCATCAACTTCCAATACCGGTCACAGAATGGAATACCTGGCTGCAGCAGCCCCAGCCTCTGTAGGTCCCCTGGGAACATCCCTATGTGACCACAGGGGTCTAGGATAACCAAGCAAACCTCTGGGTTTGAATAACAATGCTACCAACCAATGAATAGTGTGGGGTCTATGGCCAGTTGCTACCCTCCCTCAGTACCCCAGTGTACCCACAGATTGCAAGGCCCCATACATGTCTTGACCACCCCACCTGCCTGCTCTGAGCCCTTCTATACCCCATGACAATCACCCTGGCCCCATCACAAAACCTTGGTTCTTAGCGTTCCTCTCTTTTTCTTTACCTTTGCAATAGTTGGTCTCATCCCTGAAATATTCTAGTTCCCTCCAGTTGACACCATGACCTAGGGAGCCAACAGCTCCATGGATAACAGTAGACCAAGAAGAGTTGGGGTGAAATTGCCCAGTTGCTTCCTAAACTTCCACTGGGTCAAGGATATGGCTTAGGGAGCAAGAAGGGTCTCATCACTGCTCAGCCTCCTTCTCCAGCCCTGCCTCCCCAAGCCCCTACCTCTCATCCCCTTATTTCCAAGGGTAACAAAGTCTTCCTCCTCCAGGGAAAGCTGCTGGTTGCTGGGGTAGATAGACTCTTGGGTAGGAGGTCCAGGCATCAACTCTTACTGGTAATGTGGATCCAGGAAAGTGGTTAGATGGACAACAGATAAATAATATCTGACTGTCCTCAAAGGATCAGCCAGCACTGCATTCCAGCTCCGCCCTAGATGCTCACTGATACAGGCTTGGACACAGCTTTCCACCTGCACACAAAGACTCCATTTGGTTTTGGTCTCCTCTTTCCAGACATCAGTCCACCCTGTGTTCCTTGCCTGTCCCACCAGTGGGTGGTCCCTGCTACAGCATGAACATGCTCTACAATGAGACACCTATTCTCTCCTCACTCGGAAGTCTCTCTGATGCAGAGCCGCTGCAGTCTCAGGACCAGCTGGGTTCAGAGCCTGCCAGGGGAACTGTGGCAAAACGGAGGTTTATGCTGATGATCTCTCTGCTGGAGGACTCATCAAGGAACAAAGCCACAAAACAATAGATCAAAGGGAGCCCTGGTCAGCCAAAGGGATGCTGCAGAAAGAAGGAAGAGCTGTTTCTGTCCCAGCTGGGGAACACCTGCCCTGGAAAAACTGGGAACCTGAAGAGGTCCTTTTCCTTCTGTGGTCCATGATCTGGAAGGAAGTTCATCAAGGAACAGAGGCGGCAGACCGGACCAGAGATGATGTACAGAAGTCCTAAGGAAGCACAGAGAAGGGCACCAGGGGCTGGATCCTGTAGCTGAACCAAAGAATAAGGAAGTCATCACCTTGCTGAAGCTAGAGGACAAGTGGAAAATCACAGCCCTGTGCATAGCCCCCTCCTCCCCCACCCCCACACATGAACTTATCCCTATAGACTGCAGGTGGGCTCAAGTCCTATAAACTAGACTTAAAAATACATTGCTGACTGCTCGCCCTCTACTTGTTCACTCATCAGGTGTTTTCAGTGTCTTTGTTGAGCTGGGAATAGCCATGAGTCAGCCCCTAACCAGGGAGAGAGGAGAGGGGAGAGGGGAGAATCAGACTGCAAGGTAATAATGCCTGTGGTTTTAAAACAAAGTCTGCAACACATGATATGGAATGCGTGCGGGGCCAGTGTATGAGGTCAAGTTTATGGCCCCAAAGCTCCAAGGAACAAATGTACAAAGTGGAACTCCAGGAACGCTCCTGTTTTTTCCATGGGTCCTTTTGCCGCCCTTCCCACACGCCTCACTTCACTGAGATTAGGAAATTTACAGCCACTGCTCGTTTTGAAAGGTCCTGACAGAAGTATAAAATGATCCCACTAGACAATATGCAAATTTCTTTTTTTCCAGCCTGGCAAGAACCTTGGATGTTCTCACGTCACTCTGAAGGGTGGAAACGGAATGATGTGACACGACTGTTCTCAATTACATCATTCGTTAGACCACTAGTAAGAATAAATGTCATTCCTAGAGTAATGACATAGAATTAATTCATCTTCCGTTCACTCCTCCTCCCTTTCTTCTAAGGTCATGCTGGCTTTTCCTTGATGGTATCTCTTTACTGTGTCCATCTTTCTGATGTCACCAGCTCAGGCCAAGCTCACATCACCGTGTCCCTGTTCCCCTGGCCTGTCCAGTCTCCCTGGTCCTGTTATTTTCCTGGAGTTTAGAGACTCCTGGTTGCTCAACAGGTGGAGTTTTCCCATAGCCCAGCAGCAGAGCAGCTTTCTCTCCACCTTCTATTCATCCATCACCACGCATCTCAGCCAGTGTCCTTCCAATACCCACCTCCCTTCAGGGATTCGCCCCTCTGCACCTCCCTGTGCCTTCTGAGTCAGGGGGGCAGGAAATCTACAACTTAATAGTGGAGATGAAGACATCAGCTTTCTACAGAAACATTAAACCTTGATGGTCTGGTTCACAAATACAGCTCGTGACCCTGAATTTTGCCAACTTGAGGATATTGAGAACCACCTGGGGACAGGAGGTTAGGGAAGCACACCCTGGGTGTGTCTGCCATGGATTTCCAGAAATAATTAGATCACCAGGCTCTGACATAATCAATGGATTAATAATCTTCTGATAGATTTAGAATACAATGTTAATATTGGGAAGTGATGAAAGATAGAAGGTAGGGCCTACTAAAGGAAGTAGGTCAATGAGGGTGTTGTTGGGGCTGTCTCACCCTGATTCCTTTACTCTATCTATACTTCCTGTTCATCATGAAGGAGCTCCTCTGTCACATGTTTCCTGCCACCATGATGATTTATTTGCCCAACACATGAAGCTGGGCAACTGAAGACCAAACCCTGTGAAACTGTGCCAAAATAAATATTTCATTCTTTAAGTTGGCCTTTCAAGTATTTTTTGTCATAGCAACACAAAACTAACTGATACGTAGCCTAGAACCAGAATGGAGCTAGGGCCACAGAGCCAGTGGCTCTCCCCCGTTTAAAGGACCAGGATCCTATGGCTCAGTGAAATCTCTGTTCTATTTCTCCTTACACAGTACACAGAAATGGCTGCTTAACCCTTTCAAATTGGAGCTTCCAGGATGAAGGTGCCAGAAGAGATTTGTGTTGTGGAATAATCATTTTCTACACTGTGAAGATGTGTTGCTCTCATTGGCATAATAAAGAGCTAAATGGTCAATATCTAGGCAGAAAGAGATTAGGCAGGACTTGTGGACAGGGAGAGAGCTCTCTAGGATGAAGGAGGGCACAGTCGCCAGTCACACACAGAGGAAGCAGGACGTGTACCAGATAAGGTAACAAGCCATAAGTTATGTGGCAGCACACAAATTAATTAAAATGGGTTAATTTAAGTTGTAATAGCTAGTTAGTAACAAGCCTAAGCTATTGACTGAGCATTTATTGTTGGGAAATTTAAGTGTTTGTCCCTTACAGATCTCTTCCTCCCCACCCAGCTGTAGAACTCCCGTGCTCTCAAGCTTGATCAAACAAGGTTGTTCTCAGAACTTTTCCAGTTTGCAGTGCCCGTGCCTTGACCCCAGGTGTGGGTGGTACATGATTTCCTCCTATGCTTAGGCCATCCCCTGGCTTTGGGTATATAAGCCCATTACTGTCAGTAATAAATGGCAGCAGCTTCCTCTTCACTTCTCGTGGTAGTCTGTTAAGTGTTTCAATCCCGAAACCTTCAGCCAAGCTCTGTACTCTGGCCGTATGGGCATGGCAATTTATAATTAATAATAAGTCTCTGTGTGATTTATTTGGGATCTGGTTGGCAGGACAGAATATTCTGCCTACTGATTTGGTTTACAGAGAAGGGCAAATGGCAGAAAGGAGGTGAGGAGTCAAGGTTGGGCAGAAGAGAAGATGAACTGTATCATGAAAGGAACTTTAGCTAACCACATGGGCAATGCTGGTGCAAATATGTCTGTCAGAATCGGCCAGCATCAGCCACGAGGGCCAAGCTTTACATCCACCCCTACTTGACCGGTCATCACTGTAGACAGACAGAATGCACATGACCTCAAACAAGAGGTCAGCTCCTGGAACTGTGAGCACCATATCTCCATGTCTTCCACACTTGCTCCTAGAGGCCAATGATTACAGGACTCATCTGGGTTGCTATGATGGTTAAATGAGCCAAGAGCTGTACATGTGGCATGCCTGGCACAGTACAGGTGCTCAGCAAGTATGTGCTATACTGTCCCTGTCATGACAGGTAGAGGAAGAATTAGGACAGTTCACCCCTTCCTTGATTCATCCAGATAGTATTTATTGGCCACCTGCCATGCGTCAGAGCATGTATTAGAACCAGATGTTAGGTATTCAGTAGGTGGTTATGGCAGGCATCACAAAAGTTAAACAGAGACAGGGAGGAGATTAGAAACAAAGGAAGAAAGAGCACCACAGGTCTACAGAGGGAGCAGTCAGAAAAGGTCAAAGCCAGAGGGGATGAGAGGGAATGAGAGGGAATAGGGAAGGAGGAGAGGTCAAAGAGATGAAAAACCACTCCAAGGCAGGGTTGTGTGCTTAACCACCAGGCTTAGGTCTCATCCAATCTCACCCAACTTGGAAGCACAGAAATGCAGGTGACAGAGTGATAAGACATACATTAACCTGGGCATATGACCAGCAAATGTAAAATGAGAAGGAATTCCATGGGAAGAAAGGCCTCATGGTCTTTAAAGGGGGACAAATGATGACCGTGTTTCTGTAGATTATATTGAATGTTGTCCAGTCCTACTAGAAACCAGTCATCTTTAGATCCCAATTCAAGCAAGCAAACCACATTATAACTGGGGACATGAGAATTGTAACTAGGTAAATGATAATAATAATAATAAGGAATTGAGACAAATAGTCTGAAACATTTCGAACCTGAAAATAAACTTGAATTGTTCCTATGAAGCTAGAGATAGAGACATCCTGAAATCCTTATGGATGAGGTGACATCTGAAGCCTGCTTCTGAAATAATTATGGATCGAGGGAGGTATGTAAGGTATAGTGTTAATCCCACAGGTCAAGAGTAAGACCACTGCCACAGTTCAAAGCCGAATTTGAAGCAAGCTTTAATTAAATACTGGCCAAGGGGATGGGCTCTAGCCAGGTCCATCTCTGGTTCCCCAGAAAAAACGGCCCTGAGTCAAGTTTTGCAGCTGCTTTAAGTATTTCTCATCAGCTCCAATCAGGTGCAAGCATACATCCTGACGTATTTCCTGCCTGTGACCCTCCCACCCACACATCTGGGGCAGATGGGCCAAACACACTTGTTTAGGAAAGAGAAAGCATGTGGCTTGCTATCTCCCAGAAACAACAGCCTCCAGCATTTCAGTAACTATCTGTCCTTGGACAAGGGGCTCCCAGATCAGATCAGAGGCATTTCTGTTTCATGGATCTCTAAGGCATAGCAATTAAAACTCAAAAGGTAACTTTGGCTTTCATAGTAGATGAAAACAGACTTGAAAAGTAGAGGCCAGAAGATCAGTTCAATTCTTAGCTACATAGTGAGTTCTAGGCCAGCCAGGGCTACAAAAAGCCTTACCTCAAAACCAAATAAAAGCAAAAATATACCATATAAAAAAGCTATAGGGTGGGTTCTGGAGAGCTGTCTTGGGAGTTAAGAGCATGGCTACAGGGACCTGGGTTCAACTTCAAGCACCCACATTTCATAATTCCAGTTCTAGAGAGATCCAGTGTCCTCTCCTAGTCACCTCTGGCAATAGGCATACAAGTAGTGCATAGAAACACATGCAGGCAAAACACCCATAGCAAAAAGGGTTTTGTTTTGTTTTGCTTTAAAGAAAAGCTAAAAGTGGCAGTTTAGTTATATGCACTCTTAGATTTATGTAGGGAAAGATCCCTTCATGCACAAACCCATTCAATGTTTATCTTTTATTTCAAGGGTTAAGTGCCGTGTTTATTGCGCCCCATCTCATCTGTTGGTTTTTCAGCTTTGACATTTATGTTTGATGTCACTGACTTTTTATACAAAAATAATGCAATAGCTGGAGGTACTGCTGCGTGTTAAAGCACTTCCCTGTGGAAGGCACCAATCTCCAGCACAGTTATAAGGAAGGAAGGCAGAAGAGAGCGAGGAAGGTGAAAGGGAGAAGGGAGGAGAGGAGAGGGAAGGGTCACCCACTATCTTTGTTTTCCCAAAATTGCCTGCTTCTCCCAAGGATGGCTGGCCACATCCAGTAAGACATATTGCTATAGTAGTTCTGGTGGCCACGGAGCTTAGGGAAGGGAGACTGTAGACATGAAACTTCTGAGAAGTCAAGGAACCCTCTGGTCCTGGTATGACAGGCTCATATTTCCACATTCCCAGATCCCTGTTCCCTCCATTCTGGAAGCTCAGCCCGGGGCTACATTGGTAAGTACAGCAAACAGGCCTGGGAACATTCCTGTTCTTGCCCATCTTGGCCCCCTTCCTTGTGAGATTGCATGAGAACAAGACAGCTCACCCACCTCTAATTCCAGCCCTTGCACAGGACAAAACACCATTCTGCCTTAACAAACCCATCTTCCTTTCCCAGCTTTCAATTACAGGGCTGGGCTCATGCATCTGGAAGTTTCCCTACATCAGTGTCTCCTGGACTTGAAGACTAATCCATTCATAAGATTCACACTCCATCTACTTTGCAAGTCAAACACTCTGACAGCACAGCACCAGATCATATGGAATACTTTTCATTAAGTAGTACAAGAAGGAGGTTTGTCAATCTGATGGCTTCTACTGATACTTTGCTACTAGTTTGGAAAGAGTTAGAAATACACTGGTCCTAGAAGCTCCATGTAGCAATGGGGACCTTTAGCAGCCTTCCTCTGTCCCTCCCTCATTATAATCCCTTAATGCCATCAGCATGAAACGCCTCTTATTACAGAGAACCATCTTGTCTTTACGGTCGTAGTATTTCTGAGAATCTATACAGTTCTGTGGCTTGTATCAACACTCCAGCTTCTCATTTCTTTTTCTCTCCCCATGTAGACAGACAACATCCCCTATAGACTCTCTTTCTCCCCCTAGAGACAGGCAGCATTCCCCTATAGGCCTTCTTCTCTCCCCCTAGAGACAGCATCTGCTTACTGTTCCATTGATAATGTTTACCAGAAGATGCAGTATTCAGGAAAAAAAACAACAACAGCATACCCAGTAAACACTGATGGGGGCAAAAAGGAGGGGAAAAATCTTCATACTAGAATCAATTTTCAGAACTGCAACTAGCCAGCTGGAAGGCAGCCTTTGCCTCTCTAAACCTTAGTCTGTCCCTCTGTAAAACAAAGTATAGAGACAATATTGACTTCATGACCCTTTTTCTGCTTCAAAATGGTATTGTTATCTTTCTAATTTACAGAGTCCTTCCATTCATCAGTTGACTCTAGCACCCACCTCCTTACCAGTAAGTTAATGCCTACAACAGCAAAATAAGGTAAAATACCAAGGATAAATATATGAGTATATATGAGAAACACAAACAGCTGTTAAATACATAAAAGATGTTCAACTTCACTAGCAAATCAGGAAAAATAACACCAGCAGAGGCAAGCAGATCTCTGTGAGTTCAAGACCAGCCTGCGGTAGAGAGTTTCCCGATGACCAGTCTCGAAATATTCAGATTAAAAAAGTGAGATACTATTTCTTCTCCATCAAATTGATAAATTTTAAGAGACAATGACAGCAACTATCTCTGAGGATGTGGGAAGTGGAAGTTAATTCAACAGGCTTTGTAGGGACAATTTCACATTATCTACCTAAGTTAAGCTTGGCGCTCTTTGATGTAGAGCTGTGAGCCCATGAAATAGATTCACACTGTGTTATATCACTGTGGAGGTGTCGAGGTGAGGAGAGGACAGGACTATACTCAAACTTGTTTTCTACAGGACAGTAGGTTAGAATATGTTTTGTCCTTGTATTTAAAAAAAGAAAGAAAGGAAAAAAAAAAAAAAAAAGGGTTAGCTCTTCTGTCACCCAGAAACTGTAATTTGCATCTGGCAGCATCCCTGAGCACAGCTCTCCTCCCTCTCACACCTGTGTGGTGTTCCAAGGTGGAAGTGTATTTCCCTAGCATCCCCGCCACCCTTCAAACACACCAACAGAAGGCCTATAAAAGTCTGGACCCTAACCTGACATCTTTTGCATCTGAGTCAAGCATGTAATCAAGGCTGAGAAACAGAGTGCCCTGAGCAATGGGGGAGCCCACACTTCTCCCTTGCAGGCAACTTCCACCTCATCTTCAGTATTTCTTAGGCTCTAAACAGGGAAGGGGTGGGGGGAATTCCAGGTCAACTTTAGTACAAGGAAAACAAGTCCATTAGTATGTAGGGAGCTACTTGTCTTCAAGTCTAAACAAGACCTGAGCTCTGAAGAGGGGGCACTGCCTGATGAAGAGAGTGGGGTGCCCAGGGGAACCTCAATCCTTGCAGTTTAGAATACCAGTGAGGACCCAACAAGTTCCAGAGAATAAACAATTCGGACACAAAACACAAACTTTACCTGCAAGTATACAAGTTTTCCAAACATACTAACACTGAACCAAAAAAAAAAAAAAAAAAAAAAAAAAAAGGAAATGTTGGTTTGAGCCTATTCACTTTATTCACTTTCTATGTTGGAAGTTTTGTTGACCTTAACTTTTTTTTAACATATTCATCTCTGTATAAATACAAACATAAAAAGAAGACTGTCTACCTAAAAGCAACTGGAAAACATGTTTATGGAAATAAACTACATACAGATATTAGACTGAATGGTTAACTCCTAAATACACACACAGGTATAAACACCCAGAGCTGGCCACACTGAGGACTAAAAGCCGTGAGCACCCTGGATGGTGAGTGCTTTTCTTTTCTTTTTTCCAGGAGCCCAGCATTTACTTAGGCACAATCACGTGTCTATGTTGACATCCCCATTCCCAGGATGTTCCTAGAGGTAGCCACTGTCCTAGTATTCCAACAATAAAGAATGGGACATCAAACACAAAGCCAGCTTGCTGAAGGTCATGCAGTCCTGAAAATAAGACAGGTCTGCAGATGGGCTACACAAAATTTGCCCCGCAAATTTCTGAGGTCAGCAGCACAGACGGAACAACTGTATCGAGAGCATTTCTACAACTGCTCAGGATGTATTCCCTTCTGAGTGTATTCTTTCTCTAATGCACGCGGCAACAGAGCTGTGGCTTTGCTTCTAAGAAGGCTCTTTGATGCCGAGAATTCAAAACTGGTTTGCCCAGACTCCTAGTTCAATGGGTGGGAGGGAGTGAAAAGCAGGGGCCCAGGGCCTGCTGGCAGAGCCAACTCACAGCAAAATCCAGTCCTTGGCTTCTCATGCTGTCCTAACACTGGTGTCAGATTAATCCCCAGGCCCAGCATAAGCTGGAACCTCACACTCAGTATAAACAGCAACCCACCAATGAAATTCCTCGGACATTTTTTCAGCTACTCCTAAAATTCATTGCTCCTTCATCCCTAAAAGGTCACTCAAGATCTAGCCCCACCTCTTGGTGGGGGTTTGTATTGGATGGGTACTTGTCAGGGAAGATGTCATGTTCTCCCTCACCCCTGGCCTTTTGTTCTCTCTCTCTCTCTCTCTCTCTCTCTCTCTCTCTCTCTCTCTCTCTCTCTCTCTCTCTCTCTCTCTGTCTCTCTCTGTATCTCTCTATGTTTTCTCTCTCTGTTTCTCTCTCTGTCTCTCTCTCTTTTTTGTTTTTTTGTTTGTTCTTGGTTTTGTTTGAGACATAGCTGTCCTGAAATTCACTCTAAAGCCCAGGCTGGCCTCGAACTCAGATATCCACCTGCCACTGCCTCCGGAGTGCTGGCATTAAAGGTGTGTGCCACTAACAGCCCTGCTACCCTACATCTCTATCCAAAACAATTGTACATGTTTCCTTCCTCCATGCCATTCCTACCCTACTCCACTCATCTTACCTCCTCCCAGAAGCCCTCTGTCTTTGCATGTTTCTGCGCTTCCATGTTACCCTGTTCTTCCCCTGCCAGAGAAACTAAGATGATACCTTATGTGTGATTACCTAATAACTTTTCTGCATCCCCAATCAGGCCATGAAATCATGTGGGCCTGGACCTATCTTCGGGACCTGTACTCTGGACCTAGCAGAGTGTTCAAGTGTAAATAACTGATCAAATGAGTATTTGAGACCAGTTAACACAGCCTTAGTTATGGCAGGCCTGCTACAGACACTGCAGACAGATCAAGAAGTTAGGCCATCTGCCTTGGTATTAATTATAGTTTATTTGCCACAGCAATTTTTGTGTATATAGACTTTTTTATATGTAAGCACAGATATAGGGAGTGACATTTGAGGTGGGTCTGGGCTGCATACAACACGAGCAGGACATCTGTCTCTATGGTCCCATCAAGGCTTCTGCAGTGCCAGATTCAGGGGTGGTCTTGCAGCTGCTCCTTTAGGAGAATAAATAGACATGAAAAGATTTTAGATTGCAAAGGAACATGAGACCTGCCATCCTAAGACAACCAACCCTCAAGGAGATTCCAAAAGCTATTCTGAATATTGACAAAAGCAGAGGGAGAAGGGAGAGATTTTCCTTTTCTTTGTCCTTGATCTCAGAAGAGCTACAAATAATGCAGCTTCTATTGCTTTGACATCACACACACACACACACACACACACACACACACGCATGCACACACACCAATCCCCACACCAGCAGCCTCTGACAACATCGGCCTCCAACACCATCACCCCACACATGCCATCATTCTTCAACACTATCCCAACTCACACCATCACTCCCTCACCCCTACACACACCATTACCCCTATGCATACTACCACCACCATACATACCATCACCCCTAAACATCATCATCCCCAACACATGCACCATCACCCTGCCCCCCAAATACACATCACCACCCACACATATCATCATCACTCACTCACACACACACACACACACACACACACACACACACACACCATCATCCTAGCTCTCAAAGTTGGTCCAGAGATCAGTAGCAACTACATAACCTGAGGACTTGCTGGTAATGCAAATGCTGGCCCCACCCTAGACACACTGAATCAGAATCTCTGGGGGTAGGGGCTGGCCACCTGTGTTTTCTCAAGCCCTCCAGGTGACTTTGATGCGTGCTCAAAGTTGAGAGCCACTGCCTGCTTCTTTATCTTTATAGCCCTTACTGCAAGCTGAGTTCTCTTGTTTATTTATTTAAACACTTTAGTTCTTTTCCTTCCTCCTGGAAGGATTTCACTTGCATGAAAGCAGATACCTATATGCTTTCTGCAACTTCGAGCTTCTCATAAATAACCATCAGAGTCAACAAACAATTCTTCCTATACATCTACTTGTTTTCCCCAGTTTCTCAGGAGCTGGCCCTGAACCATCCAGGAAGGAGTTAAACATCCTTGTGAGTCATCTAGCCCAGCTCTGGTTATCTCAGTGAAAAGATAAGGCTCCAAGGACAGGAGATGAGACACAACAGCTTGGTACAACTTTTATCCCCTTTGCCTCAATCCCAGAGGCTGGAATGCTCACTTAAAATCACTCTGAGCCCCGCTTTCCAGACCTCATGTGTGTGATACGATCCCATAGTGGGGACTCCATAGTGGGGACATCTCAGGCTCACAGACAGGCCCATGAATTCTGTGCACCAGTCTCCCAGTGGTCCTCTCTTCAAGCAATCAGTCACCCAGCAAGTCACAGCCAGAGAGGTGGGAACCAGCTGTCAATAGGATATACACAATCAAATTTGAAGGTGGCGGAGCAGCGGGGTTCCACAGTCCCTCCTTAGTTGAAGGAGCGGGAAAGGTGGACCTTAGGAGAAAGCAAAAGAAAAGGCCATTCCTAACTCCAAGCAGCACTCCTTTTGTCCCAGATGATCTCAGCAAACACCTAAAATATCTAGACTGGTACTGGGATGTTGTTTTCTTCACAGGCACAGAGAATGAATCTTCCAAGGTTAAACAGTGACTCTTGACCTCTGACACAGCTCTAACCTGGAACTTACTGTGTAAACCAGGCTGCCATTGAACTCCTGGAGATGCACCTGCCTCTGGTTCCTGAATGTTGGGATTAAAAACAAGCACCTGGCTAGAAAGATGACTTTGCAGTTAAGAATACTTGGTGCTTCTTCCAGAAGTTTCCCCACCCACATAGCAGCTCACAGCCCCTCCATATTCCAGGCCCAGAAAACTGTTCTCTTCAGATGCTCTCTTCAGGCCTCCAGGGGTACCAGTCACACAAGTGATTTTTCTCCTTCCAGATTGTTCTCAGTGCACAAACATCAAGCAAAACATATAGACACATAAAATGTACAATCAAGCTTGTGGTTTGAAAGAAGATGTCCCCCAAAGGGAATGGTACTATTAGAAGGTGTGGCCCTGTTAGAGGAAGTGTGACACCATGGGAGGCGCTTTGAGGTCTTTTTTTCAAATTTTACTCTGAGTGCCAGTCAGTAGACATTCTGTTGCCTTCTGGTTAAGATGTACACAGCGCCATATCTGCCTGCACACTGCCATGCTCCCCTTCCTGGTCACAATGGACCTCTGAAAATGGAAGCAGGCCATCCTCAATGGAATGTTTTCTTTATAAGAGTTGCTGTGATCACAGTGTCTCTTCACAGCAATAAAAACCCAAACCAACACAGAAGTTGGTACCTGGGACTAGAGTACTGCTGATAGGCCTGGCCATGCTTTTGTTTGGAGTAGTGTGGACTTTGGTACTTTGGGTCAGGAAAGCAGTGGAATGCTTTGAGCCAGTGCTTAATGGGGCATGCTAGTAGGAGCATGGAAGACAATGGTGTTGATACTGATTTGAAATGTCCAGAGCTGGCTCAAGAGGTTTCAGAGTAGAATCTTAGTATGGTGCCATTCTTGTAATGTTTTGGTGAAGGAAGTGACTTCTTTTTGCCCTTGTCTGGAGTTGAAATGAAGAATTTGGGATTAATTCCATTGGCAGAAGAAATCTCAAAACAGGCTAGTATAGACTCTGTCATGAGGGTATTAGTGGTAAATCTAATGAAGATTTTTATAATGAAAAGGAGCAAGCTGAGCAAGGAAAAATATTTGAGAAAAAAAGGAGGCACCAGAAAATGGAATGGAGCTAAATCCTCTGTTCAAGGAGATAAATGGATTAAGAACTAGGATAAAGTGAGTGGTTACCTCTGGGTGAGATCCCACCCAGCTATGTTTCCAACCTATGAAAAGGAAATGAAGAAAATCTTAGAGCTGGGTGTGGTGGGGCATACCTTAAATCCTTGCACTGGGAAACAGAAGCTGGCAGATCTGAGTTTGAGGCCAGCCCGGTCTACAGAGCAAGTTTCAGGACAGTCAAACTTAGGCAGTGTAAGCCAGGATGTAATTGAATGAGAGTTCATGGGTCAGTCCCAGCAAGCAGCAGAACTTGGCAGCTCTGACCATGTGGTTCTGGCTTCAGAGTTAAGGAAAAAAGAAAGGAGTTATAGAATCTCCCTCCATGGCTAGGGAAAGCCACTAAGTCCTGGCTTGTGTCAGGGGTGTCCCTGAATGGAGGCCAAGTAGAAGGGCTGTTGCACAAAGTTGTGAAGTTGAAGCCTAGATTACATTGGAGAACCCAAGATGTTAGAGATGCCAGAGTCATGGGATACCTGCTGAGGAAAGATGCTAACAGGGAGTGGAACCAGCCCAAGAGAAAGAAGTGTGTTGCAGTCAACAAAACTGACGGGACTCTCAGACATGGAGAGCATTTTGACATCAGACATGAAGATGTAGAGTTTGGAGTTTTCCCAGCTGGTTTTCCGTCTTGCTTCGGTCCAATATTTCCTCAGTGTGCTTCCTTTCCTGCATTCTGGGACAGTCGTGTATGTCCTGTGCCATTATATATTGGAAGTATGCAATCTGCTTTTTGATTTTGATTTTTACATGTGATTACAGTTAAGAGATGGCATGAATCTCAGAAGACTTTGGACTTTGAAACAAGTTTGGGACTGTTATAGACTGTGATGAGCACATTTAAAGTTGGACTGAATACATATTTTTGCATTGTGATATAAGCATTGTATTATAAGCCTTTAGGGGTCAGGGAATGAAATGTGGTGGTTTGAAAGAAAATGGCCCTCAAAGGGGGTGGCACTAGGAGGTGTGCCCTTGTTGGAGGAAGTGTGTTGGGGTGGGGGGTAGACTTTGAAGTCTTTTTTTCAAGCTTCTAGTGTGACAGTCGCTAGACTTCATGTTGCCTGCAAGATGTAGGACTCTCAGTCACTCCAGCACCACATCTGCTGGTTTGCCAGATGACAATGGGCTGAACCTCTAAAACTGGAAGACATGGAGAGCATTTTGACATCAGACATGAAGATGCAAAGTTTGGAGTTTTCCCAGCTGGTTTTCTGTTTTGCTTTGGTCCAACATTTCCTCACTGTGCTTCCTTTCCTGCATTCTGGGACAGTCATGTATGTCCTGTGCTATTATATGTTGGAAGTATGCGATCTGCTTTTTGATTTTGATTTTTACATGTGATTGCAGTGTTCATAGCTTTCCCCTCTACCTGCCTGCCTGGCCTGAGTCCACCACACCTCATACTGGATTTGCCCCAGGACTTCTTGGGACTCTAAATATTAAGCCAGGTTATGGAACACCCCCACAGCCTACCTGGCACCTCACTGCCAATGTGGCAACTACTTTTGGTCTATCATGTCATTTAGTTTCCATGCAAAGTTCCTGCTGCAGCTGCCATCGGCTGTCCACGTCCTCCATGCTAACCACCAGGTCATTCTTTTCCACAGCAAAGACAAAGTAGTTTTCCAGTTACTCTACCAAAAGGATGGAGAGATAAGGCATTCCAAGCAGCTCCAAGAACAGCTTCCCTGGTATATTTCCTCTACCTTCCACATTTCCACTACTCCCAGGCCTCATCAGCTGATAGCCAGAGGAGATGGGCTACTGCAGAAGGTGACATATAAAGTCCACTAGCCCCAATAGGAGGCTGAAAACACACCCTCACACTTGTAGACCCTCCAGAAGAAATAAAAAGACACAGAGTGGGGCCTACTAATTTTAATGACACTGCCCTCAATGGAGTTGCTCTTAGGCATCATGCGAGGGATTGAAACCTAAAAAGATACAGAAATGCTGAAACGAGTTTGGGTCTGTAGGCTAGGGGCAGCCGTCCTTCCAACTTGGAGTGTTTAAAATGCCAACAAGTTCAAAGAAAGCTACTGTGCATCCTGAGCTAAAGATTCCGGAGGGGGGCGGGCATGGCAGAGGGGTTGTACAAAGAAAAGAAAGGACCCTGGGCAGAAGCAGAGTGGGCAAGCACCTGCCAGTGCCTGTCAAGATTCAGCCCTGACTTTGGGGAGCTGGAGCTCCCAGCTGCTGTCCAGCTGAAACATGCCTGGATTCTCCTCGTTGTGGACACAGGGTAATCACCCTATGACTCACACCATCGGTAAACAGGCAACTTGGGCAGGAAGGAAAATCATCTAGGGTAAAAAACTCGGAGGGGGGTGGGGGCGGGAAACCAAGAGTGCGCACTCAGAGCACACGGACAGACAAGCAAAAGACGTGACAGTCCAAGCCACTGACTGCCCTGAATGCTGTCAACCTTTACCCCAGAGCAAGGTTTCTGGACCACACACTGCTTTCTCCAGGAGTCACCATGCCTCACTGGTGCCCACCCCCTGTTCATACACCAGAACTAACTAACAGGCCGTGGCACCCCTCACTGCCTGGGCCAGATGCAGTCAGAGCATGCCTGTAGTCTAGGTAACCCGTGCTGGGGGGCCCAGATCCTGTGACTCCCACGCAGGCGCGATCCTGGTTGCAACACTAGGTTAAAGATCAGAAGCTGCCTGGTGAAAACCGCCCAGAGATCAGCGGCACCTTTTCTGGCAGATAACTCCAGCGAGGAGAGAAAACACTTGATGTGCTTCTGAGCTGTCCTTCCTTCCAGCAGCCTGGCTCTGGAAGGCCCCTAACCAGTCTTTCCAGTACTGATCCCCAATTACAACTGGATTAACGGAATCTTAAGATTTTTCCAAAATAAACAAAGATCCCATGCTCTATTGTCCAGCATGTTGCTTCACCATCTAACTTATTTTTAGTAAAATAAACCGCTGGCCACCAGATGGTTTTAAAGGGAAACTCACAGGAGAGTATCTCCTAGACTGCTCTCAAAAATCCGGGTTCCACATCCACCAAGCAGACGCAGGACTTGGTAACTAACTGAACCGTCCTGTGCCCAGTGCTAGCAGGCAGGAAATGGATTGTGAACTCTTGCTGAGGGACCTGAGCTTTGTCCTCTAGTCAAAAACATTCACTGGACTTAGAATCTTTAACTAAGAATCCCATAGCAAGGGGCATCAAAACACTCAGAGGGAAGATTTGTGGCCAGATTTAACTGGTTTAGAGGAAGCAGGAACAGGACCCCCACACATGGAACCCGTGCTGTAATTAGAGCTAGTAATGGGCTTCCCAGGCAAAAGCAAAACTCAGCAAAGGAAACAGAAATACCTTTGTTGTTGGCTCCAAAACACCTCAGTGTGGTCACGCTTTAGGTGGAACAAGACAAGCTCAGATTCCTTAGAGGAGGGCGTAAGGAAGGGAGCAATCGCTGTGGGCTGTGGGTTGGGACAGGGATCGTGAGACAAAGAACCCGAGTAGGATTTGACTCAGAGAGGAAAACAGCTGAGTCTCCTCTGGTCTTCACATACACTCTCCACTCCGGCTCCCTCCACACAGCCCCCTGGGCAATCTCACCCACAGCTTCAGCTGCTACCTGACTCACAGGCCTTATCTCCAGACCTGCCTCTTTATCCTCAGCTCCAGGTTCCAACGCTGCAGTAATTTCCTCCACTGCCCCAACTAGCTGCCCCAATTCGCTGCCTTCTCCCCTCTCCTGTCTGAGCCTCCTCTGGCTCTTCCCCCTCCCTTCTCATCACCTATCAAAAGGTGATGCCCAAACCAGACCGCCTGGGCCTTGCCCTGACTTCCTCCTCCTTAGCAGCACCCCAGACCAACTGGTTATATTGTCTAATCACCTCCTCCACACCTCCAGCATCCACTCCATCTTAGACTCAGGCCCTTACTATTCCTATTAACCTTTTACCCAGTCTCCCAGAATCCGGCCTTGGCGCCGGCTGAGCTCTCATAGAAGGGATCTTTGCTGATGAATACACACAAAACCCTCCATCTCAAAAAGAGCCACAGACAAAAAGGCCTAGGCTTTGCCCCAAGGCCCTGAGCTTTTGTGCGTGCAGCATTTTAAAATGATGATTTGAAGAGCCCATCATGTTCTTAGCCAGACTAGTTGAGAAAAGAAGCTGCCAGATGGTGCCTGTTGTAAGTGACACTCATTGGGTAGGTCCCTAGTAACACCTGACTTGGAATACTGCCCCCTCTCGTTTCCTGCCCCTGCCTCTACTCTCCAGTAATTAACTTCACCTCTGCACAGGAGATTTTCAAAACGAAGCCTATGGTACTTCCAGCCTTCAGCTTAGCTTGTAACACTCAGGTATGGACAGTTTGATTGCAACCGAATGGATGGCTCCTTCACCCTCCTCAGTGTCTGGCCTTGTGACCTCCTGGTGATACTGACTCTCCTTCTGCTGCAATCTTGTTCCTGGGCCAGGGTGGGCTGGGGGGTTGGGGGGGGTGGAGGGGTGGTATTTGGTGATGTGTGTCAACATTTTTCATGGGCATAACCTGGTGGGGGAAGGGTTGCTAAGGCTAGAATTTAGTGAGTGGAGGTCAGAAATGCTGTGGATGTCAAAAATGCAGAGAGCAGGATTCGACCTGCAGCATTGCACAAAATGCCCAGTGCTAAGACTGAACACCCTACGCACAGCCCTCACCCATGTGCACCCCAGCAGTCCTTCCAGGAAAGGAAGGGAAGCGGCCACTTCCTACCTCCAATGCCAGCCTCACTCAGAAAGTGTCATGTCACATGACTGTTGACCTCTCAGCCCCTTCCTCAAGCTCCTTAAAGGCCATTGTTGTCCCCTTATGCAACTACAATGCCCCAAACCCCAAGGTCTCAGAGACTAACATGTAAGGAAAAAGCTACTGAGTTTGATTACAGCCAGGAAGTAATGCTATAATACATGAGAGAACTCCGCCCACTTCCAATGCCTACAGTGCCACTTATTGACACTGCTCTTAGTGGCATGTAACAGAAAGACAGATTGCCAAGGCCTGCAAGACGGCTCAACAGGAGCAGCCTCCTAATCCTGGTGGTCTGAGTTGGGTCCCTGAAACCCACATAATGAAAAGTGGAAGGAGAGAGAAAACTCCATAAAATTGTCCTTTGACCTCCACACACGCCCTGGATGCCGAATACAGGTCTTACACAAACACACACACACACACACACACACACACACACACACACACGTAAAACTGCCTGTAGCCAGAGACCTTTGCAGGCACCTACATTCAAATACACGAACATACACGTAATTCAAGTTTTTTTTTTTTTAACTAAATACTTTTTCAAAACTGATTTTCAGATATGATTGCTCTTTGTTTCATCTTTCTTAATAAAAATAGCTAGTGAGGTAAAGTGCCCACACCTTTAATCCTATCACTTGGGAGGAAGAGGCAAGTGGAGTTTTGTCCGTTTGAGGCCAGCCTGGTCTATGTGTCAGTCCCAGGAAAGTGAAGGTTACATAGAGAGAGTCTATCTCTAAACAACCCAACAGAAAACAATAGGGTGAAGAGTGGAGGAGGTAGCTCAGTGGTAGATTGCCTGAGGTCCTGGGTTCAGTCCCTAGTACACACACACACACACACACACACACACACACACACACACACACACACACACACACACACACACACACACCGTGCGCAGCGCGCACACTACACACCTAGAATCACCTATAAAGAGAAAACCTCAATTGAAGAATTGCCTCCATCAGATTGGCCCTATGAAGTCATGTCTGTGAGAGATTGCCTTGACTGAAGGTTGATGCAGATGGTCCCGGACCACTGTGACCAGCAGCATTCCTAGATAGATGGTCATGGACTGTAGAAGACAGCTCTCAGAGCATAAGCCAGAGAGCCAGCCAGTAAGAAACATTCCTATATGATTTCTGCTTCAATTCCTGCTTGAATTCCTGTCCTAACTTCTCAAGGATGGATGAATTATGACCTGGGAGTATGAGCCAGGTAAAGCCATCTCTCCCCCAAATTGCAATCGAAAAGATTATTTTATCAAAGTAACAGAAAAGCAAACTAGAACAGAAATTGGTACCGAGGTATTGCTGTAAGGAACCTGGCCACATTGTTTGCTGGAAGATTGTGGAAATATTTGAAAGGTTGGCCTGGAAAAGCCACTGGGTACTCAGAATTAAGTGAGCCTAAGGCTGTGCATCAAGCTGGCAGCAGCTTAGCAAATAATGTACAAGTCTCCCATGTGGTACTGGCTTTGAAGACATGAAGGAGTCATGTAGAGCTGCTGAGACTTGACATCTCATGGCAGTGTTGGAGCCCTTTCAGAGAGGCCCTGAGAGGTCGCTGTTGAAGATGAAGCCTCGGTGGCTGTGTAGGCCCTAGGATACTGACAATGCCAGGACCATGAGATATCTACTAGGGATGGTAGCAGGTGCAGAGTAGAACCATCCTGAGCCTGAGAGTGTGTGCTCTGGATGGCAGAGCTGGAGAGGTCAGACTACCCAAGCCCTGTGGAGCCCAAAAGATCCTGACTGAACTCCAGATGCCAGAATGAGCTATGGAATTGTATTTACACTTCTAATTTAGGGCAGGGGGCGGGTTTGCTTTAGCTTGATTGCTTCTATGCTCTGGTTCTTTCCTTTTAGAATAAGGAATATAGAACATCTTTTAAAAATTATTCTTATTTTATAGGAGTCAACCCTCTATAACTCCAGTTTCAGGGCATCTGACACCTCCTTCTGGCCTCCAAGAGCACCAGGCATGCGTGAGGTAGATACATATATGTATACACACACATATATAACAGGCAAAAAAAAAAACCTGATACACATAAAATAAAAATAAATCTTTGTTTTAAAGTTATACTATATTTTATATTATGATATTAACATTAGATCATGGAGACAAAACAAGAAAGAAAAGTTATGGTTTAATGGTGATGTGCTTGTGTATCAAGTTCACAAGTTGTGTAAAGGAGGTTTTTTATTGTCTACTTGATACAATTTAAGAGTCACCTGGGGCTGGACAGCAGTGGTGCATGCCTTTAATCCCAGCACTGGAGAGGAAGAGACAAGTGGATCATTATGAGTTCCAGGTCAGCCTGGTCTACAGAGAAGGTTCCAAGACAGCCGGAGCTACACAAAGAAACTCTGTCTCCAGAGAAGAAGGAGGAGGAGGAGGAGTCACCTGGGAAAAGAGACCCTCTTTTGAGGAATCCTGTAAATCAGATTAGCCTATGGCCACGTCTATGAGATTATCTAGATTGGTGATTAATGGATGGCTCAGCCATGCTGCAGGCAGCATCATCCCCAGCAAGTGGACCTGGGCTGTATAAGAAAGCTACATCAGCATGAATCACAGAGAAAACCAGTAAGCAGTAATCTTCTGTGTTTTCTGCTTTTGGGCCCTGCTTTAAGTTCCTGCCCTACTTCCCTCACTGATGGAGTGTGACCTAGAAGAATAAGATAAAAGAAACACTTTCCTCCCATAAATTGTTTCCACTCCATGTTTTTGTTACAGCAACAGGAAACAAACTAAAACAAATGTACTTTTAAATACCAGGAAAGTAAACTAAAATGATAGCCAGGCATAGTAGCTTAAGTTGTTAATCCCAGCACTCAGAAAGAAAGCAAAGGCAGATGGATTTCTGTGAGTTCAGGTTGATCTACATAGATAGTCCAGGACATAGGCTACATAGAGAGACCCTGTCTCAAAATTAATTAATTAGTTAATTAATTAATAGAAGATTGTCTGGGTTGTACAGCATGCTCACACACACACACACACACACACACACACACACACACACACACACATATCCGTCCCAGTTATTAAAGAGGCTGAGGTAGGAAGATTTCAAGTTTAAGTCCCATGTGTGCAACATAGACTATGTCTGAAATAACCCATAAAGCTCTCTTCTGCAAAGTGAAGCTAACAGTACCTGTTTCATAGGATCCAGAGAGAGTTCAATGGCAAGCATGTGCATACAATGAGCTTGACCTAGAGTTAAGTGCCCACAACCTGGGAGGACTGTCCACTCCACCGTTCAGTCCCATCTGTCCTCTGAGGCCTCTTGGTCTCTAGCCAGGAAGCCTGCTACTGCAGACAATTACCATCACCTTAGAAGATAGCCATCGCTCGCGTGGAAAAACTTTCAGACTAGGCACTCCAAAAAATCACATGCTTTGGACACTTTTAGTAAAGATAGCAACAAAACAGGAAACTGGGCAGGCCTCCTCCCAAAGGACTCAGCCCACACGTGTCAGTTTCGGTGCCCACACTATATTATGGGGCCCATGCATGTGGTACTATAAATAACATGCTCTCCCAGGACCCTGGATAGCACAGGAATGACTGGCTCACATACTGAAAGGATTGGGTGGATGTATTATAAATCTGTAACCTTATCTGCAGAATAATTGTGCGATTCCAGTGCAACCTGGACCACGGTGAAGAAAAAACTGAAAAAACTTTACTTATAGATATGTCTCAATTCTAAAGCGAAAGCATTTTCTCTGAATGGTTTGATTCATAAGCTCAAAGAGCCCCTCAAACATGTTAGGACCACAGGAGGAAATGAACACTGTTATGGAATAATCTTTTTGTATGCTGTAAGGATGTTGCTATCTTATTGGTTTAATAAAGAGCTGAACGGCCAGCAGCTAGGCAGGAAGAAGTTAGGCGGAACTTCTGGACAGAGAGAAAAGAAGAGGAGATGAATTTAGGGTCAGGGGAGACTCCAGAGGAGAAGGAAGGAAGCAGGACGTGCAAGAAGGAAAAAGCCACAAGCCACAGGGCAGAATGTAAATGAATAGAAATGGGTTAATTTAAGTTATAAGCTATTTTGAAATAAGCCGAAGCTAAGGCCCAGCTTTTATAATTAATTATAAGTCTTTGTGTCATGATGTGGGGACTGGTGGTACACAGAAAGACTTGCTATAGAACACATTGAGATACACCAAAAAAGAAAGGGCTAACTGAATTGGAGGGGGGTATTGAGGGGCCTGGTGGTACATGCCTTTAATCACAATACTCTAGAGACAGATGCAAGAGGCTCTCCAGGCCAGCTGGGTCACAGAGTGAGATGGCATCTCAAAAAAAAAAAAAAAAATATATATATATATATATATATATATATATATATATATATATATATAATCCCTAAAAGGCACAGGATTCAACTCTAGGTGGTTCTGTTCATATCCCTAGTCAGAGTTCACACAACCAGCAGATGATGCTCAGGTTAGTTTAGTTAGTTAGTTAGTTAGTTTGTTTGTTTAACAACTGTTTTATGTGATTAACCAGAGCCCTGGTATTCTATTCAAACAAACAAATTTAAGCTCCTGAATACTCTAATCTCATCGTTACAACAAAAGCTGGAGTCTGCAGTCACTGTCATGTTTATGCGTGGAGCAATGTGCCTACGCCTGGTTCACGACATGAGAACAAGTGTTTTAAGCAGCTAGGAACATCGGAACATCGCAAAGACATCAGCCTGGCTTATGTGGGTAAATTCTGAGCCTTGGAACGCCTATCCACAGAGCATACATTTCATGCATTTTCAATATCTTGTCTGCAAGTCCAGAGCTCTTGTGAAATTCCAGATAGAGTCCAAAAACTATTTCTCCTTATCCCTGGCAATGAAGACAGAGACATGTGACTTAACCTCAACCAATCAGATACACCTGCCTGATTTCCAGTAGCGTTCTAAAAGTTTCAAAATGGAATATGTGGTCAGAGAATTATAGGAACATGTATCAGGAACACAGCTTTTAAATGCCTCTGGATCCTCACATGCTGAACAGATAAAGCAGAGATAGCAAAAGCAAACTACTGTGGACAATTAAACACAACTAAACATTTCTCTTAATGCTATAGTTTAGATCTGAGTGTCCCTCCCAAAGACTCGATGTTAAAGGCATGGTCTCCAGCCCATGGTACTATTGGGAAATGGTAGAAACTTAGAGTGGGACCCTGTTGATGGAAGTTAAGTCAATAGAGGCGTGTCTTCAAAAGGAACTATAGGGCACTTTATCCCTTCCTTCACATCTTTCACTCCCTGGCCACCACTAAGCAGGCAGCATCCTCTTCTTTGTGCCCTGTGGTGGTTTGAATGAGAATGACCCCCATTGGCTCATATATTTGCATGCTTAGTGCCCAGTTAATGAACTGTTTGGGAAGGATTAGAAGGTGTGGAGGAGGTATATCACTGGGGGTGAGCCTTGAGGTGATTTCAAAAGTCCACACTAGGCCCAGTGTCTCTTTCTCTCTGCCTGTGGCATGTGGATCAGGATGGAAAGTTCTCAGCCACTAGTGCCATGCCTGCCTGCTTCCCACCATGATGGTCATGGACTTAACCCGCTAAAACTGTAAGCCAGCCCCCAGTTAATTGCTTTGTTTTATAAGAGTTGTCTTGGTCATGGTGTCTTGTC
Source organism: Cricetiscus sungorus (assembly GCA_030556225.1). Taxonomy (NCBI): domain Eukaryota; kingdom Metazoa; phylum Chordata; class Mammalia; order Rodentia; family Cricetidae; genus Cricetiscus; species Cricetiscus sungorus. The sequence goes on from JANBXA010000190.1 coordinate 5,799,416, forward strand.
ACTAGGGAGAGAGAGAGAGAGAGAGAAGGAGGGAGGGAGGAAGGGAGAGGGAGGGAGGGAGGAAGGAAGGAAGGAAGGAAGGAAGGAAGGAAGGAAGGAAGGAAGGAAGGAAGGAGTAACTAAAGCATGTTCTTACCATAATCTGCTGCCTCATCACAGGCCTGAAAGCAACTGAGCCAACTGACCATGGACTGAAACATCTAGAACTAAGAGCCACCCCAAGCTCCTCCCACCCCCATGTGTTTGTGCATATGTGTCTGTGTGTGTGTTTATGTGTATATGTTATGCATACATGCAATGCTAAGAGGATGTCAAGTATCTTGCTCTATCATTCTCTGCCTTATTCCCTTGAGACGGCGTCTCTTGCTGAATCTAGAGCAAGGCTAGTGGCCAGGAAACCCTAGTAATCTTCTTGCCTCTACCACCATCCTTGCCAACACATCCGACTCAGCACTAGGGTAATCGGTATCTGACCATGCCCTGCTTTTCATGTGGGTTCTAGGGATCTGAATTTAGGTCCTCAGGCTTGTACTACATGTAGTCTTACCAGCTGAGCCATCTCCTCAGCCCACAATAAACCTTTATTATTTATAAAACAATTATCTCAGGACTTTGTTATAATGATGGGACGCTGACAAATAGCCCAAAGCCCAAGAGATTCAAGGTCATGAGGAAACATTTCTAGTTAAGGACCGATGGGTCTGAGACAGCTCCACTTGTATGAATTCTAGAAGCTGCAAATCAGGGTCTCCTGTTGATGGGAGTCTTGTAGGAATGGGAGCAAAGCTGAGGTGGGATGAAGAGAAGAAAGAGGAGATAGAATAGGGAATCCCAAGAAACTGAGTGACTATCTTTAAACACTACATGGATACAGTAGAAGATAGAGTATTCCGAATGATTTTCTTTCAAATGTTCACTCACTGATTTTTTTAAATGTTATAATTAGTACAAAAATGTCAAGATCAAACCCATATGTGCTATAAGAAGAAAATAATCTCTACAGCTAAGTAAAACCTTTCAAAAAAAAAAAGACAATATATGCTTAAAGAAGAGATTAAAACTATAACCTGTCAGAGATGGAGAGATGGCTTGGCAGTAAAAAGCACACACTGCTTTTGCAAGAGAACCCAGGTTCAGTTCCCAACATACAAGTCAGAAAGCTCACAACCACCTGTAACTCCAACTCTGGGGGAATCTGACCATTTCTCACCTCTGCAGGTACGTGCACCCACGAGATACATATACACCTGCTCAGGTACACACACACACACACACACACACACACACACACACACACACACACACACACACACAAATAAAATAAATATTTTTTAAAACTTGGAAAATCCTTTAATGTTGTAACCTATCTAAAAAGAAAAAAGTCTATGTATTTGTTTGTTCTGTAGGGGGCTGAACCCAAGGCATCAAAAATGCTAAGTAAGCCACACTGCCACTGATATGTATTCTTGTCTCTGAAAGATGTATTTTAAGGTTATAATATACTAAAGAACATTGTAATTCAGAATCAAGAAAAATCCAGAGACTAGATGATGAAATTCAAGAAATAGTTGGATGTATGAGATAACATCATTTCAAAATGAAGAAAAACTAGAATGGGTAAGTACAATACATACCTGAAAAGGATCAGGGGGAAAACAGAAATCAAAGACATCTAAAAGAAAAGCTAAGGTGGACATGAGACAAAGGGACAGACAGTGCATAGCCGCAGAGAAGATCCAACAGTTGGGGTGACAGGAAGCCCTAAGAAGAAAGACCAAGGAAGCAGATAAGGGATCTTTAATGAAGCATTCCATAAGCTTTCTAGAAAGAAAGCAGAGTGAGTACCTTACAGCACCAAGTCAGAAGACAAACACTAAAGTTTATGCTAACAAATAACACTAGGGGGCTGGAGAGATGACTCAGCAGTCAAGAGCACTTTCTGCTCTTTCCTAGGACGGAGTTCAGCTCCCAGCACACACATCAAGAGGTTCACAACTGCCTGTAACCCCAGCTCCAGACGATCTCATACCCTCTTTCAGCCTTCTTTGGCACCCGTGACTACACTAATGCACTCTTGTGTGAAAGCACACACACACACACACACACACACACACACACACTTGTACACAACCATGTATGCACCCACATGAACATGTATGCACATACACCCACATACATAAAAAGAAAAGAAAGGACAAGAAAAGAAAAGCAATCAGCTGGAATAGAGGTCAGGGATAGACTACATACATGAACAAGGCCCTAGATTCGATCCTCAGCACTAAGGTAGAAAAATAAACTACAACCAGGTATCATATGGCTCCTGACAAGAGACCTTTAATGGGGATGCTCTATGGGTCACAAGGTACCATGACAGCAGATTCTGTCACATTGAGGATACTAAATGTGATCCAACATTTGAGGTGATGAATACCTGAGATTTCGATTAGGGGGAGTAAAATTTAAAATTAGGAGGAAGTCACCCAGGATCTAGAGCTTCAAGAGTGACTTGGCAGGTGTGCTGGCAGTGGTGCTGAAGCCTTGTTGGCAGCAGGTCTCTGCTAGAACAATCTGGTAATACAATGACTATAAGTCACTCATTGTTTCTGAGCGCAAAGCTCTCCTGGAACTTCTGTGAACTGCCTCGGTGTCAATACTGGATTGTGGCTGGAAGGGATTTTTGTTCTGTTTGTTTTTAGTTATTAGTTTTCTTTTCTAGAAAGGTATGTTCTCTGTAACTAGAGGACCCCTGGATGATGCAAAAGATGGACCAGTGTGTGTATGATGGGGGGGGTCGTCTCACTTAAATTAACATCTCCAGAATGGTACTAATTTTTCCAAATTCATTGCTAAAACATAGATTGGGTAATCAAAAAGGAGCTGTTTGCTTTGATCATTGTTTGCCTCTGAAACCCTTGAAGACAGCAAGCAGAAGCTTGGCTTCCCAGAATTCCTTTGACAATTGTTGGCAGTGTATGTGCTGTCACCTTTGGTTTTTTCTTTTTTTTTTTTTTTAAATAAACCTGACAAAGGAATGATAGTGGCAACCATTTCTGAGAAAATTCTCAGCAAATAATTTATTTTGAAAAGACTCAGAACTCAACTTTTTCTGGTCATAGGTTATATTTCCTTTACAACCTGAAGGCTGTGTTTTAGAATATTTGTTACCTTTGACTAGAGGAGAATTTTCTTTTCCCTACCTGGTCATGTGACTTGACTTGGCCAACGAAAAGGGAGAAGAAGCGATACTCCTCACTTCAACTGTAAAGATCAGTTTGAGATTCACTGATCTCTGTGTCTCCCTCTGCTTCTTAGATGGCCTGGACCCTAAAGGAAGGTGATGTCAGCACATAGAGCTGTGAGTACATACTAGATGACAAGCAGGAGAATTTGGAGCCCCTCTGTCCACACTATAAGCTAACCACCTATATTAGCTGGGTGTTATTAATTATAGCTATTAGCACTCCTCTTCCCTCTTCTCTTCCTCTTCATTTTCATTGTGGCCAACTGAAATGGGGCATTTCTATGTTGCCCAGGCTAGCCTCCAACTAGGGATCCTCCTGACCCTGCATCCAAAGTAATCCACCAGGCCTTGACTCTGCTACCTCTGTTTGCAAGCCATGCAATTCCATTCATAGAAACTCATTGCGATATACACATTCTCTTCCCCACATTACTGATGAGGAAACAAGAGCCATAGAGACTCAAGAACTTCTGGGCTTGGTGGTGCACACCTATAATGCTAGCACATGGAAACCTGAGGCAGGAGGATCACAAATTGGAGGTCAGCCTGGGATACATAAAAACAAAACAAATAAATGGCTTGTGGTGGCACACACCTTTAGCCCCAGCACTCGAGAGGCAAAGACAGGTGGATCTCTGTGAGTTTGAGGCCAACCTGGTCTACCAAGTGAGTTCCAGAATAGGCTCCAAAGCTTCAGAGAAACCCTGTCTTGAAAAACAAAAACAAACTAACTAACAAAAAGAACCCCTCAAAAAAAAAACCCCACAAGTATAAATATGACAACAAATAACCTCAATACCTGATTAGAAGCCCTGAGAGTTAGACATGAGTCAGTTTGATACCTCAGATTCCTGGTTATAAAACCAAGAGCAGACTGAAAGCCTCTCCACAGACACAGCCCACATCCTGAGTGCCTTCCACGGCATGCACAAGATCTTTTCTGAACTCACAAACAAACTCAGCACATCTTAAAGACAGACTGCCTGCTGCTGAATGTCTGAAGAAATTAATGTTTATGAAATGCTAGCAAACAAATTGTGTTCTTAACTTATTAGTGATCTCTTATGAAACTCAAAAACATATATACCACAGAAAGTAAGCTGACTTGGAAGTAGAACGGGAGGCTAGGGACCTACATTCCAGTCCATCCCATTTCTATGTGATATTGAGAACCATCTTAATTCTTCTGATCTTGTTTCTTCATACAAGCTACTACTAAAGTCATATCTGAAATGGCACCACCATACTGATGGGAGCCATGGTCAAACACTCCTCTGTTATATAGGTATAGATATCAAGGTTAAAAGGACTACTGGTCTACCCATGGTCTCATGCTAGACACACAGAATCAGACCCTGGTATTCCTCACACCCCTACCCAAAGGATTTGCCAAATGTAACAAAGACATGATACATAGTAGGTTCTCTCTTGCTCCCACTCAATTTAGATTGCCCTGAACCCCACCTTCTTAGCACACATAAGCCTATTGTGTTCTGGATCAACTATCCCACATCCCTTGTCTAGTACCTGAAGACAGAGACTGGCCACTGGTGTCTTCAAACTTTTCTTGCAAGCAGATGAGATGACTCAGTGAGTAAAGAGGCTTACTATGCAAGCCCAACTGCTGAATTTGATCCCAGAACCCAAGTAATAGTGGAAGAAAAGAATTGACTCCACAAAGTTGTTCTCTGACCTCCAGACACATGCCTCCACATACATGTGCATGAGCACATGTGAGACACACACACACACACACACACACACACACACACACACACACACGCACACACACAATTTGTTAAAGTTAAAGAAAAAGAGGCTACATTCAGCACTCAAAATATATCCATGTCAGGCTGAATGTGTATTCCAAAATGTATGTGTCAGTATTAAGAGATGGGACAGACTAAGATGTGCTCAGGTCATGAGGGCTCCACACTCATGAACACATACATACATTTTCACCATTACAAAAAGGGCTAGCATTATTGCTTTTCTCTCTTCTGCTCCTTGAATTTAGACACAGCATATCTGCAAAGTTCACAGTGTCTAAACTACCATCTTGGGAACACAGATCAGTCCTTACCAGGTGCTGGCACCCAAAACAGAGACTTTTCAGCCTCCAGAAATTTTTAGAAGTTTTTCTATCTTTTGTAAAGTACATAGTCTCAAATATTTTGTTATAGCAACAGAAAATGGACTAAAACAACACGAGAGTCACTTTAAATTCCTTAATGTTTGGCTGGGCATGGTGACATATGCCTTCGATCCCAGCACTTGGGAAGCAGAGGCAAATGGATCTCTGTGAATTCAAGGCCAGCTTGACCTACATAAAGAGTTCCAGGCCAGCCAGAGAAAAATATATTTCTGAGACTTGCTCAAAAATTTTTTCCATAATGTGTTGAAATACCCAAGCACAGGATCTGTCTATACAGGTAAGTGAACAAGTTCTGAACTCTGGAAGGGTTCCTGATCCAAGGTTTGAACAACCACCATGGCTACTGCCACCAACTCACAGTTCTTTAACGTCCTTCTGTGGCAGGACTCATGGAAGACAGCAGAATGTTTGAGTACTGGGATCTCCCTTTTGTATGACATATAATAAAAGCATTAAAATTTTTTTTTGTTTGAACTTCCTGGTCCAACAAACTGATATTCTAATGTGTTATGAAATTATAAGAGACAGGAGCCTGGTGGTGGTGGTGCAGACCTTTAATTCCAGCACTCAGGAGGCAAAGGCAGGAAGATCTCCATGAATCTGAGGCCAGCCTGGTCTACTGAGCAAGTTCCAGGACAGGCTCCAAAGCAATACAGAAAAACCCTGGCTTGAAAAACCAAAAAGACAGACAGACAGACAGACAGACAGACAGACAGACTGACTGACAGACTGACAGACTGACAGACAGACTGACTGACTAAAGAACTGCTAAACTAGAGTAATTACCCATGCCACCTAAAGTCCAGAAGCCCTTTCTTCAGATACAGTAAGAGGTCATCTCTCCCTGTCATCGTGGAGAGCCGTGAGACTCATATATAAACAAATGTTCTGTACACGTGTGTTTGCAGTCAGGACAAAGAGCATGTTTGGTGTGCTAAGCCCCGAATACATCCACTTCTCAGTCTTTTGCCCTACAAGGCTTAGAATAGACTGTGTGCTTGGACTATGAATTCACACTGAGAGAAATCAAAAAGCAACTCACAGTTACTAAGTGCTCTCTGGAAGCCGGAAACTTTACATAAGTTATCTCCAGTGTGCACACCAACTCTTCAAGTTCTGGAGAGAGGGTTGTGTAACCCACCCAAGGTCACACAGCCAGCAAGTGACAAACATACTTGAAATCCTAGTTTTTCTGACCCCAAAGTTCATGGTCTGTTCATCAGACCAGGCTTTGACAAGCTAAAGTTTGTGGGCTAGATCTTGTCGGTCACTTTGATTTTTCTACTGCCTGTGAGAAAACAAAACAAAACAACAACAAAAAAAAACCCAGTGTTTTATATTTTTAAAATAAAAATATTTAAGAAAAAGGATTACTTATAACTTGCAAAAAAAAATTACGTGAATTTTCTTGCTTTTTTTGAACTTCAAAATATCTGACCATAAAGTTTTATTGGAATATGGCTGTTATGGGAATATTTGTATACTGTGTGAAGATCTATTGCTGCGGTTGGTGTAATAAAAAGCTGAATGGCCAATAGTTAGGTAGAAGAGATGGGGGGACTTTGGGGCAAAAGAGGGGAACTTGGGATGATTCTAGGTGTTCGAAGCAGACACCAACAAGACACAGAGATAGTCGAACATACGGAATGAAACAAAGGTAAAGAGCCACAAGAAAAAATGTAGATTAGTATAAATGAGTTAGTTTAAGTTATAAAAGCTAGTGGGGCAAGCCTAAGCTGAGGCTCAATTTTCATAATTAGTAAGAAATCTCTGTGTTGTTATTTGTGAGCTAGCGGCCCAAGGAAAAATCTCACTATACATGGCCCTCCCATTTGTTTACATGTCATCTGTAGTTACTTTTGTACTTCCGTAGCTGTAACAGAAACTATAGGCTTGGTAAGTTATTTTACTACCTGGACCTTTACTGAAAGGGTTTGCCATGTTCACTCCTAGACTCCAGGGCCTTCCAAGGAATCCTCTGACAGATTAAAAATAAAACAAAAGAAAGCAGAAGTCCACAAAGTTTAGTAAGTGTGCCCCAAACTGAACACACTGGTCTGCCTCTATCCATGGTTTTGTTTTATAGTGTTCCACTCACCCAGTAAAGGGGAAAAACCACAAACAACCACCAAGCACACCTCAAAGAGGTCTAGAGTGAGAAACGGGAAACGGGGCACTCAGCGTTGCTCCAGGAAACTAACAATCCTGGTACTGGCAGCCCTCACACACGGTAGGAAGTGTGGGAAATGTTCGGCCAGAGAACACAAGCCTCACAGTCCATTATAAACTCTGGGACGGGGGAGTGAATGAGTGACCTTAGGTCACGAGCTGAAACTGTAGATGCCAATATAGTGCCTAAGAAAATACGCCAAATAAATCGCTTTAAAAAGGGTTTTTTTTTTTTTTCTAGTGTAAAAACAACAGCAACTAAAATTAAAAGTCTTAAAGGGAGAAAGTACTTTTTCTTTGAGCTTATTTCTATAACCAAGTTCTATTTAGTATTTTTAAGTCTCTGAGTCAGATGTGGTGGCACACACTTTTAATGCCAGCACAGCAGAGGCAGACAGATCTCTGTAAGTTCAAGTCCAGCCTGGTCTATGTAGTGAGTTTCAGGACAGCCAGAGCTACATAAAGACCTGTCTCAAAAATTAATTAATTAATTTAAATAAATAAAAAAAAATTAAACTGAGACCATTAAACATTTTGATGAGAGAAAAATAGCTCAAGAGAACAATCCAGAAGCAAGTATTGAAGTGCTCTGATTTGCTCTGACTAACACAGATTCACAGTCTGGGGGCTTCTACCACAGAGATTTCCTGACCCCTGGTCAGTTGTTTTTTAGTTTTTCATGGGGTTTTGGGGGAGGTGAGTTTTGTTTTTATTTTTCAAGACAAGGTTTCCCTGTACAGTCTTGGCTGTCCTAGAACTCACCTTGTAAACCAGGCCGGCCTCGGACTCACAGAGATCCACCTGTGTCTGCCCCTGAGTGCTAGAATTAAAGGTGTGCACCTGTCTCCTGGTTTTTAAAGCTGAAGGTTGGCAGGGAGGCTTCAGGAAAAACTCTAGACAGATTACATTAAATGAGTTTACTGAGCAAAGAACATTTCACAACTGAAGCGACAGTCGTAATGGAGGAAGTGGAGAGAATCAGCTTTTATAGGCAACAAAAGCAAACTAGAGAGATCACGTGATTGGCTGCAGCCAGGCATTTGCTTTATTGGGGAGTAGCATGATGGGCTTGATGCTTGGATTGGCTGAAGTATAGCTGTTTGTGATTTGCTGAAACTCAACTGTTTATGATGAAAATGACACTAAGTTGTGTTGTAGACTTTTACCTGGGAACTGTAAGTGTGGAGAGAGTCTCGGCAAAGGCTTATTGCTATTGCTGCTGCTGCTTCCTCCTCCCTCCTCCTCCTCTACTCTTTTAGATTTACTTTAGACTGTTTTGCCTGCACACACACACACACACACACACACACACACACACACACACACACACAGGAACTCTCTCTCTCTCTATATATATATATATATATATATATATATATATATATATATACATACATACATACATATACATATACATAAATACATCATGTGTGTTGGTTCCTGTGAGGTCAGAGGACAGTATGGTATCTTCTGGAATTGGGGCTATAGATAGTTGTGGGCCAACATGTGGGCACTGGAAGCAAACCCCAGTAGTCTGCAAAAGCAGCAGTTGATACTGAGCTATCTCTCCAGCCGAGTTTCCAGCTAGACACTTTCTTTCCAAATACTGTGAATCGACTGTTCCATGCCTCTCTCCCACTCTGGTAGTTTGGTGGCCATCTTTGGTCTCAAATATTATTAAATCATCATTGCTCCGTCATCATCCTCATTCTCACAAGACATCCCTCTACCCGTGTGTGTGTGCACGCACACTTTGTACACAAGCATGGGCACACATTCTCTGCAAACAACTTTCCTTTCTTATAAGGACACAAGTCATATTGCATTACAGGCCCGTGCTAACACAATGTGAACTCATTTTAGCTAATTACATCCTCAGGGACCCTGTTTCCTAATAAAGTCACACTCCCAGGTACCCATGGATTATGATCTCAGCATATGAACAGGGATGGGAGTGGGTGGGGCAGGATTTATTTATCCCTTAATACTGAACAAAGGCCGTTTCATAGTGACCCTCCCCAGCTTCTCTTGTATGCTTTCTGTGACTGTCCCAAGTCAAGAGCAGTAACAGCAGAATCTGAATTGCCAGGAAGTAGCCAAAGGAGATTAAAAAAAAGAAAAAGAAAATCCAGTGGAGAATGGCAGGTGTTAAAAGGCTGACTCATCAAGAACCTTCTTAGACGGCAACTCAGTCCCAGAAGGCAGTGGAGTGTCTGGATGGTAGCCTCCCTTCTGAAGACAAACATCGGGAAATCTAAGCTAGTCGCAGCAGCTGCTTAGCTGAGCCATCCCATTCTGTAAGGCACAGGAGTGACAAGTTGCTCTACCACGATCATGTTCCTAGAGAGCCCAACTGAGGCTCAGGATGGGCAGTGACCAAGTCACCCACTAGATGTGTGGGAACCAGGACAGGAGGCCAGACAGATCTTTTCTGCCTGGCACTCTCTCAACAGTACCTGTATCAACCTTGAGACTCCAAACTCCACCTTTCAACACTAACTACAGGCTTTGACTCTAACCTTCCCTCAAAACCCCTGACCCACCTAAAGATCTGCAAGTCACCCCATAATCTTTTCAGGAGACCTGGTGGCTGTGTAGCCTGTAATTTCCTTGACTCGCATCTCCCATCCCCACAAAGCACACATGGGCTCTGGACGGGACAATTGCTGGTGTTTAGGAGACTCTGGATTGGCTCGTCATCTGGGCTGATGGTTTTCCAACAGCCACAGTCCACAGAGGATTGTCTGTAGCGCCAGGTTTTAATGGGTTGGAGGCAGATCCAGAAAGCAGAATTTTGTTCGCCAACCCCTTTCGAAAAGAAGCCAGCATGTCCACAGGGGTCCTACACATCTGAAAATGGAAAAATCACTAAAGCCCTTAACCAATTACCTCTCCTTCAACTTTCTGCCACATACCACTCACAAGTAACATAAGAAACCCTTTTTCCTGCTGCCTGTGAGGACAGCCTGAAAATGGTTAGCACAGATGGCTGGTTAGCCTGAGCCACAGGAAGGGAAATGTAGGATGCTAATGTTGTTTCTTTTATGGAGCATTATGGAGTATTAATAAACGCATATTTTTCAGAATCAAACACCACAATATGTACCTGTCCCTAAAAATGTGCGCAAAATAGGCAATAACTGCTCTAAATAAACAGTCCCTGAACGGCTAATAAATAAGAAAATTAACAACAGGAAAGAATTTCGTGTGTGTAGGCTGACAGTGGTGGGAGGAGGCCATGACTCAGTCTTGTCCTTGCTGGTACCCTTAGCACTGCAGACAGGCAGGCCCACCCGCAAGAACAAGGACAGACTCTGCCTGGAAAAGGAAGGCAGAGAGGAGAACTCTGGAGCTCTCAGGGAATGGCTAGAGTTCCATCCAGATCAGGAAATGGAAGGGCTCTGGGGATGGATGGCTATGACTGCACTGATGGTTGCATAACATCATTGTACTTAATGCCTATTAGTTATATACTTAATAAGGGTCACCATAGGGGTGGGGGAAAGGAACTGTAAGGTAGTAGTAGAATATACCCACAAGGCCCTGGGTCCAGCCTCTAGTATGGCCACCACACACACACACACACACACACACACACACACACACACACACCAAGAAGGTAACTTTTTGTTTGTTTGTTTGTTTTGTAAATGTGATCAGATATATATATATATATATATATATGTATGTATACATATATACATATATACACTACACATTTTACTTTGATCCTCATAAGAAAAAGGAAGCTTTAAGAAAATTGCTGGGCAGTGATGATGCATGCCTTTAATCCCAGCACTTGGGAGGCAGAGGCAAGCAGATCTCTGTGAGTTTGAGGCCAGCCTGGTCTACAGAGAGAGTTTCAGGACAGGCACCAAAGCTACACAGAGAAACCCTGTCTCAAAAAACCAAAGAAAGAAAGAAAGAAAGAAAGAAAGAAAGAAAGAAAGAAAGAAAGAAAGAGAAAGGAAGGAAGGAAGGAAGGAAGAAAGAATGCGGGTTTTAACTCCATGTCTTTCCTCCATCTGTAACCATCCAAATGATAGTATGCTACTGCACTGCACAGCCCTGAAGAGCAGTCAAGAGTTCAAGGACAGAACGAGCTAAAGAGAGACAAGCTCTGGTTGGCATCAGGATCTGGGCAGAAAGAATGAAGCCTGTCCCAGCCACCTATGACTCCAGATCCAGAGGCTCTGTTGCACTCTCTGACTTCTACAGGCATCTGCATCCATGTGGTGCACAGACACACATGCAGACGAAACACCCATATACATGAAATTAAAATTTTTAAAAATTGAAGCCTAATTGTTGTCCTTGAGCAGGAAACTGTCATTCCCAGTATTTTTTTAAAGAAAAGTCGGAGTTTAAGAGGGATGCTTTGGAGATCCAAAATACACTGTTTACACTACCTTTGTGTGTATGTGTTTGTTAGAAGGGGGAATTGGGTTTATTTCACTATCTGGGAAGTTCCTATGTTATGTCACATTTATTCCATTTAAATCAGGAATGTTACTTGGTAAAACATGACATGCCCCTTCTCGTCCCATGATCTACAGAAACAAAATGTGCTGAACTTAAATATGCATTTCTTTAAAAAGCATGCTTAGATAAGCTGATGCTTTAAAAATCAATTGGTCAAGCCACGCAGTGGTTGTCCACATTCGAGGCTAAATGTGAACTTTAACATCTTATATAAAATAAATTTACCACTTTACTCAATTTTGTGTATAGTTCAACCTTATTTTCATTCACAGTGTTCTGTAACCCTCAGCACCACCCAAGTCATTTTTCCAAATGGAAACTCTTGAATCCAGGGAAGAACATCTGAACTCGATAGTTTTATGTCAACTTGACACAAACCTAGAGTCACTGGAGAGGAGGGAGCCTCAACTAAGAAAATGCAACCATAAGATTAGGCTATAGGTAGAGCTATAGGGCATTTTCTTAATTAGTGATTGATGTGGGAGGGTCCAGCCCATTGTGGTGGGGCCACCCCTGAGCTTGTGGTCCTGGATTCTAGAAAAAAAGCAGGTTGAGCAAGTCATGGAAATCAAGCCAGTAAGTAGCACCCTCATGGCCTCTGCTTCAGCTCCTGCCTCCCAGTTCCTGCCCTGCTTGAGTTCCTGTCCTGACTTCCTTTGATGATGAACAGTGATGTGAAAATGTAAGGCAAATAAACCCTTTCCTCCCCAACTTGCTTTTTGGTCATGGTGTTTCACCATAGCAATAAAAACCCTGGCTAAGACATCACTCAATCCTCCTTCTTCTCCAAGGATAACAATACCATTCTACCTGTTTCTTCTAATTGGTTTCTTCTAGGTATTTCCTATCATTTGAATCATATAGTTATTTGTGCATATGACTGAGTCTGTGTGTGTGTGTGTGTGTGTGTGTGTGTGTATGTATGTGTTTGCTATGGTAAAATAACATGACCAAAAGCAACTTTTGAGGTATCTCAGTTAGTGTTTCTATTGCTGTGAAGAGACACCATGGCCATAGCAATTCATAAAGGAAAATATTTCATTGGGGATGGCTTGCTTACAGTTTCAGAAGTTCGGTCCATTGTCATCATGGTGGGGAGCATGGTGATGTGCAAGCTGACATGGTGTTGGAGAAGTAGCTGAGAGTCCTACATCTTTCAGGCAACAGAAAGTCAACTGAGAACTAGGTGGCATCCTAAGCATAGGAAACCTCAAATCCCACCCCCATAGTGACACACTTCCTCCAACAAAGCCACACCTTCTATGAGATTATAGTGACACTCCCTATGAGATTACGGAGGCCAATTATGTTCAAACTACCTCAGGAGGAAAGGGTTTGTTTGACTTACTCATTGCAATCACAGTCCAGTATGAAAGGAAGTCAGGGTACCGACTCAAGGAAGAACCTGGAGAGTGGAATTAAACAGAGGCCTTGGAGATGTGCTACCTACTGGCTAGTTTTCCACAGCTAATTCTGCTATTTTATACAAGCAGGATCACTTGCCCTGGGGTAATGCCACCCACAGTGGGCTGGGCCTTCCTAAGTCAATGATTAATCAAGGAAATGTCCAACAGGCCAACCTAATGGAAACAGTACTTCAATCGACATTCCCTCTTTCCAGATGACTCTGTCTTGTGTCAAGTTGACAAAAAGCTAATTAGCACATGTATGTATGTATGTGTGTATATGTGTGTGCATGTGTGTAGATGGCCATATATATAAACGTACATGTGTATACTTGTATACATGTGTGTATGCATGTTTGTATATATAAACTGGTTTATTGTTATTAACTGGTTTATTGTAGTGTATAACTGATTTCCTTCCTTTTAGATCCATGTGCATTCCATTGTATGGATTTTTCACATTTTGTTTGTTCATCCATCCTTTAGTGGAAGTTTGGGGTTGCTTCTGCCTTTCAGCTATTGTGTGTAATGCTGCCATGTGCCTGGATGAGTAAAAGCTCAGTGGAAATGATGACTGGTGATCTCTGGATGTCCAGAAAAATTAAGTATGTGCCTCTCTCACACTAGTACTGAGAAATCATTTATCTCATGGAATTGGACATGTTAGAGCAAGAAACAATTATAAAACCATCATCTCTATTTACAAACAAAACAGACATGAAAAAATTAAGCAAGGATGCCTTATAAAATGCAAGGGGGGGGTGTTGGAAAGGAACCCCTCTCCCAGGCAAAAATTATCTACATGGCTTGTCAAGTCACATACCTCAAATTCCCTACACTGGAGATATATTTACTTGGATGAAGATACTGGTAATAGTATCAGGAATCTCCTAGTATAACATAAATAGCTCCAAGGGAAAGTCATTGCTGATCCACAGTCCCTTGACTGGAAAGACTGGTTTTCCACAGAACAGGAAGCTTAGACTAGAGTGCTGAGGGAACAGAGCTGCACCAGTCTGGGGAGGGGGCAGGAGATGTGTCCTGTGTAATCCTGAGTGCAGATACTCCACAAGATACAACTGCCTTGTTGGGGTCCAAGCATCAGGTAGTCACCAGTACCAAATTCAAAGGCTAAAGATGTGGTGGAGATGGGGGTGAACTTTAACCCCAGCACTTGGAAGGGAGAAGCAGATAGATCTCTCTGAGTTCAAGGCCAGCCTGGCCAATTCCAGGCTAGACAAGGCTATAGTGAGATCTTGTGTCAAAACAAACAAACAAACGAAAAAAGCCTCAAGACTAAGCTAGCTGTGGTGGTACATATCTGTCACCCTAGCATTTGGAGGGAGAAGCGAAGATCTTAAGTCCTTGGCTAGCCTGTGCTGCATAGTTAGACTCTCCTTCAAAAGGGGGAGTGGGGCTAGGTGTGGTGGTACATACCTTTGATCCCAGTACTCTGAAGACAGGCAGATCAATCTCTGAGTTCAAGGCCAGCCCGGTCTACACCGTAAATTCCAGGGCTACATGAGAGAGATGTTGTCTCAAAGGGTCTTTGAGGTCACAAAGGCAATTTACAGCATATTGTGCTTCATTTCAAAGTACATGCCTTTCTTAAGTGACTTTGTGCTGTGACCCAAGTCTAGGTGTTAATTTTGCAGGTCCTTCTTCGACATCTAAGACATACTCATTATTTTCTTTAGCAAAATTTTTCCCTTAACAAAGTGAGGGAGTCATTTTGTGTCAACAAGTTCAAATTTCCACACTACGTGTGTCCATAATGATGCTAAGGCAGTTCTGTCAGTAAGATGTAACTTTCTGGGACCAAAAGAACTCTCCATTTTGATGTAGCACATGAGCACAGGCACGGAAGTTTCCTCTGGTCAGAAGCAGCTTCTGCCCATGCTGCTGCCACATGATTCTCTAAGGGAGCATTACTTACACTTCCAATTCCAGCTCTGGGGTGCTCCTACCTGTGCTGGGGAACAACAGTAAGTTCTGGAAACAGATTATGACTGCCCCAGGAAAGCATATGTCTACTCATACTGACAACACCACAGACGGTGAAATCAGGGTGCAATCCTGAAAACACAGGGAAGTGAGACTAGAAGCCCTCCAGGCAGAGGACAGCATATATGATATGATAAGCACATGGGACCTCGGCAGATCCCATGCTGGAAAGGGGCAAACACGTTATCAGGCAGAACTTACATGGGAAGGAAGTTTTATTGGGGGAGGGGAAGGAATGGGGAAGGAAGAGAAAGGGGAGAGAGAAAAGTAAAGAGAGAGACAGAGATGGAGAGAAGAGAAAGAGACAGAGATCTGTCTGCCTCCATAGAGAAATAGCAGAAAGAGAGAGTGCGGGAAAGGCAGAGCTTGTCTCTTAAAGGGAACTTTGCACCTTTGTACAGAGCCAGAGGTTTAGCCCAATCAGGGGATCCCAGGTTCATTAGGAGAGATTGTCTCAACAAACACTCTACATTTGACCTCTGACCTCCACATGCACGTACACATATACACATACACATGCACCCTCACATATAACATACATACACAATGGTGGATGCCATATAGATAGCTGTAGTCACAGCCACAGGGGAGGCCAAAATGAGTCCAGTAGTTCTGGAAAACACAGGAAGACCTCGGGGATGTAGGGTGGGGAGAGAACAAAAGAAAGAGAGAGAAAGGGGACATAGGGCGTCCCTTTAATAGGCTACAATACATTCTCCCAGCATGTCTCATACAGCCATACCCTGACTTGGCATAGATTTTCAACTTTATAATGGTATAAATGTATACTGAAGCAACCAACTGCTTTTCCCTTTGAGTTGAATATTCAGTGAGTTACGTGGCACATAACACTCTCATAAAACAGTCTTTGTCTTAGATGGTTTTGCTCACTGAAGTTATGAGTATGTTAAGGTAGGTGGGGCTGCACTAGGATGGTCAATGGTTTGGGTGCCTTCGATGTCCTTTTGATTTATGCTATATTGATTCACTATGGGTCTAGCGGGGTGTAGCAGAGTTGCATCTGTGTACAGCTGGTGTCAGTTGTTTGATGTCTCCAGTCTTCACAGCTTTCTTTCAGTCCTTAAAGCAGAGATGTGAGCGCAGCTTGGCCTCTCCAAAGGCCATCTAGAACCAACCCTGCAACCTGTCCTTGCCATCTAGCTCCCTCTCATGTGAATTGCAGCTACACACAAATGCAAAGAAACGCTGCCTTCATAACATACTAGCCAGAACAGAAGCCATCTTGGTAACCAGAGGATTATATATAAAGGCAGCAGATGAAAGAAGATGCCATGTCAGGAGGACTTGGAGGAAGAGGATGGTGAAGCTGGCATGTAAAGCAGGCGTCAGAATAGATAGAGTAGCCGGAAGTGTGAGCTGATCGGTCTTGGGTAGAAATAGTGCGTTGTTGATAGGTGTAGAAGAACAGATCATGGAGGAATGGAGCAGGAAACTAAAGAAAGACTAGAGCTAAGAGCTGTGAGAGAGACTGGACCTGATGTAGTCACAGAAATGGGGAGGAGGCCCACACAGGGTGCACACAGGGTTCCAATGCTATTTCTCCATGGAAGGAAGGGTGTTATGGGATAATCTTTCTGTACACTCTGAAGATGTGTCTTTGCCCAGGTGCCTTCTGATTGGTTTAATAAAAGAGCCCACTGTCCTGTAGCTAGGCAGGAGGTACAGGCAGGACGGCAAGACACAGAGGACATTGGGAAGAAGAGTGAGGTCTCTGGAGTCATGAGAGATGCAGAAAGTGAGAAGAACATGCCATGTTGAAAGAAGGTACCACAGAAGGTAGGTAAGAAATATGGGTTAATTAAAACATAACTAGTAACAAGCCTGAGCTATCAGCCAAGCACTTATAATTAATATTAAGTCTCCATGATAGTTATTTGGGAACTGGCAGGAGGGAAGGAAAAGTTAGCCTACAGAAGGAGGGTCCAGACAACTAGCTTTTGTGCTCTAAGTAGCCTTCCTCCCTCAACCTGCCTTTCCTGGCATCACTATTCTTACTTAGTTTTTCTTACTTTTTCCCCAGATTTGTGCCCCTTACAGAAGTCAACCTCTGTGTGTCACCCCTGTAGTACTTTACAGGAAACTCAAAAGGCAATCCCAGCTTTGTGATAACAGCCAGCTCCATCTTTCATATCCAAATTAGGGTTTCAGCTACAATTAAGGTCCTAAGAGCAAGGCTTCCTACTCACAGAGGGCTAGAGGGATCTAGCAATGACCAAGACCAAACACAATAGGAAACAGAATCTAACTGGGGAGTCAGGAGGTCTAGGGAAAGGTGATATAAGAAAAGGTTGTTGATGGATGTGGTCACATCCCAGCTCTGGGGAGGCAGAGTCAGGTGGATCTTTATGAGCTCAAGCCCAGCCTGGTCTACATAGCCAGTTCCAGGCTACACAGGGCTACCCAGTGAGATCCTGTCTCAGAAAAACAAAAAAAGAAAAGGC
This sequence comes from Cricetiscus sungorus, assembly GCA_030556225.1. NCBI lineage: Eukaryota > Metazoa > Chordata > Mammalia > Rodentia > Cricetidae > Cricetiscus > Cricetiscus sungorus. The sequence continues at coordinate 5,817,335 of JANBXA010000190.1, forward strand.
TATGTACATGAGAGATAAAGTCAAAGTCCTAGGTGGTCACTGTGATACAAAAGTACAGGTCCTAGAAATGTTTAGTGGCTGTGTAGGCACATCTCTTTAAACCCAGCACTTGGGAGGCGAGGCAGGTAGATCTCGGTGAGTTCAAGGACAGCCTGGCCTACAAAGCAAGTTCCAGGACAACTAGGGCTGTCACACAGAGAAACCTTGGTGAGGGAGGAAGGGAAAGAGGGAGGGAGGGAGGGGGGAGGGAAACAAGGAAGGAAGGAAGGAGAGACAAGAGTAAAGACATCAAAGGTTAGCAATATGAGAAGCTGCATAAAAATATTTACAACATGGATGTCCATGCCTGTGATACCACTATACAGATGCATGGGTCTGGGCTGCCACCTGAGACCATGTTGATGTCTGAGGACCATGCTGCTGTCAGGACCATACTGATCTAAGTGGCCTATGCTATAACTTGACACCATGCTAACATCTGGGCTGGCAATTGAGGAATAGCAGCATATGAGGCATAATTATGAGGCACAATGTACCTCTGGCCTGCCAGACAGTTCCCCCAAGTTCTGTGACACCACATCCCTCCCATCACCTCTGCAAAGAACACAGCGGGGGGGCTTATCAGTTGGAGATTTGGGATACTGGGTGGCAGTGAGTCTATATACAATACTAGGCAGTCATCAGTTGGCATGTACAGAAAGTTGTTTAAGAACCCTCCTTGCTATGGAAATGAAAACCCATGTGTTCTGAAGTCTCTTATATAAAAACAGCAAATACTTCATAGGACTCACGCATAACCTACATATCATCCCACATACTTTAGATCATCTCTCGGTGACTTATACTACCTAAACCAATAGGAATGCATGCCATTTAAGTAATTGTTACAGTGTGTTGCATAGGGAATAAGTGCAAGAAAAAAGTCTGTGACATGTGTTGTAGAGAAAGTCTATCACATCACAGCTACACAGGCACACTGCCCAGACCCTGAAGATAACTACACTACATTGTACCCACAGCATTTATGTGTATTGGCGTGAGGGTTGCAGGCTAGAGATGTAGCTCAGGTGGTAGCAGGCTTTCTTAACATCTGTGAGACCCTGGGTTTGATCTCCAACACCGCAAAAAAGGTGACTGTAGGACCAGTAGGGTAGCTCAGATAGTAAGCAGCACTGGGGGTTGAGGTCTAGCCCTAGAACCTACATAAAAACAAACAAAAAGAAACTGGGCCATGCGAATATGTACCAGTAATCCCAGCACTAGGGAGGCAGGGAGAGAAAGATCCCTGGGCTCCTTCAACCAAGCTCACCTAGTGAGTTCCAGGCCAGCAAAAGTCTCTCTCTAGAGAGAGAGAGAGGGAGGGAGGGAGGGAGGGAGGGAGGGAGGGAGGAGGGAGGGAGGGAGGGAGGGAGGGAGGGAGGGAGGGAGAGAGAGACAGAGACAGAGAGAGACAGAGAGAGAGAGAAATCAAGAGAAAGAATCAGGTGGATGGTGCCTGAGGAATAGACATCCAAGTTTGTCTTCTGGCTTCAACACACACATAAAAGTGCATGCTTTGTGCATCTACATACCTGTGCAGGTGCACACACATAAAATGCATGTAAAGATGTGTATTGTAGTGTAATGAGTTAATCTTGTTTTGTATGGCAAACTTCCCTTCAGCCACAAGCTTTCCCCTTGCTTTTGTAAAACCCTGAATTCCAGCCTCAGAGGCTTTATCGTTTAAACAAGGATGTATTCCTTCGAGTCCAGTTTGAGGAGTTGGGGGTGGAACAAGAGTTGGAAGGTCATAAATGACAAAGGTGGGACCTGGAATGAGAATGATGGCCTCCTTCAATCAGCTTTGCTTCGGTTCTTTTCCCATGTGCTGTATTGGAGTGTATCAGTCCCCAGCCATAAGAAGCAGATCTTTTCAGGCCCATTAGTTAACGAATCACACCTCAGTCTCCACACCCAGCTATAAAGACTGGTGCCTAAGAAGCAGTAAGGCAGACTAGAAAGCTAAGGCTTAGCTGTATTCGTTCTTAGAAAATGCTTGCCACTTCCAGCCAGGAATTGGATTTTTCAAGTTTTCATCATTACTTCACCCAAATCGGTTTGTGTGGAAGCTGCTTTCAGCCAGAATGGTTTTTGCAGACAGCCATTATTAAGCGGTTGCATTGTTCCATCTCACACTATACAATTGTCAGTGAAAGCACGCTGATAAGCATCAGCCAGGCCAGTTTCTGGATGTCACCCTCCCTCCTTGAGGGCAAATTTCCAGAGTGGTCTGTACCTGCTGGCTGGTCCTCACAGGGACACAGGGAGGACCTGGCTCTTCTGGAAAGTTTGCAAGAGTGTTGACCAAAGAAACTGAGAAATGAAGCAACCACGGGCACAGGCTGTGGCTTTCTCTTTGGAAGGACACAGCCCCCTGCTTCTGCTACAAAGCAGGCCAAGGAAGCTCGCTTGCTTTCCTAGAGTCCCAGTGACAGCAGATTGTCTCACTAAAGCTGCCACTTCCTCATTCCGTGTTTACTCAACAGCCAGCAAACACTGGTTGAGGACCTATATTAGGCAAGGAACTCTGCAACACTAGTGGGAGATATCAACAACGTGTCCTGAGCTTCCGAGTTCGTGGGACAGTGGGCAGTCCTTTTCAAAGATGGGGGCATACCAACATAAAAGGGAACAGACTCAAGAGAAGCCCAAGGTCTGCACATGATAGCAGACCCTAAATGTAGCCATGCACGTCCCCCTCATTGATTCCTCCTATTTCAGAAAGAAGAGGCCCACTAACATGCACAGTGTAACAGAGAGTGACGGGGAGGCCAGGGAGAACGGAGGAGGTGACGGGTGAGTTGAGAAGCTGATGGCAAAGTAGAAGGAAGAGCTTTAAAGCAGTGGACAATTCTGTACGCCACATCAAGGTTCTCATCTGACGCTCCAAGCCTCATAGCTTCATCCTGAAGGTTGTAGAGGGAGTAGAACAGAACTGATATGCTCACGGATAACCACACTCACCCATTGGCTTTTGGATGGTGGGCAGTATTGAGGCAATGGAAACCCTCAACAAGGGCCCAGCATGCAGAGCAGCTTCTCATTAAGGATCTAAAACATAACCTGCATTTCAGAGCTCTTAAAATGTATTAATAGTTGTTGGTTGGTTGGGTGGGTGGTTGATTGTTTTTTGTTTTATTCAAGACAGAGTTCCTCTGTGTAGCACTGAATGTCCTGAAACTCACTCTGTAGATCAGGATGGCCTCGAACTCACAGAGATCTGCTTGCCTCTGCCTTCCAAGTATTTGGATTAAAGGTCTGCGCCACCACCACCCCCAGCTCTCCATTCTTACACAAGCCCCTCTGGATCCCATATGTTGACACACCATGCTGGTTGTGAGGTGGATGGTCTCGGTGGTCCTGCCTGTAAAATGAGAGAACATACAACCTCATTAGTCTTAACAGGTAACTTCTAGGGAAGCACACGCACGGCTCACAGCTGACAGCTCAGCGGAGTAAGGTACTGCAGTTGACAGGACTCTATCACCCACCCCTCTCTTGACTGACTCTTTCTTTGATGGTTCCATTTCAGGTTACTTTACAACTTGCTCTTCCGCCTCTCACTTCCTGGAGCCCTTCAGAGCGCCAGGAACCCCAAACCCCATCCATGTGCCATGACACCAGCTATCACCTCAATGTACACTAGTCACAGCCTGTCTCTGAGGCCCAGTCTCCTCCCCACACTGAACCTCAGCACTCTCCCAGCCCAGCTGCTCCCTACCCATGTCACTTCAGCATCTCAGACCCCACTTGCCATCTTCCCCAGGCCTGTTTCTTCTCCAGAAGTGCTCTTTGACAACAACTCCCCCACTCCACCCCACGCCGAAGACTCTCCCCTCTCTCTCGTGCTCCACACCTGGGGAGGCAGTGAAGCCCAGCCTGGTGCTTCCTCGGCAGCTCCAAATCATCATCTCATTCTTCCCTCTCCACCCCCACATCGTCTTATAGTCACTGCAGCTATGGCAACCTCCTCCCAAGGTTCTCCTTGCCTCTGGTATGTGTCTGTTATCTGTAATTCCCTTTGCTCAAGTCCCACACACCACGGTAAACTGACCTCACGCTGTTCAGAGTTGAGAAAAGCCATTCAGTTTGTGTTTTCTCCACCCAGCACCCCGCCAAACCTCCTTCTGTGTCCTCAGTTCTCCTCTTGGCCAGCCTACTCCCTTCTTCTGCATTCCACGTTCTTGCCTGTTATCTGCACTCCAGGTCTCCCTCTCATCCACACTTACCCCTCCCCTATACACACCAAACTCTAATTCCCACTCTCAGAATCAAGGGTCAATGCCAAAGGCAAAGGGATTCCCACCAGGGCTGGAAAATAAACGTGTTAGCTGCCAACGCCAACACCCAGACTTTCATCTGGCATGTAAAATATAACCAGGGACCACATCCCAGCTGAGAAAACCAACAGTCGAGTGGCAAGCACCAACTCAAGGCACTGAGGAAATTAGACCCTGGGGGAAATAAGCACTACAGGAAAGAGGAGAATGTTAAATTAAGTATAATTAGTGTCTTGGGAGAGGTGTGAGAGGATTCGAAATCCATGAATGATGGGCTGCTCTGAAGAAGATACCAGAGTGCTGGGAAATTGAACACAGTTGCTCAGTGGGAACTCAGCTGATGGAACCTGTCACAGAAGGTTGCCCTGAATGGGGAGTCAACTGGATGGAAGGGTGGGCTGATTTGCCCAAAATAAAGGTCAAAGGTTAAGAGATTTGGCCCAGCAGGTAAAGGCACTTGAGTTTGAGTCCGAGGACCTGCATGATAAAAGGAATGAAATGACTCCTGAAATTTGTCTTTTGGCTTCCACACACATACCATGGCATTATGACACACATACAAATGCATGCATAAATAAATTCTTAAATTTTCTCAAAGAAAGAAAAGGAACTTGAGGGAGGGATGTAAAGTAAGGGACATGAGCTTTGGGTCATAGCCATGCATCATTTGAACAACCCAGGACCTGGTAAGACTCAGAAGACAAATACATTTCACAAGAAAGATTCAAGCTTTTTTATCTTTCTGAGCTAAAGTGGTTTGCAGATTATTGTGAAAAAAAAAAAAAAACATTGAAGAACCCATGGCAAGTAGCTGTCATTTCCATGATTAGAAAATTTATTATATATTATACATATGTAGAAATGGTAATAATTTATTATCATTTTCCCCCCACCCACCCACCCCTTTAGACACAAGATCTCACTGGGTTGACCTTGAACTTGCTATTGTTCTGCCTTTGCCTCTGAATGAAGGGATCACAGGTCTGCACCACCACATCTGGCAAGCATCCTTCAAATGACACTATTTACTTCATGCGAAACAAATGGATTCCCTTCTCGGTCTTTCAGATCTCTCTCTCTCTCTTGAGGAAACACACACAGCCTTTCAACTCTCATCACACAGCCTCTCATCACGTGTAGCCCTCTCCACAGGCTCAGCCAGCGCCTGTGCTGTCTGCAGGCTATGAGTGGTTCCTCTTGGAAGGCAGTCCAGCACACACCCAGGGCAGAGCTTAGCAAACATAAGATGAGTGGATGCAAGCTCAACCAGGGGCCCTCTCTCCCACACCTCCACTGCCTCTAGGGCGTGTGTGTGTGCACGCGCGCGCGCGCGCGTGCGTGTGTGTGTGTGTGTGTGTGTGTGTGTGTGTGTGTGTGTGTGTGTGTGTGTGTGTCCCCTGATCAAGAGTGTTCCTGGGCTGAAGGGTTCTTCCAGCAAGTGATTTGATTGGTCACTGCTGGAGGCAGGCCCCCTGCAGTTGCCAGGAAGGAGGAGGAAGAAAGTGTGAGCGGACAGCGATAACAGGAAGTAGACTCAGTCTCACAGAAGGACTGTGTAAGGAACTGGGTGTCTCACCAGGCAACAGAAGCACCAAGGGGCCCCAAGAGCAGCCCCTGTTCATAGTGAACAGGATCTAAAAAAGCAGCTTAGAGACCCTTACATTCTGCCCAGCTAGGCATAGGTCATACCCCAGCCCACCCTCAACTGTCTGTGTCCTCTGTGTCTAAAATGTCCACGTACCAAAAAGGGAAGAGCACTAAGTCCAATCAGGAACTTTGTGTTCCCTAGATAGTCTGGAGGAGGAGCCCAAAATGACTGGGTGCAAGCCAAGGTCAATGCCACATGGCTGAGTGTCCTCTCCCTACAGTTAAGCTGCAAGACTGAAAGTTCACAGTAAGTAAGGGCCAGCTGCTCAGAGGGAACCTGAGGTCCAGGGGGATGCTGGAGTTGGGAAGTGTTTGTTGGCACCTACACTAGGGGAAGTAGCTCTAGCCATGCTGAGCATCCATGCTTCCCACAGACCTTCCCTCACCCCTCACTAAGTGTCATTCTCCTGCCTCTTACCACCAAGCTGGGCTATATGAAACTGCCAATAGTCCATTGTGTTTGTCCTTTAAAAAGGGTGATTTCATGTGGTCTAATAAAATGCTTCAATAGAACTTTGAAGGCCGTGCCATGCAGGAGATGAAAGAAATACAAACCAGGGAGATGGGTGGTTTTGTGTACTTTATTTTCGCCTTGCCAAATAATTCACCTGATGTGGAATGTGCTTCTCTATGCTGTGAATATGAGTTGCTTTTATCGGTTGATGAATAAAGCTGATTTGGCCAATGGCTCAGGCATGTTACTGACTAGCTCTCACAATTAAATTAACCCATTTTTATCATATCTTACATGAGGCTTGTGACTTGTTACCTCACATCTTGCTTCCCCAGTGACTACATGGTGTCTCTTAAACTCTGCCTTCTTCCTCTCTGTAACTCCATTTGGATTTTCTGCCTAGCTCTATTCCACCAGGCCATTGGTCAAGTCAGCTTTCTTCATCAACCAATAAAAGCAGCACATATCCACAGCATACAGAAGGACATCCCACATCATTCACTAGTAGTTTCTTAGAAAGTTCCTCTACAGCCCTTAAGCAAAAATTAATTTGCAAGGTCTTTCATTACTAAAAGGGGACTCTTCTGTAGTCCAGCACAAATATTACACACAGAAAGAAAACCAAAGCAAAGCAAACAATAAAACAAAGCAGTGGTTTGACTGGTACCTTCTGGTGCCACTCACTAGCAGACTCAACAAGGCAATCTCAGCAGGAATTATATTGTTGGTCTCATTTTGAAAAATTAAGAAATTCTTGTAGAGTTTTGATTTTTTGTTTTGTTTGTGGTGGCAGGAGTTTTGTTTTGTGTTTGTTTGTTTTTTGAGACAGGATCTCTCTGCATAGTCCTGGCTGTCCTGGAACTCACTCTGTAGACCAGGCTGGCCTCAAACTCAGAGAACCACCTGCCTCTGCCTCCCCAGTGTTGGAATTAAAATGTGTGCCACCATATGTGCTATTATAGAGTAACAGGAATATTTTAAAAGAAAATTTACAGTCATGCAGCAGGCATTCATGTGTCTAAAGTAGGAGAAACAAGGATCCAAGGCCAGCCTGGACTTTACAGCAAGATCCTATCTCAAAAAGAAAGGGAGCCAGGCATGGTGGCATATGCCTTTAGTCAGTATTCAGGAGGCAGAGGTAGGTAGATCACTAAATTCAAAGCTAACCTGGTCTACATAGTGAGTTCCAGGACAGCAAGTCTATACAGAGAAACTGTGAACAGAGAGACGGTTTCAAACACAGTAGAAAGCAAAGACCAACACACACACACACACACACACACACACACACACACACACACACACACATGCACTCACATTCACAAGATCAAGCACATATACACAAACATACATACATAAGCACACACAAAAGAAAGATTAAAAAAAAAGAAGGAGGGAAGGAAAGAGAGAGAAAGGAGGCAAGAGAGGGATGCAGGAGGAGAGAAGGGATAAAAGGAGGGAGGGAAGGATGGCAGAAGGGGGCTGGAGAAAAGAAGGAAGGGGATGGAGGGAAGGAAAAATAAAGGGAGGAGTGACAGGAAGGAGAAAGGAAGAGAGGGGAGAGAAGAGGGAAAAAATTAGGGCACTGGGGATCCCAGAGGTCAAGAAATCCATAAAATATCACATAGCTATTATTGTAAAAGGTAGAAATCTAATTTAAGTCTACATGGCTCCAGGCCCACCATGCTCTCCCAACCCCATTGCTAAGGAGATTTTTTTTTTTTTTTGGTAAAACATTTTATTCACACTGAAGGCCATGCAAAAAACAAATGTATCCATGAAAGGCAAGCATAGAGTAAAAGCACACACCCTGAATTCTAGCACTTGAAAGGCAAAGGTAAGAAGAGCCATCAAGGCCAGCTTGGTCTACATAGTGAGACCCTGTGGGGAGAGGGGTAAGCAAGAGCTAAAGTTTAAAAATCTGGTTTATGCAAATATCCCATTCTACATCCCCCCCACCCATGTGGGCAGCCTTTTCCAGTACCTTCACCATGTTCTGCGACTTGCAAAACATTTAACTTTATATACTTAACCCTTCTTCCTTCTTCTTTCTTTTATGTTTTCTTTTATTGTTTACACTTCTATCATAGCACATAGATTATTGCTAAAAGCAAAAAAAAAAAAAAATTATCTTTCTCTGGTGCAATGAACATGACTCACTTACTCACATCCATGTCATAATGTCACTGCATCACATTTGATCGAAAAGTCCCAGTTCCAAAATTCTGCACAATTTTCTTTATCATTCTTTGGTCCTGAATTTTTTCTTCTAACACATAGCTGAGATATTCATTGACATGTCAATGGGTTGGGGTTTTTTGTTTGTTTGTTTGTTTTTGTTGTTGTTGTTTTCTATTTTTCTAGACAAGGTTTCTCTGTGGCTTTCGAAGCTATCATGGAACTAGCTCTTGCAGACAGGCTGGCCTCCCGAGTGCTGGGACTAAAAGCGTGTGCAACCACCGCCCGGCTGCACTGAATTTTTTTTTTTTTAATTTTTATTTTGATACGCATGTGGTGTTTGGCCTGCATGTCTAAACCACTAAAACTGGAATTACAGACAGCTGTGAGCAGCCATGTGTGTGCTGGGAATTGAACCCAGGTCCTGTGGAAGAGCAGCCAAAACTCCCAACTGTGGAACCATCTCTCCAGCCCCAGACAAACTTAATTTGCAGATCAGGGGCTTGGCCGTGAGGCCATCCACTCATTTGCATATAAAGACATAGAATCTTCTCCCAGCAGAGCCTTGCTGCTGCCTGTCAGTGGCAAATGAGATACAGAACTGTGACCCTGACTTCTGAGCGCTTTAGGCTGGAGGGTTGAGCAGTTTCTCCTACTGCCTCTTAACTGCCTGCACTCTCTCCCCCACTGCCCCGGCCTGCAAAGGAAGAGCTAGCTGCTGCAGAAAAATGGGATAGGAAGTAAAAGGGCAAACACCATCCAATGCAGAGCAGAAAATCCACAGAGACCTTTTTGGAGGAGTGTGAGCTGACAGTACAGTTTGTGAACTCTTGATATCAGTGTTGTTCTCACTAGTTTTATGTCAGCTTGACCCACGCTAGAGTCATTAGAGGAGGGGGACCCTCACTTGAGAAGGGGGCCACACCAGACTGGCCTGTGGTTCATTTTCTTGAGTAATGATTGATGTGGGAGGGTCCAGTTCACTGTTGGCAGTGCTGCCCTGAGCTGGTGGCCCTGGGAGCTGTAAGACAGCAGGCTGAGAAAGCCAGGGGAAGCAAGCCAGCAAGCAACACTCCTCCAGGCTTCGCTCCGCCTCTAGATTCCCTCCCTACCTGAGTTCCGGTGCTGACTGCCTTTGATGACACTGTAGAACTGGAAGCTAAAATAAGCCCGTTCCTCCGTAAGTTGCTTTTAGTCAAATAGAAACCCTAAGATAAGTGTCTTCAGGTAATGAGAGGCAAAGTACATGTAAATGTCCAAGGGGTTACTTAGGACTGTGCTCATGCCTGGGGCCTCATCAGACATCTACTGGGGCAGCATGTGTCTGAAACCTACAGTCCAGGTTAAGACACTAGATCACACTATTCTCTTACCATCCATCGTCCACTTAGATGTAAGACCCAGGTTTTATAAAACAGAAAGTTAAGGCAAAAACTAAGATCACACAACTGAATGGTTGGACAGAATTTTCAAAGTGAGAACCCTTCCTTAAACCATAATTTCAGCACTCAGGACACTGAGGCTGGAGGATCAGGAGATCAAAGCTCGCCTGGCTGTAAAGCAAGATCCTGTCTCAGAAAACAAACTAAATGGACAACAACCCAGAAACCCTCTCTGACAGCACACTTGGGTTTTGAGAACGTCACCCTCTGCACTTGCTGGACATAAAGAGGTTTGCACGGCCAGTCCAAGGACACCCTCGGAAAGAAGGCCATCACTGGATGACAGAGTGGAAGAAAGGGAAAAGAACACCTCAGCACTTTAAAAGTAGAGACACAACCACGGTGCCACCCGCCTCTCAGACTCTCCAGACTTCCTCAGTGAAATCAGCTTGGATTGGGATGTGATGGGTTATCTCCAGGGTCAACTTGACTGGATTTGGAATCACCTAGGAGACACACTTCTGATGTGACTGTAAGAGTACTTCCAGAGACCTTTAACTGAGGAGGGAAGGCCCACCCTGAATGGGAGCCATAAGATCTCAGGGGTGAGACCCTAGACTGAAGAAAAAGGGAGAGAGAGAGAGAGAAAACTCATTCTCACCATGGCTGCCAGGTGACCAGCTACCATGTTTTCCCACGGTGACAGACTCTTCCCTTCTCAAATGGTGAGCCAAAAAATAACCTTCTCTGGGGAATGGAGACCTGGCTCAGCAGTTAAGAACACTTGTTGCAGAGGACCAAGGTTTGGTTTTGAGTACCTATGACATTGCTCAAATGTTGTGAAATTCCAGTTCTGGAGGACCCTGCATCCTCTTCTGGCCTCCTTAGGCATCCACACAGATGCACACATATACACATAAATTAAAATTTTCCAATAAATCTTTTCTGCCCTCTTACATGCAACAATAAAAATTCTCAACCAAGCATACATAACTCCAGTTCCGGGAAATTCTATTTTGTGGACATCAGGCTTGAATGTGGTACACACACATATATACAGACAAACATTCATACACATAAAAATAAAAATTCTTTAAAAATGCTGCTCTTATGTTGCTGTTGTCACAAGACAAGTAACTAAAAGATACAGCGAAATACAGATACCCAGTGAAGCTGGAAAAATGGCTCAGCGGTTAAGATCACATTCCGCTCTTGCAGAAGACATGAGTTCTATTTCCAGAACCCATGTTGGCAGCTGACAACTGCCTATAACTCCGGCATTGGGGGGTACAGTAAATACCTCTGGCCTCTGTGGGCACCTACACTCACGTGTGCACATGAACATGTGCCACACACACACACACTAAATAATTTAAAATGTCATTTTTTTTTTAAGGTATGTCAATGGAAAACAGAAAAAGGAGGTTTTTGTGGCTTTGTTTTGTTTTGGTTTTCAGTTTGATCACATTGATAGAAAGAACAGTCCAGGACCACCTCTACCACCTGCCCAAGACCCTCTTAAGGTTTTAAACAACCTCCACCACCTGCCCAAGACCCTCTTAAGGTTTTAAACAGAAGGCAAAAGGTGTGCATAGCTAAACAATACTGGTCCCACCCAGCAGCATTGTCTGGCTTTCTGTTTTGCTCCCACCTGCAAGGTGGTCTGAACTGTGTGAAATCTCTTTAAAGGAGACCAGGTGTGTGGTCCTTACCCCACCCACCCCTACTCCCACCCTTCCTCCCAACCCTCTGTGACTGGCTGGGACCAGGCTCTTAGTCTTTCTCCTCCCAGCATGAGATTCCTGAGGAAATTCTAGTTTAGTGGGGTCCATTGTTTCAGTGGTCTGAAAGCCTGTATCACTTTACAGTATCTTCATTCTTGGCAGGATGGTTCCAGCTTGGCCCTAAGCTATTATTCTGGTACTTGTGACTAGCATGTTCTAAGAGCTTGATGGTCCCGTCCATCTGCAGCTGCTATGCAGAACTTCCTAGGACTTCCACACCTCAAGCCTGACTTCCCTGAATCTTACAGGATTTCTGGGAAAAGAATGAGACAATATTTGCAAAACAACTTTTAAAAGTAGAAGGGGCTATGTTTGGGGTCAGCAAACTAGCAAAAGAGATCTGACCTTTTACCTATGCCTGTGGGACAGAACTGGGGGGTGAAAAAAGGCCCATAGTGAGGGTGTCTCCAGCACACCAGAAATGACCACAAAGCTACTTGTTAATATACAAATTCATATGTACAATAGATGAACCCTACATAGCCTGGCAACACTTACACAGTGACCCATGGGTATGAAGTTCTAAACTGAGCATAATGTCCCTCAACTTTGTCTCCCAAAAGTTAACAGATCAAGAAGGTATGAGAAAAATATTCACGGAAATGGTAGAACCAAACTAATAAGCCTGAATAACATAAAGAGTTGTTATTGGGAGTGATGACAGAAACGAACCATGGAAATGGCTAACATTGGCCTGGGATAATCTGTGACACCAATGACAAGTTGACTGGAATGCACTGGTCCTTTAAAGCACTCACTCACTTCTGAGCACCAGGACCAGCTCTGCTTTCATGATTTCTCCCGCCTAAGGGAATTTTCAGCCTTCCTTTAAAGAAACCCCTGAAGCAGTTGGTGTCTGGGACTCAGTGAATGAAGGACAGGGTCCTGGATCAGTGCACATCTTAGTTACCTTCTATTGCTGTGATAAGATACCATGATCAAAGCAACTTATAGAGGAAAGAGTTTATTGAGGCCTACAGTTTCAGAGGGTGAGTCCATGACCACTGTGGCAGAGACACCATAGCCACAGGCAGGCAGGCATCAAGCTGGAGCAATAGCTGAGAGCTTACCTCTTGAGACAATACTAGGCAGAAAGGGTAACACTGGGAATGATGCGAGTCTTTTAAAACCTCAAAATCCACCCTTGGTGACACTTTTTTTTTTTTTTTTTTTTTTTTTTCTGATAGTGCCTTACCTCTTAATCCTTCCCAAGCAGTTCCACTAACTGGGGACTACGTATTCAAAAACATAAGCCTATAGGGGCCATTTTTGTTCAAACCACCACAGTGCATGATTTTTTAACATGTGATCATTTTATTCACATCCTGTAGTGGGTTCCAAACATATGCACAAAATTTTTGATATCTTGCCCTTCAAAAGGTGGAGACTAATTCTTCTCTCATTGATAATAAGTGACATTCAGTCATTTTTAATAAATTCATTACTGCCAGTGTAACCAAAATAACTATCTGAGTGAAACCAGGGCATGAAAGATACAGCAGCTCAGACTGAGAATGTAACTCAGCAATAGAACACTTGCCTAGTGTGTATGCAGCTCTAAATTCAGGTCCCAGCACCACAAACAACAACAAAATGGTACAGCAGATTGTTTTTGCTCTTTCTTCTGGATCATCACCATAGGGTAAATCAGCTACCTTGTTGTACTGGATAGTTTTATGACAACTTGACATAGGCTAGAGTTACCTGGAAGGAAGGAACCTCAATTGAGATCCAGTTATAGCGCATATTTTAAATTAGTGATGAGTGGGGAAGGGCCCAGCCCATTGTGGGTTGTTCCATTCCTGGGCTGATGGTCCTGGGTTCTAAAAAAAAAAAAAAAAAAGCAGGATGAGAAAACCATGGGTTGCAAACTATTAAGCAGCACTTTTCCATAACCTCTACCTCTTGCAATAGAAACCCAAACTAGCTGGTCAGTGGTGGCACATGCCTTTAATCCCAGCACTTGGGAAGTAGAGGCAGGTGGATCTCTGTGAGTTCAGGGCCCGCCTAGTCTACAGAGCTAGTTCCAGGACAGCTTTTACACAGAGAAACCCTGTCTCAAAAACCAAGCCCCACCACCACCACCACCATCACACACACACACACACACACACACACACACACACACACAAGATAGATAGATAGATAGATAGATAGATAGATAGATAGATAGATAGATAGATAGATGAAACCCAAATTAAGACACTTGTCACGTGGATTTTCAAGCAAATATTATCTGGAGAAGCCTATACAGTTTCTCAGTAGCTGAGTCCTCCTGTCAAAAGCCATGTGAATGGCCATCTTGGAAGAAGGCTCTTTAGCCTTTGGATTACAGCAGCCCTGGCTGATACCTTGTCTCTAATCTTCTGAAACAAACACCCAGCAAAACTGCTGCTGAAATAGTGACTCACAAAAACTGACATGGTGTAAATTTGTTGTCTTAAGACACCAAGTTTTAGCTGGGCATTGGCAGTGAACGCCTTTAATCCCAGCACTCGGGAGGCAGCGGCAGGCAGATCTCTGTGAGTTTGAGACCAGCCTGGTCTACAAGAGCTAGTTCCAGGACAGGCTCCAAAGCCACAGAGAAACCCTGTCTTGAAAAACCAAAAGCCAAAACAAAACAAAAGACACCAAATTTTAGCATAAATGTTGATGCTGCCAAGGTAAATATCTAAATAGCAAATATTTTACCGCAGACCTCTGCCCTCTTACTTGGAAAGCACTAGGATACAGTCATTAATAGATCATTTTGCAGAGCACAGTCTCCAGACCACACCAACACATGCAGACTAATGCTGTGATAGTGTTCTGATTTCCATCAGAAATGCCTCCTACAGGCACACATTTTGAACTCTCCATCACCAACATATGATGAAAAGTCATGGACTCCATAGAAGGGTGGGGCCTGGCTGACAGAAGCAAGTCAGTAAGGGCAAGTCTTTTAAGGATATATTGGTCCAGTCTAGCCTCTGCATCCTGTCTATTAGCATGTGAGGTGTCTCTGCCAATGGGAGGCATCGCTGCCATGTGAATTTTGCCACGTTTTCTCTTCCATGATGAACAAAACCACATGAAACCATGATCCAAACTCTTCCATGCTAAAGTTGCTTCTGTTTGGTATTTTTGTCACGTCAGTGAGAAAAGTCGGGAGAAGGAAGGTGGTATTGATTGTTCGAGAAGAATGCACAGATTAACCAGAAATAATAATCTAAGTTTTATTTAAAAGATAAGAAAAAAAAATGACCAGGTGAAAGGCGCCTAGAACATAGTAAAGACTATAAAGGTGCAATGTAGCAAGTGAAATTGGAGAATTGTCAATATGGAGAGAAAACAGCAAATGCCAGGGCCAGGTCATTCAGGGTCTTACAAGCCAAACTTAAGTGTTGACCCTTACCTAAGAACAGCAGCAATCCAGAGGTCTCATCCTGAGAGTTGTGTGAATCAGAAGCAGGGCTTCATTCAGGAAGGAAAACCACAAACTAAGTGATGGAAAGGAGAATAAAAGGATGCAAGTGTGATAGCCACATCTTTAATCCTGCCAGATGGATCTCTGTGATTTTGAGGCCAGCCTGGTCTACAGAGCTACTTTCAGGACAGCCAGCACTACACAGAGAAATCCTGTCTCAAGAAACAAATGAATAGACACAATTACAGGTATGCAATTTCAATTGCAATCATGGTGACTTATATCTGTATGTCTAGTACTTCAAAGGATGACTCTAGAGGCACTGTCTCCAAATAGAATTAAGTTTGAATTATTGCTTACAGGAACAGCTGTCATAGAGAAAGAGAAAAGGGAGACTCAGGGATGATGACAAGGCCCCTGGCTTGAGCAAACAGATGGCTAGATGTAGGTACCCCTCACAGGCAGAGAAGTCAAGAAGATGTGGGATAAATGGTATGCTCCTTGGTGGATCTTACTTATGGCTTTTTTTTTTTTTTTTTTTGAAACAAGTATCATAGGCTACTCCCAAACTTATGATCCTCCTGCCTCCATCCCCTGAGTGGCAGGATTACAGGTTTGCGCTGCCACATCCAATTATGTATAAGGTGTCTGGATCATTTGCATTGCTGTTGCTGTAAGCTCACATTCCTTAACCGAAAGGAAAGATGTTGTCTAAAGACAACAGGGGAAACCACTCCCGGCACACAGAGCTCCCATCTGAAGCCTTGACAAAGGATGAGAGATCCTTACAAATGAGGATGTCCGGGGGGCTAGAGAATACCTATGTCTATGGAGAATACCAATCCTGGAGAAGCAAGCAAAACATCACTCAAAGGGTTTGTAGAAAGCTAGGAAATCGGGGTTGGAGAGATGACTCAGCAGTTAATAGTGTGACCTGCTCTTGAAGATTACCTGAGATCAGGTCTCAGGAGCCCATACTCACCTGTAACTCCAGCTCCAGGGGGCCTGACCCCTCTGGCCTCCACAAACACTTGCACCCATTGTGCATATATCCCTCCCATACACATTACAAAACAATAAAAATTAACATTAAAAAATTAGGAGACTAAGAGAAGGGGTTCATTCAAAAGATGACAGTCAGCAGCAAATGATGCTGAGAATTCAAATAATAAGAACTATGACATGTCCTTTAAATATAGCAACAGGAACATTGCCCAAGACTTTGGCAAACATGCCAATCTTGGGGATGTTCACTTGGAGCTGATGGGTTTAGATATATTAGAAGTTCCCCCTTTATGAGTAGAAACTCAGTCACCACTCCCCACACACCCCAACCTCTTTCTAAGCAGGGTCCCTCATTCCATTAGCAGAATGACCCAAAGCCTTCCTTAAGTACATTAGAAAACTCCCTTATTCAACCCTGAAGGCTAAAGAAGCAAGACAGGCATCAGCCACATCTTCTGAGCACAGCCAGCTCCGCCCAATGTCCTTCTAGAACAGAAGAAACAAATCCTTTTCAGGGAAACATGGGAGGACTTATTTCTAGGGCTTTCACTAGCACAGGTAGATGCCATCCAAGAGGGCCTCCTTTCTCTGAACTGTGGAGCCTCCACGTCCAAGTTTGAAAGCAGCTGGCTCACTCCACTCGCTTTACCTCCTCACATTTCCATCCCTTCATCTGTCAAAATAAGTGAAGATGTAAATCACCACAAAGGGTGAAAAATGGCCATACCAATTGCCCCGGAGCTTGGTACTTAGGAAGATAGGGGAATGCTTTTTGTTCTTATTAGACAATATTATATTGTGAACATTACAGTGCAATTATCATCAAAACTCTATTTTCCCTGCAATGTGTGTCCTGTGGGTCCCTCAGCCTCCCCATCGCTACTACTCACACCCTGCTCTTGGCAACTGCTAAGAGACACTATTCTCACTGCACACACAAGATCTAGTAGACTTTCCGGCACACCAATCATGCTTTGGGATGTTAGTAAAGATCCAAGGGTGTCTACCAAAATGCACTTAGCAGAGCAAAAAAGTGTTGCTCCAGGAATGAAAAACTCATGTGGGGAGGCTGGAAAAGCTGGTAAGTAGGAAGAACTTGATGTTTGCATACTATTCTGTCTAAAGGCCTGAGATCCATTCTGAAAATGCTTGATAGTAAGTCCAGTAACAGAGCAGCCTGGCCACACAGCAGGGGGAAAAGATAACAGCTCTGTGGGTTGCTGGCTTTTTTATCCTTTGGGGGAACTCCCTTTATAGGCAACAGAAGAGAGAGAACAGTTTTAAAAGAGTGCATATCTCTGGTAAATGCCACAGACCACCTTTCTATCACTCCATCAGTCTGGGGTGAAGGTTCTGGGGACAGATGACAATTTGGGAACACCAAAAACAAAACAACAAAAACAGGACATAATCCAGCAAAACCCAACAAATTTCATGACATTTCAAACCCAGCAGGAGACAAAACACAGGACCCCCCCCCCCAAAGAGGAAGTGAAGTGCTCACCCTAACCAAACAATGAAGTCAACACTTTGAAAAGGAGAAGAAAAGAAAAAGAGAAAAAAATCCAGCATGAAAGGGCAGCCTTAAACAGAGGAGAGAGCTATGACCAAAAGGCCTGTGGCTATCAGTCTCTGCCGTCTAACTGGCCCTGGGTCTCAGATTTGTAAGATGCGAGCTTCTGGGATGAGCAAAGGAAAACAAAAAACATGAATAATATAACGAAGTCATTAATTAAGTTAAAGGGGTGGGCCCATGTCAATTAGTGGATGACCTGAAGGACTCAATGGTATTTATTCAAACTTCTGCTGACCATAAAGATACAATCTTTCTTGTAATGAAGCCCTGTTATGTCACAAAATTGTGAATGTGAGTTGGGTATCCCCTGTACCTGCAGGGGATCCCATTCCCATTCTTCGTGTTTTGCTGAGAAACTGAGGTACAAAGAAATGAAGGAAATCGCCTGAAGCGTGGCAGTGTGAGTCAGCAGGAAGCCAGGGCTGTGCCTCTCCTCACTTCCTGGTTTCCTCTATAAATATTCGTGTGCATAGCCTTCCTCTCAGACTAGGGTCAGTGGTGGCAGCTGCACAGCTTAGAGAGGCAGCTTTCCAGCAGGGAAGGCACAGATTTGAACTCTACTAGGGTGGAGCAAGATATCCTGACATGGGTCAGCAGAAACCGGAATATCTCCCCAGATGGGTCTTTCCCCTTCCTAAGCCTGGAAAACCCATCTAGCCTGATGCTCTAACGTCCTCTCTTAGAGGCGTGGCCTCCCAGCTCCCCGCCCATCTCCCAGGCTCTTAGGCAGTGGCTGTGCAAATTAGCAGTGTTCTTTGTCCCCAAAGCTCCAGAATTCAATTGTGCTCCCGTGCGTGCCAAAAGCTCTCAGAGTGTGCCGTGCATTGTAATAAAGCTGGCACGTGCTCTGGCAAAGAATTTTCTTCTGCTTAACGGCCCCCCAGAACATTTGTTTGGTCACCCGTCCTTCTAAAGCAAAATAAGGCAAAAGAAAGGAAAGAAAGGGCTGCAAACTGCTTATGTGAGCTTCCAAAGCTTGAGTGGAAGTTTAACTAACTTCAAGGAAAAGCGCGAGAACACTACACCCCCAACTGTTTGAGGACTTTCTACTTTTCAGTCCACCGGGGCTCGATTGTAGAGCAAAGGGCAGCAGCGATCCTTCTAGAGGTTATGTCATGGATGGTGTAACATTACCTTCTGCCCACTGGGATCCTATCAGCCCTCTGTTCCTGGTCTATTTTGAGACCCATCTGAGCCTGCTACCTGGGACATGGGTAGTGTTAATATGCCAAGGTCCAACAGACAAGTGGTGAACTAGCCTCATCTGGAAAAGACCCACAGGGCAAAACATCTCTAGGCAGTTGATTTTATGCTTCAGAACATTGCTTCTTCGTCTTGAAACTTAGACGTACATGTAGAGGTACACTGCACATGAAGAGATACATTCTACATTTAGAGGTCTGCTGTACATGTGTGCTATTCATTTAGAGGTACATTATACATGTAGGTGTACACTATACATTTAGAGGTATGTTGTACATGTAGAGGTCGTTGTAAATGTGTAACTGCCAAGTAGGTGAAGAAAAAAGAGACACATTTTGCTACTTAGAGTCCTTTGTTATTTCAGCAAGAAGATAAAACTATTAAAAAGCATTTCATCAGGGATGGGGGGGCACAGGTCTTTAAGCCTAATACTCTGAAAGCAGAGGCACACAAATCTGAGTTCAAGGCCAGGGCTACACAGGGCTACCCTGTCTCAAAAACAAAACAAAAAAAAAAAGACTCTCTTAGCTAAATGTAGTGTTCCATGTCTTTAATTCCAGCAGTTGGAAGGCAGAAGCATGAGGATCTCTAGGACTTCAAGCCAGCCTGGTCTACATAGTGAATTCCAGGACAGCCAGAACTACATCCACCTCAAAAACAAACAAACAAACAAACAAACAAACAAACAAACAAACACAAAAATATCTTAGTCTAGTGTGGCACACACCTTTAATCCCAGCATTCAGGAGGCAAGCAAATAAATCTCTATGAGCTCATAGCCAGCTTTGTCTATATAGTTCCAGGCCAGCCAGAGTTACGTACAGACCCTGTTTCAAAAGAAGCAGAAAAATACAAAGGAACTCTTTTCTTGAAGTAAAGTCTTGAGCCAGCATCCTAGACTGTTAAGTCAAGTCCACAGTGTGTATACGTCTGCATTCATGGCCATGGTCCCAGACACGGACTCCTCTCTTCCTGCAGGCAGGTAGTCAACTAATCAATCTAATTATGCTCCTACTGTATTTTTAGCAATTCACACAACTGTGCAGCTTCCCGGTCTTAGGGTAGCAGCTTTAAGAAGCAGTGCTCTGATCCTCTCTGCCTGTCTCTCATGCGGGTGCTGGCTGCCTGGTGTAACCTGCTGCTCCCTACTGTTTCTGGTGCTTTCTCACACCCAAGACTGGAATCCCAGGTTTCTGACCTTGACATACCCTTGCCTCCAACCTCCCAAATACAAATGACTTCCTCCCATTTCTCCATTGAGTAAGTGTAGGCAGGGCAAAACTCTTGAAAGATCAGAAGGTCTTATTGTAGCATGTGGTTTTGTCTTCCTGAGCTTTTCAGAGTTTGATTTTTTTTGGGGGGGGGGGGGGGGGGGTTCTGAAATCTTTGGGGATTTAAAGTGATTGGCTGGGCTTTGTTTCCACCTATCTCAAAATCATTGGTACCGCATGGAGATGAAGCTTCTTGTCCAGGACTTAGCCGGAATGCCTAAAGCCTTGAGGGGTGGAGTGGTATGCTTAGAAAACAGCCAATTAAGGTCATCAGCACATGGTAAAATGGTTAGGGGCCTGAAAAGATAGTAAGAAGTGAGAGATGAGTTCCCAACAAAGCATGTAAGAGAGGCCAGGCCATCCAGCCAGAAGGATGCCCTACTTTTCTAGCCCCGCCCCCCTCCCCAGCCTGTGGGCTCTTCCCACCTCCACAGGGTGCTTCTTGTCTTGATAGGTATTGTGTGCAATAGCCTTAAATCACCTTCTGAGACAATAGTGAATGAATTGTCCCTCCTATGGAAAAGCCACAGGCTTGTTTGCTTTCAAAATAATTTCCCTTTTTTTTTTTAGATACTAAGGGCTAAATAAGTCTTGAAAAAAGTCTCTCCTTCTTGATGACCATTTCTTGCTGTGAAAGGGCCAGAATAATTAGGTTAAGTCACATCGGGCCTGGTGCCATCTGTGCATCAAATTCAAGGATGAGCTGGTAGCGGTTAAGCCACTTACATGCCTTCTAGTCCCTGGGAAGCATAAGCAAGAAGTGATGAATGACAGGGAGCTAAGGAAACAGCTGTCAGGTATCTGGCTTCAGTTTGCCTCAACGCTTGCCTTCCCAGAGATAAGAGCAAGCGGGTGCTTAAGGCTTGAGGCCTGAGCTGTCCAGGAGACCCCTCTATGCAGGTTAAGGTCCTGGAGTCACAGACCCACGTTCAGATTCTAATTGTGCCACTCACTGGCCACAGGACATTAGATGAATCAGCTAGCCTTTCAACATGTCACATCTCTTCACTCGAACAATGGAAAAAACAACATTATTTGCTTCAGAGAGTTGTGAAGATTACGGTAAAATGCCTGGTACAGAATAAGGACTTGGTGAAAATCAAATAATTCTTAGAGAAACGAGTAAAGTTTAGAGAGTTTGCTAGTAAACAAGCCTCTGCGTATCAGAGCCACCTCCAATTAACCATTTGGGAGCTCAGCCTTTGCACCAGATCCTCACTCAGCAATGATGCCATCTGCTTGCTGGCTTGCTGTAATATTCCAAGAGTAAAGCTCCTTCTAAAAGTACCCTGCTGAAGAGACAATTATAAACAGTAAGCAGAAAATCCAGGGCAAAAGCGCAGCCAGTAACAAGAACCCTCTGAGGCTCTCTGAACGGTATCCAGAGTTCTCACAAGAACACCACGTTTTAAGTGTCTATTGCTGTGCAATGCTGCAGCAGACATCCGTATCTTGGGTATTTCCATAAAGATTGTGAAATCTTTTCCTGGTGTTGGATATGCTCTTAGCATTCCATGAGGACTGATTTTCAAACTCCCTGCAGATAGTCAAAGCCTCACATGCTCATCGTTTCTATAAAATGGCAATGCATCTGCATAGAATATGTTGTAAATATGTATGTATACTAATCATTAGATTAATAATAATGTTTAAAACAATGTAAATGTGGGCAATGGTGGCACACACCTTTAGTCCGAGCATCTGGGAGGCAGAGGCAGGCGGATCTCTGAGTTCAAGGCCAGCCTGGTCTACAGAGTAAGTTCCAGGACACCAGGGCTACACAGAGAAACTCTGCCTAGAGAAACAAAAAACAATTCAAAGTAAACTCACATGGTGAGAATTACTTTGGATAATTTCAGTACAGGATGGTTATAGGTAAGCCTTTAATCCCAGCACTCAGGAGGCAGAGGCAGGCAGATCTCTGAGTTCAAGGCCAGCCTGGTCTACAGAGTTAAATTTCAGGACAGCCAGAGCTACACAAAGAAGCTTTGTCTCAAAAAAAAAAAAAAAAAAAGGAAAAAAAAGGAAAAAAAAAGAAAAGAAAACAAAAAGTAAACACTAAGTCAATAGTTATTATACTGTCATCTTTGTATACTAGTAGCAAAACTTAACATCTGTTGCCAGCATCCCCACCGTCCACAAAATGAGTTGTCTTTTTCTTCATTCCACCTTGTGGAGAAGATAATTTGAAGGCCCACAGGAAGTTATTTGCTTCCTTGAAGCATTTTCCAACTGTATAGATCTCATGAATTAGATCCTCCATGCAGATGATACCGTATTTACCAAGAGATCAAGCAACCAAGGAATTACTGTCAAGGAAATTTGCTTCTTAGTGATTTTGCCATAGCCATGTGTCATGTGTCATGTCAGAGGAATAGTGAGTTACATCAAACACATGTAAAGGCACAGCAGAAACAAAAGACATTCTGTGGGGCCTGTGGTCCTGTGGCCTCACCTAAATGAGACGGGCCCATCAGAGGATTCCCTTCTGGAATTTCAGTTGCAACTCACAGCTCCTCTGGCATGACCAAGGGCAGCAGTGCTTGGTAGATAAGCTCATTTGCTGACTTCAGGTTGGTGTAGCTTGAGGTATCCCCATGCAATGTGTGGTTCCACAATCCTCCACATGTTAATTGGAGCCCGGTTGAGCTTAATAAATGTGCCCTTGAAGATAAGATAAAGACAGAAAAGCTTCAATACTTGCAGACCGATGTGCCTACACCACTGACACCTCAGATTCTAATGACAAATGCCAAGTTGTGTTCTGCAGGCGGGTAGAGGTTTCCAGCTTTCCCTGCCATCCCAGACATCCGAATATCAGTCCGGTACATGAACCCGTATGCCTTTGTGATAGTGCTTTCCCTTTTCATAGCTAAGCTGTGCTTCCTCCTGGCTTTTTGTAGTGTCTTCAAGGCAGACTTCTGACTTCTGCAGGCACTTCACCTTCAGTTATGTGGAGTTCCTCTGCTTTTTCTTAAGGGTTTCTGGCACAGCAGGAACCTTCTATTTTCTATTTTCTTCTCTGGCACAGCCTCCATGTTCCCCCTGATTAGTTAGTTAGTTAGTTAGTTAGTTAGTTAGTTAGTTAGTTTTCCAAGACAGGGTTTCTCTGCTATAACATTGCTGGCCTTGTAGACACCATTTTTGTCTTTTTAAATTAATTATCTTGGGCATTTTGTCACAATGGTGGAAAGGTGACTAGCACGGCAATACACTATTCTATAAACAAACAAAAACACTGTCTTACATGAAACGAAGCTTCACAGGAAAGGGGGGGAGGAAAGTGCCAAGGGTAAGAAGGAATAATAGGGAGGAGCTTGCTTTACCTCATCTAGGAGCTTCCCCTCCAGAAATGGTAGGCTTTCATCCGCCCCCTCCACATACAATGCAGGAGTTGAACCTTCAGGGTTTTGTTTGATAGTTTGTCATGTGCCCCCAGCCCCCACTAGAGTTCCTTTGTGTAACTGCCCAGGCTGTCCTGAACTCAATTTATAAACCAGGCTGGCCTGGAACTCAGAGAGTGCTGGGATTAAAGAAAAGCACACCTCACCCAGCATGCCTGGTTTAGTTTTTGTTCATTTAAAAGATAGGAATGGTAAAGCTGGGAGTTTGTGGCACACCCTTTTAATCCCAGGCAGACAGAGCTCTGTGAGGCCAGCCTGGTCTATAGAGTGAGTTCCAGAACAGACTCCAAAGCTACACAGAAAAACCCTGTCTTGAACACTACCCTCCCACTCCCCACTCCCCCCCCACCTCCCACCAAAAAAGGAGCTAATAGTAAGAGAGCGGGTGTGGTGATGTATTCTTTTAACCCCAGCATTTGAGACATGGAGACAGGAAGTTCATGTTCACCTTCAACTACATAATGAGTTCTGGTCTAGCCTGGGTTACATAGGGCCCGTATTGAGCTACAAAATCTAGACTCTCCTAGGTGATAAACCTCTAGGCATCCCTGAAAGGAATTATCTAGATTAGATTAATGAAGGTGGAAAGACCATCGTAACTATGGGTTGTACTCTTCTATGGGCTACAGTCCAGGCCTACGAAGGAGAGAATGGGGCCAGAGTGCCCTTCATGCATTCCCTCTACTTCCTTACTGCTGGTGCAGGGTGACCAGCTTCCTGAAGCCCCTGCTGCCATCACTTGGCCCACTGTGATACATAGACTGGGACTGTGAGGTAAAAATGAACCAATCCTTCCTCAAGTAATTTCTTGTCAGGTGTTTTGTGACAACAATGAGAAAAGTAACGTAAGTCATCATTTCTAACACAGAAGGAAAGCGACTATATAAATGTAGAAACACATTTAAATGCATCTATTAATTAGTGACAGAGACATCCACTTGGATACAATGCCTTTACACCGCAATACTATTAGACACGCATAAGACGTTGCAGACACTTTGCAACAATTCAGTACCCTGCAAGAGTATTCAGTCACTAAGAAGGAACCACAGACTTCGAGCAGAAGCACACTGTCTCTGTTAGGGCTACTATTGCTGTGATGAAACAGCATGACCAAGGCAACTTGGGGAGAAAGGGGTTAATCTCACTCACAGCTCTTTATCAAAAACTGTTCATCAAAACCAGTGAGGACTGGAACCTGGAGGCAAGAGCTGTGCAGAGACC
Source organism: Cricetiscus sungorus (assembly GCA_030556225.1). Classification (NCBI taxonomy): domain Eukaryota; kingdom Metazoa; phylum Chordata; class Mammalia; order Rodentia; family Cricetidae; genus Cricetiscus; species Cricetiscus sungorus. The sequence goes on from JANBXA010000190.1 coordinate 5,842,188, forward strand.
GTGTGGGGGGTGGGGTGGGGTGCTGCTTACTGGCTTGCTCATCGGGACTCGATCAGTCTGTTTTCTTATAGAACCCAGAACCACCATCACCCACCATGGGTTGGGCCCTCCCACATCAATCACTAATTAAGAAAATGCCTTACATCGGGATCTCATGGAGGCATTTTCTCTCAGTTGGGGTTCCCTCCTTTCAGATGGCTCTAGCTTGTGTGGAGTTGACATAAAAACTAGCCAGGATACACATGAAAGCAGGGAGAGATGCTTGGCACATCTTTAATGTGCTTTTGTGGTGATTTAAACCAAGTGGGATTGAACGCTTTCCCCTTTGGTGGTAGACTGTGCATGTAGTCCCAGCTGTTCAGGAGGTTAAAGCAAGAGGATGCTGGATGCCAGGTGTCACTTGAGAGGCACAGGTAGGAGGATCTCTGTGAGTTCGAGGCCAGCCTGGTCTACAGAGTGAGTTCCAGGACAACCTCCAAAGCTATACAGGGAAACCCTGTCTGGAAAAAACAAAAAACAAAACAAAAAGATGCTGAAGTGAAGTTCAGGAGTGTAAGGCCAAGCTAAGCAATATAAACAGCCTCCATTTAAAACTAATATTAAATATTATAATTAAAAAAACTTTCCCCTAAGCTCCTAATAAAGTTGTTCTCCTCCTGCACTTTGCTTATTTTCTATATGCTTGGAAATCCCATCCCTGTTCCAGCTTTCCAGCTCTCTATAACATATCACCAAATATTTATTGAATGATAGCCATCCTGCTTATAGCCTTGATGGTATCTATACCTTAAACTAACTGCACTAGTTGTGTTGTCTCTGTGATATTATGATGATTTCCAGATGCATATATATCATATGAATAGCAAGGGGGTGGGGATACAGCAAAGCCTTCAAAATAGAACCAGAGCCTCAGCTACCCCATATGTTTTAAATATATTACCCATACAATTAAGAATACAGTATTATAAACCAGCTCTATAAATCTTAGGATAAAACCAATAACATAGCAACTCTTCTTAGCCACAAAGAGGCCCTTAATAATATAGATTCCATGATGATGCTCTTTGAATACTCTTGAATATTCCATGGCTTCCTAAAATAAAAAACAGCATGTTCCTTTCTGTGCAAAATGAAAGGGAACATTTCTTCTTTCACATACCACACACACACACACACACACACACACCACATACACACAGATATATATGTCCATCTTATTTTGGAAATTTTTAAAGACTTTTTTTTTTAAAAAAAATGACTTTTAAAATACTAAGTAACGTGTATTGGCACACACTTTTATTTAGCACTCCAGAGGCAGAGGCCAGCATCTTGATCTCCTCAAATTCAGGGTCAGCCTGGTCCTCATTGCAAGTTCCAGGATAGCCATAGTTACATATATGTCATATACACTTTCTACACTCATAAAAAAGTATTAGAATATTTTAGTGACAACAGAGCATTCTAGCACAAATACTTTACTGTTTAAGACTTAAGAGCTATGGTTTAAGCCAGTTAGTGGTAGCACATTAATCCCAGCACTCAGGAGGCAGAGGCAAGCAGATCTCTGAGAATTAGAGGCCAGTCTCGTCTACAAAAAGGGTTCCAGGACAGCTAGGGTTACACAGAGAAAAAAAAAACAAAACAAAACTGTGTTTTAAATATAATCACAAACTTACCAACACTTAGATCAGTAACAATAATTCCTTTATGCTTTCTAGTACATAGTCAGTATTCCCTAAATGTCCTTAAGATTAATCAGATGTGCCTTTCCTTCCCTCTTTTCTGAGTGTGTGTGTGTGTGTTTTTGTGCACATAAGTAAACAGGTACATGCATGTACACGTGCGCATGGAGACCAACAGTTGATGTTGGATATCTTATTCAGTCTGTCTCCACCTTATGTTTTAAGACAGGATCCCTCACTGATGGCTAGACCAGCTGGCCAATAAGCTTCAGAAATACACCTGTCTCCACTCCACCGCTCAATGTTGGGGTTACAGATGCAAACCCAATGCTCCCAGCTTTGTTGATTTTGATTTTGAGACAGGATCTCACTATGTTACCCTGGCTGACCTGGAACTCACATCGATCAGCCTATCTCTGCCTCCTGATTGTTGCCTGGCTTGAATCAGTGTGCTAGTGGTCCAAACTCATAGCAAGCAGGTTAATAACTGAACCTTCTCCCATACTTTATCCCCCACATCCAATTGAGACAGCAACTCACTTTGTAGCTCAGGCTCTCCTGAAACTCAGTATGTGAATTAGAGTAGCCTAGAACTTGTAGCTACTGTCTTGCCTCTGTCTGCTGGGTGCTAGGATTATAGGCATACATCACCTTGCCCAGTTTCTATCTTCAGTTTTTAAGGACAGAAGCTGTTTTTGTTATTGTTGTTGTTTGGCTTTTGATTCTTTAAAGATGCATTCATTATTTATGGGAGTGAGCATTTTTACATGCATGGATGTATATGCACCAATTGTCCAAGGAAGCCAGAAGCAGGCATCAGATCCCCTGGAACCAGAGTTAAGAAATGTTGTGAGCTGCCATGTTACTATTTTTAAGGAACTCATAGAGCTGAAATCCCCTTGCAGTTCCTCTTAGGATATTTTTTTAAAATAAATGTTTAGTCATAAGATAGTTTATCATATAAATTCAAGAATCCCCACCAGCCATGAGATGGGTCCATACTCCTCAGCAGTGGAAACAGGCCTCTAAGGAGGCTATTCTCGTGAGCACTAACCAAAGCAGATGCTGAGAACAGAGAGTGAGTGGCAGTTGGGATATTTATCACAATCCCAACTAACCATTATTTAACTCTACAGAGTAACTTTGAGAGAATTCTCTTAGGTGTCTGTGCCGAGGCTGGAAAATGAATAATATAGTCCAAACAACCTCTGGCTCTTAAGATTCAACCTGTTTGACTTAAATTTAATTCTTTTTTTTTTCTTTAAATCAGCCTTCTATATCTGAGTGCTACAAGTCAGAAAACTCAACCAACATGGGATGCAAAGTGTCCCAAAACTAACACAGTTGTACTCAATATACAGACTGCTTTTCTTGTCCTTGTTTTCTAAACAATACTATGTACCAGCTTTTTACAGAACCTTTACATTGTATCAGGTGTTATAAGTTACCCTGAAGTGACTGAAAGTACATAAAAAAAGGACTGAGTGGAACTCCTCCATGATCACGTGACCCACAGGAAGCTCTGCGTTTGATCCCCAGCCCTGCATAAATTCGGAGTGGTGATGCCAGAACCCTCCAGAAACAGGAGGATGAGAACTTCAACATCATCCTACCCTGCAGAGTTTAAAGATAGATTGGGTTACGTGAGACCTTGTCTGGAAAAAAAAGAGGGGGGGGATGTATAGGAAGAGGTACCTAGGATCTGTGCCAGTACTATACCATTTTATATGTGGATTTGGGGGGTATTCAAATGGAGGGGGATTGGTGTGTAAAAAGCATCTTCCAGGGACTGGTAGGATGACTCATGGGATAAAGATGCCTGCTATCAGGTCTGATGATCTGAGTTTGAGTTTGATCCCTTGGAACCATTTGGTAGACAGGATCAACTCCTGGGAGCTGGTCCTCAGACCTCCATGTGCACCATGTGCACACAGGTACTCCCAACCCCATTTTTCTAAGATGTATTAATTGTGTTACTTGTGTTTATGAATGGTTGACCTGCATGTATGCACATGTATGTACACCACTCACATGCTTAGTGTCCTCAGAGGTCAGAAGATTGTGCCAGATCCTCTAGGACTCGAGTTGCAGAGAGTTGTGAGCCAACATTTGGGTGCTGGGAATAAAACCCAGCCAACAAGTGCTCCTAATTTCTAATACAACTCTCCAGCCCTCTCCCACAAAAAAAAAAAAAAAAAAAAAAAAAAAAGGCACAAGAAAATAAATAAAGCATCTTTGAGGGCTGGGGGCTGGGTGGTGCTCACAAAAACTGCTCTTTTAAAAAACTTGTAACTTGAAATTTACAATAGACTCATTGGAAACCAAATCTACGTAACTCACAGCCATCTGTAATTAGGAGCTGAGTACCAGTCTTTTTATTTTTATTTGGATTCAAGGGATCAAACTCAGACTTTGATGTATGCCACCACTCTATACTCTTAGGCCAATAAGTCAGTCAAATGTAAATAAAGCATTTTTTTTCCCTCACCTTTTCCAAGTTAAAATAAGGTAAGAGGCAGTGTAGCATTGCCTATATATTTGAGTGCATGAAATTGCTGCCTACCATAAACATTTGAGCTCCTAACAACCCCAATGGAACCAAAATGGGAACAGTTCCTTGAATGTTTCTTCAAACGCGCATTTCCTTCCTCCTTTTATGCAATGACACTAAAGTTATTTTAAATAATTTCTGATGGTGACATTTTGAAACACAGACATTTCCCTTTACTATGCTCACATTTTGTAGGATCTCTGGAGAGGCAGTTCCTAAAGATGACTATTAACCCTAAGCAACACCACAAGGGCATGCACAGATACCTGCACACATGTGCAAATGCTCATGAACACATACACAACCATGCACATGTTAGCTGATTAGTGGTGACACAACCCTTTAATCCCAGTGCTCAGGAGGCAGAGGTAGGCAGCTCTCTGTGAGTTTGAGGCCAGCCTGGTATAAAGCATGAGTTCCAAGACAGTAAAAAAAAAAAAAAAAAAGTGCACATTATAACCTCTTCTGGTGACATGAGGCCCCTTCCTGCATTGAACACTGACAGGTCCTGTGATAAAGCTGGTGTACTTACTGTATGACAAATAAACTGGATTTAAACTGTTTAACTCAGCATTTATCAAACTTCCTTATTTTATGGACCACTAAGAAGGAAACCAGTGAAACTAAAACTTAATGCCAAGATGTCAGTAAGCAGAAGACATCAGAGATGTTCAAGTTAAACCTAAGATGTTAAAACTAGTGCATCTGGAATGGAGAACATGTGGTATAAATGATCTCAGGCACCACCCACCCTGCCACTATAACTTATGGCCATGCTGAGGCTCTTCGGAACAACTCTGGAAAACCACGCTCCAGCTCTAGGCTTTCAAAATTATTTGGGGCGGGTGGAGGGGGGGAGGGCGGAAGTGTAGAAGCATTTCCCAAACTGAGAATAATAAGAACAGACGTATGGGGGGTGGGGGCGGAGACTAGTCACCTTCTCCAAGTGGGAAATGAATTGATCTTGCTGAGTTAAAGAGTAATTTCCAGGTACACATCAGAAGGAACTGTCCATCTGGTCTCAATGAGCATGCAAATCTCTTTAAATTAAGATGGCATGTAATTAAACCATTCAGCTTGTTGACAGGCCTCTCCATGAAGGTAGTTTACTTTCACTTGAAATGACCCTTTTGCTTCCGAAGATCCCCACACCCAGAATGACTCAATGTCATAACACCACCATTAAAATCTCTAGCTTTATGGGCAATAGGCCGAGGTGTAAAGCATCAGTTACTCTACAGTGAGTCAGATCAAGTATGTGAGTGTGTGAGTGGCAGGGAGGAGGCGTGGAGACCAAGTTGGCTTCCAGGGCCCGGGTGTGGTTGATAGCTTTAACTCCTTTGCTGGAGAGCGAGGAATTGGTCCAAGGCTCCGGTTTACACCCTTCTTCCACCTGGCTGGATCACTCCATCCCCACCTAGGGCAGCCTCCCCCAGGGGCCTGACTTTAAAGATTTTGGGTACCAACTCAAACTGGCCCAGAATTCTCTGCACCCTCAGTGTAGGCCCTTCAGAAGCTTTTGATTTCATCTTCCTGGGCGCGCTCCCCTGGGTTTTTCCCAGCAGCCTAGGCTGATGAGACTAGAGGGTACCTCGTCCTGTCTTCTGAGCCCAAAATAAATATCAGATGACCGATGACCGATGACCTCCGGGTCAGTCACCTTCACAGTAGCCTCCACCCCACAGGCAGGTCTACACCGCCACCTTCTTCACCTCTAGAAGAAGTGGGTGGGGAGGGCGGGGAGATGCGGTCAGGTCGAGAAGAACTTGAGCGAGCTGGGCCGCGCTTACCTATCCGACTGCAAGATGCTGGGTACAAGGGACCGCCTCGCACGGCCCTCTCCCTAGTTATCCACTCCGCAGTCTCCATGGCTCCGCCGCCATCCTCCCGCCCTCTTTCTCTCACGGAGCCCAGCAGCAGTCGCCTGGGGGACGGATGAGGGACTGCTTGTTCTCCTCGTGGCCTCGGGGCGCTAAGGTGCGCCCCATAACGTAACTCTTAAGGAAGTTTTGTCCTTTTCCTAACCCCTTTCCCAGTGGCCTGCACTCGCGATCTGTCCCCTACCCTGGCAGCACGCAGCCCCCTGGCCTGGCCTGGTGACGCGGGGGAGGGGCGCGCGGCGCTGGCAGGCAAAGTTGCTGAGTTGCGGTGCAAGCTCAGAAGTTGCAGCTGCGACGACTGCATCCCGCCCCCTTCCTGGACTCCGCGGCCCAGAACGCACACCCACTGGTCACCGCCCGCTACCTGCCCTCTCCCTTGCGGCTCCGACCCGGACTCTGCAGCATCCCCGCCCCGCGCCCACAAGAAGCCCAGGTTTCCAGCGCAGTCGGGCTGGGGGCGGGCGGCGGGCGCACCCCACCTCCGCGTTCCGCCTGGGGCAGAGGAAGGGGAGGGTCCCCTCTACCCGTGGGCCCCTGAGCCCTGGCGAGGGAGGAAAGCGGGTTTGCAAACCGGAGTCAGAGTTCCCATTCCCTCGGGCCAGGGGCTTTGCCCTGAGGGGTGCGGGTGGGGGGGGCAAAGGGTCTCGGCTTGAGGCAGAAGTTGCCAACAGGTGCTCACGAGCTCATGTGACCCGGAGGAAGTACATGCAAGGGTAGCCGGAGGTGGGAGGGGACGGGTTTCTCAGGGTACCCCGCAGTGCCAGACACCCGGCGCACCGTCTGCAGTGGTCCAGGGAGTGCTCTAGGATGGCCCCCGAGCACAGGCGTCCTTGCGACCAGCAGGGGAGGAGGAGGAAGAGGAGGGGGAGGGAAGAGATGCGAAAGTGGGTCAGGAATGTGACTGGATGCACACCCCTCCTCTGGCCGCCCGAGGCAGCCAGCTCCAGCCTTGGAAAGCGAGGCATTTGCTGTTGTGGCTCCGCTACATTATAGATGGACAGTTACCAGGAGATCCAGAGGGATGTGTTTTTGAAAGAAAAACTTAGTTGCCTCAGTAACCGGGTTTGGCTTGGATGCAATGATGCAGTGAACGTTGTAGGTGAGCCTGGCTGGGAAGGAGACCGGAACTACATTTATGGGGCCAGGATGAAAAGCTGAGGAGATGGGGGTTTGCTGTGTTTGTTTGTTTACCGTCTCAGAGGACATCAATTTACCACAATTCTTAGCAGCAGTTGACTAAGTAGACAAAAGAGTTTAAAGTTGGGATCGTAGAGTTGGATGGAACAGGACACAGTCACCGTTTTGTATTTGGGGAAGGCCCGAGAAACAAACATTAAAAGTCTTTTATTAAAAGGAGAAGAAGGGGGAGGGAGCCCAGCCCTCTCGAAGCAGAAGCTGTTGAGTACTGGGGCAGCTCACAACCCGAGCACGTGATGAGGAAGGAGGAATTGAGATTTGAAAGTGATGGCCTTTTGGGTTGAAGAAAGAGAAGACAAGAAAAGAAAAAGAAAAGGGGTGGGGGCAAGCTGGGACTGCAAACGGGAGGCTTAGTGTTAACGGAATTTGTAATTCATACTTTTCTTGAACACTTCTTGGTTTCTGTCCCATTTTCCTTCCATCTGATAGACCAGAGTCACACAGCATAGGGCCAGGACTGGGCAACCCATGAGCTGATAAATCCGTAGTAGCTGGAGTTTTCATTCAGAGGTCAACGGGGTAGCCTGTTCCTCTAGAGCCACCGTCAGAGCTAGGTAACCAGGAACTTAGGAATTAATGTAAAATCCTATTTATTTCCAAAGAAGCCCACATGGATCAAGACGGATCTTGCTTTGGAAGAGTATACACTTCAAGGAGACAAAGCCAGGGAAATTGAGCTGAATATGATGCACATGCCTGGGAAGTGAAAGAGGATGTAGAGTTCAAGGTCAGCCTTGGCTACATAGCCACTTTGAGGCCACCTTGTCTGAAGAAGCAAAAGCAAACAACTGGGAAAATGAATTCATTTTAATTGAATCATATTCTAAATATGTAAAAGGAGGATGATTATTTTGTTGTGAAAACTTTTGTAGGGATTTAATGTACAAACAGGGACTTCTTTTTTTTTTTTTTTTTTTTTTTTGGTTTTTGCTCTTTTTATTGGGTGCAGGATTGAAGTAGCTGTGGTTGGCTTGAAACTAGAGCAGGCTAGCATGTCACTTGCCGAAACCTTCTTCCCTCTGCCTTCTAAATGCTGTTATTCAATTATATTGATATTGGAGATTGAACCCAGGGCCTTGCAGGTCCCTAAGCACAGTCTATCATTCAGCCACATTACCAACTCAAATTGTTATTATTTGACCTAAATGACCTTGTTTGTTGTCTCATGAGTAGAATGACAATCATGACAATTATTGAAATAGCTGGCCTCTATTCAAGTAAAGGATTGTGGAATTTTTTTTTTTTTTTTTTAAAGACAGGGTTTCTCTGTGTAACAGCCCTAGCTGTCCTGGAACTCATTCTGTAGACAGGTTGGCTTTGAACTCACAGAGATCTGCCTTCCTCTGCCTCCCAAGTGCTGAGACTAAAGGCATGAACCACCACCGCCCAGCTGGATTGTGGATTCTTTTTATTTACTTTTATGTGGATGAGTGTGTTTGACTACATGTATTTATGTGTACCACCGTGTGTCTGATACCTAAAGAAGTCAGAAGGTGACAGATGTCCTGGAACTGGAGTAGTGGATGGTTGTGAGCCAACATGTGGGTATACATGAATTGAACCTAGGTCCTCTGAAGAGTAACAAGTGTTCTTTTGTTTTTTGTTTTCTTTTGTTTGCTTGGTTGTTTTTTTATTTTTTCAGACAGGGTCTCTCTGTGGCCTTGGAAACTGTCCTGGAACTAGCTCTTGTAGACTAGGCTGGTCTTGAACTCAAAGAGATTCACCTGCTTCTGCCTCCCGAGTGCTGGCTTTAAAGGCAAACGCCACCACCATTGTTCTTAACCATTGAGCCATCTTTCCAGACCATAGACTGGATTTTGAAATCTTTGTTACAACTAGAAAACTTTGTTATTTTCACTTAGGATGTTTGCATTAGCTATGGAAGGGCTTTATTTAGGATTGCATAGGGCAGACATTCTTATATTCTGTAGGAAAATGACAGTTATCCAAAAAAAGTTTCTGGAAACTTGAAAAAAGTTGGCACACAGAATGATTTCCTACTCAAGAGATAGTTTGCCTTTGAAAGCTTGATTCACAGAAAAGTAGTTTCCATAAAAACCAAAATAACCTTGAAGTAAAATGAAGTAGCCGAGTGTTGGTGGTGCACTCCTTTAATCCCAGCACTGGGGAGGCAGAGGTTTCGCAAGCGTTTGTTCGTGCGTGTGCATGTGTATGGGTACACCTGCCATGGTGTATATGGGGTCTCATCCTTCTACCATGAGGATTCTAGGGATCAGTCTCAGGTTATTCATTTTAATGGCAGGTACTTTCACCCTCTAAGCCATCTCAGTGGCCCCAGCAGGCCTCTTACTTGTACATTTTGGGGTGCTTTCTAAAGAAACTATGTATCTGGGCACTGTGACACATGTCATTAATCCCAGCATTTGAGAGGCAGAGGCAGATGGATCTCTGAGGTCAAGGCCAACACGGTTTACAGATTGCGTTCTAGGACAGCCAGGCTACACAGAGAACTGTCTTGGGGGGTGGGGGGAGAAAGGAAAGGAAAAAGAAACCATCTATGCAAATTTGATATGGCTCACTGATAGAGTGCTCTTTTGGCTTGGCCTTGTTCTCCACTATGGGTTGGGGGTGGGGGCGTTAAAGACGTTGTCACCAGGCATGCATGATAGCACATGCATTTAATCCCAGCTCTTAGGAGACAGAGGCAGGCAGGTTTCTGTGAGTTTGAGAGCAGCTTGTTCCACATAGTTCCTGGCTCTCCGTAACTACACAGTGTACACAGTAAGACAGCTGTCCCGAGGGGGAAGAAGTTACCTATCATCATATCAGGCTTTCACATATGTTACTGTGGGTGATGTGTTAGGAGCCATCTACTCACTGACACCCCCAAAGTATCTTCTAAATAAGCACATATTTGAACATCTCATCTACCTACACTATAGACAGAGCTGTGTTAAGTAAGCACAGTGGGAATTACAAACAAACAGATGGGTGTTCCTAAGAAAAAGTCAATCCAATAAGGCCTCATGGAGGTTGACAAATGTGGATTTCGTTGTCAGGGAGTTAAAAAAGCATCAGTAAACAAAGCAGGCAGAAGAGGAGATGGTGGGTTCATACCCTGAAGTCAGAAGTTGAGAGGTAAAGTGAGAGGTTTAGATATGTTTTACTTCTGGCTTTTATTTCTCTATAATGTTGACAGTGAACACTAACATTACTTCTGTATAAAAAGAAGAAATTTGCTCCTTTTTAGGGTGATATTACCACCAACCAGGGTGTGACTGACTACCAGTGGGGGCCAGGCAATAATTGTCGCTGGAAATTCCAGAAAGGATAGAGAACACAGCAGGCTATGCCGGTGGGGCTGTAAAATGCAGAACTCCAAGCTCACCTTGTCAGAGGTGACTGCCGAAGGTACCCGGAAGGAAGCCGAGAAAACACACACCCTCACCCAGGCTTGGGTGTTCTAGGGTGGGGGAATGTCCTGGTATGCTGGTTGACAGGTGGCAGCCATCAGGAAGTAGTGTAGAGGAAGGTCTTAAGGTTTGAACTTGGGTCTTAAATGATGGACATGATTTTTATAGCTAGAAAGAAGGCAGTCCTCTTGTGCTAAGCCTGTGAGCCAACAAGCAGGAAGTTGGAGAGCACATTCAACAGAAATCTGAGTTGACTACCCTAGCTGGGAGAAATGGATCAGGTATGAAGTTTGTCATTTCAGAGATAAGATTGGGGCCAGACCAATTAGGGACAAGGAATAGCTGGCCGAACTCCTTAGTGAGACTTTGTCTGCAGATAATGGGGAATTATGGGAAAGCTTTCAGCAGGGAAAATACAGATGTACCTCATTTTTGTGCTTGTTAGATATTATTACTATTGAGAGTTTGTCCAACCCCGAGTCAAACAAATCAATTTCTCCAATAGCTCAGATGATTGTTTGCAATTTGTAGTAATAGAATAAGATGTACATCCAGGTGGTGGGGACACACACCATTAATCTCAGCATTCAGGAGGCAGAGGCAGAGGCAGGTGGATCTCTGTGAATCTGAGGTCAGCCTGTTGTGCAGAATGAATTCCAGGACAGCTAGTGCTACAAAGAGAAACCCTGTCTCAAAAAAAAAAAAAAAAAAAAAAACCAAAATAAATAAAACATGTTTGTCATTTTATTATACATGCTGTTGCATAGTTAGTAGACTCCAGCACAATTAGACATAACTTGAATATGGTGAGGGAAACAATTCTGATTCACTTTATTCATTTATGGCAGTGGTCTAGAAAGGGTCCTGCCATAATCACCATGGTAGGAGAACAGGTAAGACTTGGAGGGGGTCAGCCTTGGGGGTCAGATTACAGTGGGAGCTTAAGGAACATGAGTGGCTATTGCAGGGACCCAAGAGGATAGTAAGAATAACTTTTGTCAAAGGGAAATAGGAGTGGAGATGTAACTCAGTGGAAGTATACTTGCCTAGCATATGCAAGTCTCTTAACATGGTCCTTTGTATAAAGATAAAACAGAGGTTGGCGGGAGAGGTGGCTCAGTGATTAAGAGTGCTGGCTGCCTTCAGAGAACCTGAATACAGTCCCAGTACCCATGTTGGGCAGCTCACAACTGTGTGTAATTTCAGCTCCCGGAGACTGACGCCCTCTACTGGCCTCCAGAGGAACCGAACACACACACACACACACACACACACACACACACACACACACACACACACACAAATAATACACATTTAAATATTAAAAAGGAAAATGACAGTATTTTATAGAATGTGTAAGGGCAGCACTCAGGGGTTAAGGTAACTGATGATGTACATCTAGATGCTTTGAGTGCTAGGAAGATCCACAGGAAGCCTGTGTTCAAAACACTGAAAAGTTCTTTTTGAGAAACTTGTGTTCATGGCCATGCCAGAACCTGGGTTTAAGTGATTTAGGGGAATGGGTGAGTCATGGATTTGTGCATCACACACTGGGAGTGATGGCAGGCCCCAGGTGTGACTGAACACCTGAGTTAGAAGCAGTTGGCAAAAGACCAGTTTAGTGAGCATTCTCAGAGAAAATGGACTCTGTACAATTAGGAAAATCTCCCACCCCATAGACCACAAATTAGTCATTTCTGGGGCTTTTGGAGAGCCCAAACGATGGCTCAGCACTGTTCTAACCAAAGCGCTTTAGCTCAGTGGCTCCTGACCTGCCTCATCAGATTGAGGCGCCCCACCCTTAGGCATGGCATCAAATCCTCCTGGGGTCAGCATCCATTTTTTAATAAGCCCTTTAGAACATCCTGGTATGTATCCTTCGGGATAACTTTTGGCATCACCACTTTATGGTCCAGCTTGAGACGCCCCCAGGCCTCCTGTGACTGACTCTCCTGAGGAGACCGAGAAAGTTCTGGCTTCGCATGCATTCTTGTCAAACCTGTCCTCTGTTTGGGGGTTGGATGGACAGCCCTTGACAGGCAGTACTCAAAGTTGTTTTTATCCCAGTGACCTGCTGCCTTCCAAATTTAGCCGTGGTCTGGAAGAGAGGATGGATGCCTCAAGTCCTCTGCCCGTCTGGGTTGGAAGGAGGTGGCGTTTCTGAGCCCTGTGTGGTGGAGAGTGACTCAAACTGTGTGCATGGAAGCCTGTGGAGATGATGCAATAACCCAGCTTGGGCAGACCACTTCCTGTACCTTTGGATTCACAGACCTAGGGTGTGGTGATTGGCAGTATTCTCAGGAGTAGTCTGTTTGGCTGATGTCTCAAGGCAGCTCTGTCAGTCTAAGGTGAGGTGAGGCGAGCCACAGGCTGTAAGCCCACAAGGTCTCACGGGGTCTACTAGCTTAACTACAGATACATCGTCAGAAATTTGGACTTAGATTCTAAAAGACTATGGTCATGGATGCAAGAAATACCCATCCACGCTGTGTTTTTTTTTTTTAAATATTTATTTACTTATATTTTATATGCATTAGAGTTTTGCCTGCAAGTGCAGCTGTGTGAGAGTGTCAGATCTTATATTTACAGTTTTGAGCTGCATGTGGGTGTTGGGATTTGAGTCCAGGGCCCCTGGAAGTGCAGTCAGTGCCCTTAACTGCTGAGCCATCTCTCCAGCCCTACATGTGTTTTTTACTTATCATTGTTACAAAAGAAATGTATGTTCCGTTGAACACCGGTCAGACATTTTGTCACAGCCAACTTTCAGTCAGCCCCGCATTACTTATCCAGCTGCAAACTGATCATTGGCTCTTCTTTTTGTATATAATGTATAAAGACAGCAGCTCGGGTGTCTACAGCATGACTTGCCTCGTGAGTGAGTAGACAAAAGGTCATGCTTAAAATTGACAGTGAAGACTGTAAGTGACAGAAATTTCACCCCACACTCCACCCTGATCTGTGTATGTAGGGGTTTGCTGTGTGCACAGGAGCTCTGTCTGGAACTTGTGGAGGCTAGATATATCAGATCCCCTGGAGCCAGAGTTGCAGGTGGTTATGAATCAAATGCAACTCTGGTCCTCTCAGAGAACAGTGCACACTCTTAACCACTAATCTATCTCCGCAGCCTAAGTGTCCATTTAAAAATGTTATTTTCACGGTTGCTTAGTGTTTTCCCATAGCCATTCACAATGTCCACAAAGCAGATTTGAAGGCCACCATGCCAGCAAGTCAGCTTCAGTTCCAACGTTTGGGGTTTGTGTTTTTCCAAAGGAGAAATGCCCTCCCACAGCTGTTGCAGCTGGATTCATGCACAGCTTTATTTCATGGCCATCCACTTCAAAGTACTGCTGGATTTATGAAACTCGTGGAATAAGCTGATTTTACTCAAAACTGCTTTTTTCTTATCACACTTAGAAAGTTGTGTTAAAACCAGTTTGGCAACTTTTTAAATGTAGCATGTTAGAAGGCCTAGAGAAGAGAATTTCGAAACAACATTAATGTTGGAACTACAGCAGGACACTTTTAAACAATATTCATGATCTTTTCAGGAAAACCAACTTTGTGTGGTGTGTGTGTGTGTGTGATAGCATCCAAGTCAGGCATAAATAATGTAGAATTTCATCAAGGACTTGAGAGATGGCTGATGGGGGGGGTGAATAACAGCATATTCATATCCTCATCGTCATAGTTTCCTGTCCTCCCAAGTGTGACTTAGAAACAGATGAAGCATCTGTTTCTAGACCTTTATACTAAGGTAGTGTAGAAATACAGGGCTTCAGATGACATACATTCCTCCCACCATCTCTCAACCTGAAACAGTCTCCTGTATACCATTCATTATCTTGAATTTTTGATCCTCCTGCCTCTACCTCCTAAGTGCTAGGATCACAGATGTGTGCCATCACAGTGGAGATCTGCAGTGCTGGGGATTGAACTCAGGGCTTCGTGCATGACAGACAAACACTCTACTGGCTGAACTATGTAAGGACATGGGCTTAAACAGCCAAGGACTGCTCCTTAAAAGATTAATGCCAGAGTCTCTGCTATTTATTTTATTTTTGGAGGGGCTAGGTATAAAAACAGATGCTAGGCCATGACACTGTGCACATGATGGTATGAGTTGACTATTTTATACTACATTTCTAGAATGTCTTTCTCAGTGGGTTTCAACAAGACTGCTGGAGTAAAGGGACAATCAATTCATATTGTCAAACTGTCAAACCCTAAAAAAGCTGAGTTGAAACTGTCTTGGGAGTGGAGCATTATCTTAAGGTTAGCTTTTGTGGCTTTGGAAGCTATCCTGGAACTAGCTCTTGTAGACCAGGTTGGTCTCGAACTCACAAAGATCTGCCTGCCTCCTGAGTGCTGGGATTAAAGGCGTGTGCCACCACCATTCGGCAGAAGTACTTCAACTTTTAAACCCCAAACTGCAGCCTGGCAGTGGTGGTGGATTCCTTTAATCCCAGCACTTGGGAGGCAGACACAGGTAGATCTCTGTGAGTTCAAGGCCAACCTAGTTTACAAAGTTCCCGGACAACCAGGACTGTTCTGTCTTGAAAAAACAAAAACAAACAAATAATAATAATAATAAAAGCTATAGCACTCCACACAAGGCTGTTTGTACAGTGAAGCTGTGATTAAAAAGAAACCTTAGGGTGTGTGGAGACCTTATGCTATGCTACTACAAAAGTACACGGTCTCAGAGCTGCACCCCTTTGCTTTGCCGGTCCTGCATTCAGCAGAACTGTTTCGGACTCCTGAAATGTCAGCTTAGCCTTCAGACTCTGCGTGTCTTACTTCTGATTACTTTGGTCCTTAGCCAGCCTCATATTTGACACTCTGAGCATGGACAGTGTTGGTGCCACTCAGTCTTGAGCTGTTCATCTTTTTGCCCTGTGATTGATGCTCTTGGGCTTAGGGTAGGGGGGTGATGAAAATGACTTTGAAAATAGCCTTGGGAAGGAGTAAGTGAAACTGGGACTCGGGTCTAAGTTGAGAACAGAGAAAGATTGGAAAGAGTGCATAGTGTGTTTTAGAAGGGCTGTACATGGGTCCTAGTGTGGAGGGAGCAAATATGCTCCTGAATGCCTTGCAGAAGTAAAAGGGGACCTTTCTGATGTTTTATCGTAGTTGCGTAATTCAGATCTGCAGTTCTGTGGTGTGAGGGACAATAAGACCCCCAGGATCTCTATCCAATTCTATGGAAAGGTGACTGAAGAGGGTCCTCTTCTCTTCAAGTTAAAAATAAAATGGGTTTTTAGTTGTAGGTTTAAATATCTTTCCCAATATTCCCCCTATGACATAGTCTACTCATGAGGATTGGGTCTGGCTTGGAAGCTGCCTACCCTGTCACATGCAGAGAGACCCTCTGGGATGTGAGAAGAAAACAGAGCATCAACTTGCAGCTTTTGCCTTTCCTTGTGTATTGTTGGATTTTCGAGATAAACAATTCTATCGCAATCTTGTAGCATAACTCTGCGTTATGCTACAACTCTTTTTAGCATACATTTTGCTGTTGTAACTAATTAAAGCTCATAAGCCAGTGGTGTGTGTTGCATTCGTAATGTTTCTAAGTAGCACTCCTCTCTACTGTCAACATTTTTTAATCATTCCTCCCCTCAAAAAAGACCTGTGTTTGTCAAGTACTGATTGTCATTTCTTCTTGCCCAACGTCCTTATAACTTATAGTCTACTTGTTCTCCCCTGTGCATATGCTGGACGTTCCATACCAGTGAAACATAGTTGGACTTCTCCTTTTGACTCTTGCTTTTTCATCTAGCATATTTTTTTTTCAAGATTTATCTCTGCTATAGCAGGGATCCATGCTCTATTCTTTCTCTCATGGCTGAATGGTCCTATCGTCTTGTGTATAGCACACTTGGTCTGCTCTCCACATTTCACTCAATTTCACTGTGAAAACAGGCCCATGTGTTGTTTGTGACCCTTAGCTGATTGAATGATGCTACTAGAAATATTGGTTTGCAGGCATCAGGGGGATTGTTGGGTCATGTAGGAAATGTCTTTAACTTTTGGGGGAGCTACAAAGCTGTTTTTCACTGTGGCTGCACCATTTTACATTCCTTCCAGCAATGCACAGGGCACATATTTCTTCATATCTTTGCCAGCATTTTTAAATTTTCAAATTTCTTGATATCCAGGCTGCATGGTGGTACACACCTTTAATCACAGCACTCAAGAGGCAGAAGCAGGCAGATAGATCTCTGTGAGTTCAAACTAGGCCAGCCTGGGCTATATGGTAAGACCCTGTCTCAGGGCTTAAGCCCCGGGCCTTGAGCATGCTAACCACACAGTCTACCAACTGAGCTACGTGCCCATCCCTTCCTTTCACACCCTTATTTCTTTGATGATGATGTTTGTGTGTGCACATGTATGTAGGCAGGCATGCATGTGCCATGGTGTGAATGTACAAACCAGAGGACAATTTTACCTGTTGAGCCACCTCATCAATCTTATTTCTTATTGCTATAACTTCCTTTAAATAATAGCTATTAAATCCCTTATGTTGCCCAACTTTGCATATTTTATAATGTATCTTAGTAACATATAAATAAAGATATGGGGATACTTGACTACATGCAAATGTTCCTTAAAGCTAGGAGGATACACTTTGTTAGGAAATCCTGATGATAGTCAGTAATGACCCACTTTATTCCTTAAAGCCTGACCTTAGCAGAAGACTGTTTATTTGTTTGTCTGAGATCTCATTTGTTTGGGTCTCATGACTCAGACTGACCTCAAATTTCTTATGCAGCAGAGGCTGCCTTCAAACTCCTGATCCTCCTGCCTCCACCACCAGAGTGCTGGAATTACTACTACATCTGAAAGAAGGAAACATTGGTGAATATATTTAAACCGTAAGGGGATTTTATTGGGTAAAATATTATGTATACTGGAGCCTCCCGTGTGAAATCCATCATTGGGCCCACAGTGGTCTTTTATGATGTTTCCTTTTGGTGCTTTAGTTAAGCCCTAGATGGGGAAGATCCCAGCTCTTGGAAGACCGAGACAGAAGGATTTCCGTTAGAAGCTGACCTAGGCTACATATCAAGTATGACCATACAGGGCAACATAGCAAGACTGTCTTAGAGAAAAAGAATGGGAGAAAGGGGCAAGAGAAAGAGTGGGAATAAGGGGGATCTACTTAAATTGGTTTTAGAGACTTGCCTTGAGCTCGTTGCAACTGTATGGTGAATTGAGGCATTTTATTATTTATTTATTTATTTATTTAGTCTTTAGAAACAATGTTTCACTATCTAGCTCTGGCTCTTCTGGCTTCAATTCCAGCACTAGGGAGGCAGAGGCAGGTAGATCTATCTCTACCTGATCAACAGAGGTATTTCCAGGACAGGTTCCAAAACAATACAGAGAAACCCTGTCTCAAAAAACAAAAACAAAACAAAATTGCAACTATCAGTTAGGTATAATAATGTCATTTGTGAAATTCACTTGACTCTGTAAGAATGGAGCTGGTCAAGGCCACAGCCAGAGCATTTCAGGCCTGGGATTGAGCTGTTAACCCCTTGACTTCCCCATTGCTTTATCCTCTGAGAGGAAACTTTCTAAAGATGACCTAAAATGCCAACTTCTATCAAGGTGTGACATTACCCTCCTGGTAATCCTGGTGTGTTTCTTGAAAAGTGACCACACAAACTGATGTTTTCCAAATAAAACAGTTGTTTCAGTAAACAGGTATTTTATCCAGCCACTCAAGTGGAGAATTTTAAAGCCAGTGTTTGTTTTGCCAGCAAACATTTTGTTTCAATCTTTGCAGATTTAAGTGGCTCCTAGAAAAACCAATGCCCTGCTGTCAGCAGGAACCTCAGGTTAAGCAGCTATCCATTTGCTTGTCAGAGAGTGACTTTAACCACACATCTGGAGAACCAACTAGTGCTTTCTGGGTAGCTCTGAACTTGGTTGCAAAGTTTCAAGTATGGGCACACCTTTAATCCCAGCACTCAGGAGGCAGAAGCAGGAGGAGCTAGTAGTAGTCTACAAGCCAGTTCCAGGCCAGCCAAGGCTACATAATGAGACCCTACCTCCCTACCACCCCCATACACATCCCCTAGAAAGCAAAACAAAAAACAACCTTGGGTTTTAGGTTTGGGAAGGGCTTTTAATTCTCATATCAAAAGATGAATAGAAAGGCACTGTTAAATTGGAAGTTGATTTGGAGCTGGAGCTTTGGGTTCAGTGGTAGAGTAGCTTGCCTGGCATGTCTGAGGCCCTAGGTTCCACCCACAGCACCGAAGAATAAAAATACTGCTATATTTAAATTTGATAATCCATGGCTTAGGTGTATATACCCTTAAGTGACTTCCTGACCATTTGACTTCCTATAAATCAGAACTTCACACCGCCATGAATTCTGCATCCAGGGACTCAAAACTACTTTGGAAAAACAAAACTCTTACTAAGCATATGCAGACTTTTTCCTTTGTTATTATTGCCTTAAAACACACAAAAATATCTCATCTATGTACATGACATTTATATTATAGTTGGTATTATATTTAAACCGTCTAGAGTTGACTACAAGTATCTGGAAACACTTGACTAAGCTCTATGCAGAGAACACTAACCCCTGACTCTTTGACCAAATAAAGAGTTGGGCTTTTAATTTTTTACTAAAAATTTTCATTGCATTCATTTATTTATTTTCTATTTATTGTGTATACATGAATGCAGATGGGTGAATGAGAAAGTAAAAGGACAGTTTTGGAGAATTTGTTCTCCTGTCACATGGGATTAGACTCCAGTCATCAGGCTTGATGGCAACCCATGGCACCATTTTGATGACAACCCACTGAGCCATCTTGTCAGTCCTATTTTTTTTTTCTTCTTTCTTTCTTTCCTTTTTTTTTTTTTTTTTTTTTTGTGGATTGAGACAGGGTTTCTCTGTGTAGTAGTCCTAACCATCCAGGACCTAGCTCTGCAGACCAGACTGCCCTTCAAACTCCAGATCTGCTTGCCTCTGCCTCCCAAGTGCTGGGATTAAAGGTGTATGCCATCATTGCCTGGCAGTCAGCCCTATTTTTTAAATTAAATTAAGGCAGAGGCTGATCCTCCAGCCTTTACCTTCCAAGGCCTGGAATTATAAATGCTGGCCACCATGCCTGGTGGATCTGATTGATACTGGCTTTTTTGTTTTGTTTTTTGTTTTTCAAGACAGGGTTTCTCTGTGAAATAGTCCTGGTTGTCCTGGAACTCACTCTATAGACCAGGCTGGCCTCTAACACACAGAGGTCCACCTGCCTCTGCCTTCTAAGTGCTGGGATTAAAGGCATACACCACGAATACCTGATATTGGCTTCTTAAAGAACCCTGGAACCAGCCACCAGAGGACAACTGTATATCCCTTTTCTTTCTTTTCTTCCCATGAGATGGGAGATTTAACTATGTAGCCCAGGCTGTCCTCAAATTCAAAACCCTCCTGCTTCTACATCCTGAGTACTAGGATTGCAGGCATTGGATACCATGCCTGGCCAAACTACTTCTGCTATTTGCTTGTCTCAGTCAGTGATATAGTAAGACTCGGCCATGCTGATGCCTGTACCTGTGACTTTGTTGCTCACTGTTATTAGTCCTCTGGATTCCCACAATGCCATTTCCATTTTATTCTTGATGGACATTTAACTGACTCTTATGCAAAAGGCTGTTGATACCTGTCTTACTTAGGTTACGAGTGCTGTGATGAAACACCATAACCAAAAGCAACTCAGGGAGGAAATGGCTTATTTTGCTTACAATTCAAATCATAGTCCATCATTGAAGGAGTCAGGACAGGACAGGGCTGGAATCTGGAAGCAGGGGTTGATTCAGAAGCTGTAGAGGGTGCTGCTTACTGGCTTGCGTCACATGGCTTGCTCACCCTGCTTTCTTTTTTAAGATTTATGTTTTTTATTTTATCTTATGTGCATTGGTGTCTCCCCTGTCTGTATGAGGGCGTTGGATCCCTTGGAACTGGAATTACAGACAGTTGTGAGCTGCTATGTAGGTGCTGGGAATTGAACCTAGGTCCTCTGGAAGAGCAACAAGTGCTCTTAACCACTGAGCCATCTCTCCAGCCATCAGCCTGCTTTTTCTAGAACCCAGGACCACCAGCCCAGGGATGGCACCACCCACCTCTGTATACACAATGTCCTTGAAACTATTTAGTATATATTATGTGCTGAGTGTGATCATGTTTGGTTAACACTAGTCAAATTTCATGTCCCATGAGCCACTGTTAGAACAGACAAGAAATACGGACAGTGTAACAGCTTGTCATGACTACTGCTCTGTTCTCGTAGGAGTGAACATTGCTTCTATTTTACTCGATTTGACATTTTACCCAATTCAAACCTTTGTAGACTATTGATTTCTGTTGTTGAAGTTTATCCAAAAACTTGGCAGTCTGCTTCATTTTTTTTTTTTTCCTGCCATCTCAGGCTGTTTTTAATCTCTAATTTCTTTCTTACTAGTAGCATTAAGATGCCACAGGATTTACTGCTAGACCACCCACAGAGTGCCTGGGATCTTAGAATCTGTCTTTTCCAATACTTTGTGCTTTCTCAAATTTGCTATCGAGGTGCCATTCCGTTTAATATTAGAGTCATACTGGATATGCTAACTAGCATCCAGCATAAGTCAAGACCCCTTCGATAAAAAACAAATGTCGTTTTTTTGTCTATTTGCTACTCCTCTCACAAAGGTGTCTGTGGAGCTATATTTTTTTAATGTATGCTCATACAAAAAAAAAACAAAACAAAAACAAAAAACCCTTACATACACAAAAGTTCTTAGCAGTATTATTCGCAAAGAAGCCCGGATAGCTATTAGTTGGTGGAAAGATCAATAAAATATTGTACATCTCTACAGTGGAATATTATTTGACAATAAAATGGGGTGAAATACCGATACATGCTACAACATGGATGAACCTTTCAAGCACCGTAGGAAACCAGGCAGAAGATTGCACATTATAACTCTAGGGTGGTAAATTTGAACATCAAGATGAAGTGAAAGAATTCATAGAAAAACGCAGAGGAAAGGAAAACACACATCCGTTCCCCCTGCCTCGCGCCCCCTCTGGTTTCAGTTCTTCAGCATGAGCTCTGTCACGTGACTCAGACTCACGGGGGAGGCGGGGGAGGCTCACACTAAAGCTGCCAGGCTGCGTGTGATTTTACTTTGTTGGAGGACACAGAGACTCAAACTGAAACCAGTGAAGAAACCAATGTGTTCTTAATGGTTTTTACCCAAACCATAAATCCCGCCCTTGGAGAGACAGGGGAATCACCCAGAGGCTGGCCCGGTTCCTTCTATATGCTCTAGAACTGATGCCCGTGTCTACCTCACTGAAGGAATTCACATAAAACACGAATTCTTGGGCCTGTTCTAGACCAAGGGAGCTGGATAGAATGAAAGGCAGGAAAATCCCAGCCTTTGGAAAGGTTCCTGGGGATACTGTCCATCAGGCAGAGCTTGCCCAGGCTCCATGGATCACTACTTATTACTTAATGGAAAATGTCATCAGATGGAGAATTAGGGAGCTGACACTGGGTGATGTGGTAGGTGAGCACCTAACATTTTAATAGAATGTAGTCTACTATTAGGGAACTCCTGTACAGAAGGACAGACTGCAACACAGAGATGTTTGATAGCATGCCCAGCATCTAACCTTTAATGCATAGCTGTGAACCTCTTTGTTAATTATAACTTAAGTCGGGTTTGGGCAAAAGGAAACCAGCAGAGTCTACAAATTTTTGTTTGGATTTTTTTTGTGTTTCTGGGGGTGGAACCCAGCCCCTCCTGCGTGCTGGGCAAAGTTCTGCCACTATGCTACATCTGTAAAGGGTCTGCTTGGAACATAGTTGTAGCTTAAGAGTTCTGCTAGATACTTTATAAATTATTCATTGCTTTCAAAAATCCTTACCAAGTGTCCAGTGTTCCTATGGCTTGGAGTAGGTATCTGACAAAAGAGAGGCCCTGCACAAAAGCTTTCGGCATATCAGACAATTACCCGTGCCCATACATAGATTAGAGGACTTTGGAGGGTTGGAAAACTACTAGGCTCTATTGTTATGAGATATTGCCTTATACTGGGCTGTGTGCTAAGCATTTTAAGTAGTTTCTCATTTGTTTTTTTCACAAACTTGTTTCTTGTCAAATTCTATTAATAATGCATTTCACGGGAAACTAAGCCTGGAGACATACAGGCTATGCAGCTCCCCCGTCTTAGCTGTGATATGACGTGACCCTCTTTTCCGGGTATGCCATTTAAAGCTTACCTGTGTCTATAATGGAAAAAGAGAATTAGCTGTGATATACGGCCTCTTTCCGGGTATGCCATTTAAAGCTTACCTGTGTCTATAATGAAAAAAGAGAATTAGCTGTGATATGACGTGACCCTCTTTTCCGGGTATGCCATTTAAAGCTTACCTGTGTCTATAATGAAAAAAGGGAAAATGCAGACTGGCTCTTGGCTCAGCAGGTAAAGGGGCTTTTGTTGCACAGGCCTGATAATGTGAGTTAGATTCGTGAAACCCACAGGATAGAAAGAGAGAACCGACTCTTGTAAGTTGTCCTCTGGATGGAATATGTGTGCTGTGGTATGCACATGGGCACCCCACCTCCTAGCACACACACACACACACACACACACAGAAAAATTTTAAAAAGAGAAATTTGGGAGCTGAGAGATGGTTCAGCAGTTAAGAGCACTTCACTGGTCCCTCTTGCAGAAGAACTGGGTGCAATCCACAGCATCGGTATGGCAGCTCACAATCACACATAACTCCAATTCCAGAGGACCTGACACACATCTGACTTTTGTGGGCACCAGGAAGGCATGTGGAGAACAGGCAAAATACCCATATACATAAAATAAAATAAATATTTTAAAAAGGATGATTTCTAAGCTGGGCAGTGGTGGCACATGCCTTTAGTCCCAGCACTGGGGAGGCAGAGGCAGGCAGATCTCTGAGTTTGAAGCCAGCCTGATCTATAGAGTGAGTTCCAGGACAATTAGAGCTGTTACACAAAGAAACCCTGTCTCCCCTGTCTCGGGGGGGGGGGGGACGACAACAAAAACAAAAAGGGTGATTTCTAAAAGAGAGAGAGAAAATGTCACCAAAAGTTAAAAAGGAGGTGTACACTGCCATGATGGTGGTGGTGGTGGTGGTGGTGGTGATGGTGGTGGTGGTGGTGATGATGGTGGTAGTGGTGGTTATTTTGCAACAGAACCCTGCTATGTAGCCCTGGGTCACCTGGCACTTACTGTGTCTCTCAGACAGTAACAGTCCTCTTGCTCAGTCTCCGGAACACAGGGATTTTAGGCCTGACCCACCAGACCCAGGTAGGATTATTATTTTTAGATCTAGTCTTGCCAAGGCCTTGGATACAGAAGCAAAAGTTCTAACCCATGCTGTCTCTCTCTCTGATTCAGTATTTTAGAAAATGGATGTTTAAATGAAAGAGATATAATAAAGGATCCGTGAATTACATTTACTAATTTATGAAAAAGAATTCTCTATATATCATAGTGTATAGTTCCTCAAGTTTGAACACATCCCTTTGAACTTTTAAGCAACATAGTTCTGATTTCAAATCTGGGCTCTAGCACTTCCTGACTGTTAAATAACCTTCGGGAAATGATTTAACCTTTTAGGGCCTCGGTTTTTCTCCCTTGCCCAATAGGGAAGAGATAATTGTCTTTCACAGGTATCTGTAGGACATGAAAAGTGATGCCTTCATTTCCCAGGCATCCTTTTCTCTAATCCCAGGAGGCCTCCTCAGTACAAACACCTCTACAGTGCATTAGATGCACAGCTGAATGTTTGTATTTTTAAGGAGCCATCTGCAGAGATGCTTAATAACATGGACTAGACAAATCAAATGAGCTGAGTGTGGAGGTTCACACCTGTAATCCCAGCACTCCAGAGGCTGAGGCAGGAGTAGTACCATGAGTTAGAAGCTAGCCTGGACTACACAGTGAGATCTTGGGGTTCGGGGGAAACAGAAAGCAGTATCTACTCCCTACTTTCCCGTTTAAACCATTTGCTCCTGAGATTCCTTTGAAAGTTGGTTTGATTAGCTGGGCGTGATGGTACTTAGGAGTGTGAAGCAAGAGGATTGTAAATTCTAGGCTACCCTGAACTATATGGGCTACAGAGATAGCTTGGTGGTTTAGAGCACTTGTTGCTCTTTCTGAGGACCTAGGTTCAATTCCTAGCACCTACATAGTGTCGGCTCACTGTATTCTGTAATTGCATTTCCAGGAGACCAGGTACTTTCTTCCAGTCTCTTCTCACACCAGCCTTACATGTGGTACATAGACATACATAAGACAAAACACTCATAAAATAAATAAATCTTTACAAATTAAACAATAAACAAAGTAGTAGATTATGGGTAAAAATCTACTTAATCATATATACTTTCCTTCATCCCGAAAATGGAACATACACAGTACAACAGCATTTAAAATATATAAGCCTGTAACAAAAAGAGAGAAAAAATATATATTAAAAATGTGTTTGGGGTTGGAGTGTAGGTCAGTGGTAAAATATACTTAGCATGTGTGGGGCCCTGTATTCCAACCCTGGAACCAAAGACTTAATTAAATAAATCAATAAATAAGTGGGTGGGTAGAGACTAAAACTTGGTGTAAGGTGGATTGGAAAACAATGCAGCTCATAAGATCTAGCTTGGTATAAGTTGACAGACTTTGTCTCAGGTTGGGAGGGTGAGGAAGAAGCCAGCCATCTTGGAAATTCACCATCTTTATTTCTCCTCTTTTTATGTGACTGCCTACCAGGGGTCTATCCTGCTCCTGGTCCTCTGCTAGGTGCTCAATAAAACCACTGAGAGAAACATTTCTAGGAGTTGGGGTATTTTTAATGTTATTTGTGATTAATGGTATCACAAAAAAAAGTGCTTTTGCCTTTCTCTCTCTCTCTCTCTCTCTCTCTCTCTCTCTCTGTGCGTGCGTGCGTGCGTGCGTGCGTGCGTGTGTGTGTGTGTGTGTGTGTGTGTGTGTGTGTGTGTGTGTGTGTGTGGCTAGGGGTTGTTCCCTAGGCCCTGGAGTATTTTCAGTGAATGTTCTACCATTAGTTAAATCCTTAGTTCTGTTGAATTTTTTAAAACTAATTTTCATATGAAGACATCTTGGCTAAAGTGGGTAAAAGTTTCTAAATGTTAGAACTATTTGTAAAATGAATTTGAAAAAAAATTTTTTAAATGATCACACACAAAAAAAAAGTCTAGCTTGTTCTAGCAGCTTGGTGGTATCCTAGTTCCTAAGACCCTCCCTCTACTTTGCTCTTACTAGATCTCCTCCCCTCAACCTTCCACCTATGAAGCTATAATAAACAATCTAAAACAAAACAAAACAAAAATCCCTTTATCTTATTCCCTAGATGTGGTCTGTGGAATTGAGTCTGAATGTCTCGCTAGCACTCAAGGCAACTAGTAGAAGTCATTCGTCATCCAGTTCAGAGAACCCTAGGAAACTAAAAAGAAGTCATTTGTGCAGGACAAACCCAGCTTTTCACTTGGTCCAACGCCTTCCTGCTGTGTCTTCAAAGACAACTTGGTAGGAATCAGTAAGGTACCCTGTGATAGAGAAAATGACCTGATCTGTTATGATGGGCCTTGTGGTACTGGCAGATAACACTAATGCCTCACTTTGTAAAAATAGTTTGAAAAATAGCCATAAAATCTCTTACATTTTCTTCTCCAATATTGCATCGATCCAAAGAAATGAGTGCAGACTGCTTGTACCAATCTGGGATAGTGTTATTGGTGACCTCCTGCCAAGCCATGGCCTGGGAAATGGGACCTCTGGGTTTAGGCCTCATGGGGAAAGAACAACTTCGACACCGTTTTCCACAGATGACCTTAAGGAGGAGGAAAGGTTTGCAGCAAGTGCTTTGACAAAGGGTCAGCTCACTAGGTGTGAACCAGTTTGAAAGACGATGCAGGATGTGCATTTTACTCTGAGGAGCTGAACTTGCACTTACAAAACTCTTTTTTGTTTGTTTGGTTTTTGTTTTGTTTTGTTTTGTTTTGTTTTGTTTTGAGACAGGGGTTCTCTGTGTGACAGTCCTGGCTGTCCTGGAACTCACTCTGAAGACCAGGCTGGCCTTGAACTCATGGAGAAAAATTAAAACATACCAGCACACCCACCAATGAGGAGCAAGTTTGAAGGCAAAGTGACCAGTTTTAGACTGTATGGGAGACTGTCCCTGCACAGGTGAACCACACACACACACACACACACACACACACACACACACTGTATATCCCGGATGTTGGCAGAGGCAAATTATGAAAAAGAGAACTCAGGATTTTTTGTTTTGTTTGATGCAGTCTCTGTCTGTAGCCCTGGTCACTCTGAGAGTAGGCTGGCCTTGAACTCAAAGAGATCTCCCTACCTCTACCTCCAGAGTGCTAGGGTTAAAGGTCTTTGCCACTACGCCTGGCAAATGATGATCTCTTATTATCATTCTTGATGAGAGCTGTTCTGGAAGACAGGCTTGAGGTTTCCTCGGGAATCACTGATATTTTTTCAGGGGTACATGGAGTCAACACGGTTTTTATTACAACATAAAAATATGATTTGTTTTATTCCCTTTTGTTCCCTCTGGCTTTCCCAGAGGACACATGATGTGGGGGTATTGCAACAGACTAAGCAGAGAAACCAGTGACCTTCCATTAAGCCAGCTAGTCAGAGATTTGCAAAAAAAAAAAAAAAAAAAAAAAAGTTAAATAAATCAGGTTCATTCTTCTCTTTGACTTTTTTTGTGAGAAAATAGTTATTTTTGTAAACTACGATATTTATATTAACACATGGCTAGCTATTGCTATGTTACATGAATTAAAATTTTTATATTTCTAAGCTTTGCTTCTTAATGCATACAGTACCTATTGGCATAACATACAGGATCTATTTGGGGTCCTCAATAATTGTAAACATTCAAAAGAGTCTCAAGCCAAACTGTCTGAGAACCCTTGTGTCAGGAATGTACTCACCATAGACTTTGTTAGTCCAGTAGGCTAATCATAATATACAAAACACAAGCTGGCTAGGTAGCCTAGTGGTAGAGTACTTACCCTGCACTCCTGAGGGACTGGGTTTGAACCTCACTCAGCACTGCAGAATAGCAAAACTCATAGCAAAATAGTCCACAACACACAGAATGGCTGTGGCTCCTGAGAAGTGCATCACTAACGCAGCCCTTGTTCCCAACAGCTGGACACTTCTGCTTTGCCTATAGATTTATTCGTCCGATGGGCATTCATTTATCGCTAGGATTAATTACAGCAGCTAATAAAAGAAATAAGGTTCTGCCCTTGTGGAACTTACTTCTGACAAAAAAGGCACTAAGAAATCGGGATCACCCAGCCTGCCTGTTTTATTAACACATACGGCTGGTATCTGTGTCTGTGGAAGTGGTAGTTTGAGGCTCTCTGAGAGAATGAGCCCTGCTCCTCACTGTGGCCAGGCCCTGGGAAGAGTGTTCTGTGTGCATTATTTATTCAGCACACCAACCCTATAGTAGAAGTGGTCATATGTCTTCATAGGTGAAGACAGGGGAAGATGTAGAGATGGAGAAATTGAGTTGTTAGCTAAAATGGGATCCAATCAAGGGCTAAGTGTGTAACAATGGTAGAGTACCTGCCTAGGATGTGTGAGACCCTGTCCTTCACCCTCAACACGGTTGGGGGAGGGCAGAATTTGTGCATTTTGTAGCATATTTTGTTTTAGGTAGTTTGTTGGACTTCCCATCTACCAGTTCCCATATCCTTTTTAGAGAAAGCATTGCCCAGGTGGTGCTTGTGCATCCCAGGGTATAATTTCCACCATGTCCTCACACAGATCAGAGAGCAAGGGTGAAGAAACCTCTGCCACATCCAGGTTGGGAAACTTGCACTGCAAAAGCAGCCAGGTGAATCTGAGTGACATTATCAAAAAGGAATTGTCTAAACTGAATGCAGGAAAAGGTACAGCCAGCCAACTAGAAGAACCCCCCTAGAGGGGCGCTGACACATGTCACGCTAGGCTCCAGGAAACCTTCATAGTAAGGCCATAGTCTTGCGCCATCTTTCCTTGCCAAAGGGATTATTTAGAGTGTCTGCTAGAGGTGACCTTCCTGAACCCGTAACTGATTTGATTCCTTTTCTTTACTTTTTTTTTTTTTTTTTTTTTTTTATAAATAACTTAGTTTTGTTTTTTGAGACAGCGTTTCTCTGTGTAGCCTTGGGTGTCCTGGAACTCCCTAGACCAAGCTGGCCTCCAACTCACAGAGATCAGCCTGCCTCTGCTTCCTGAGTGCTAGGATTAAAGGCGTGTGCCACCATACCTAGTTTATTTATTTTCTTGAAACAGAGTCTCATTTTAAACTGGCCTGGAACTCATCATGTAGCCTAGGCTGGCTTCACACTCTCAACAATCCTCCTGCCTTAGCTGCCACAACCCCCCCCAACCCCCCCTCCCCCACTGCAATGATTACAAAGGGGGCCACCAAGCCAGGCTTATATTTTCATTTGGATTCAAAACCAGTAAGTTTTGTTCACCCAGTGTCCTAGTGAGCTGTCATGACAGGTTTTGTTTTTGTTTCTTCTGGTTGCACTGGAGCCTCTGATCTGTCTCTTTACCATCTCCTTTATCTTTACTCCCCTCCTGGAGAACTTTCTCCACCCATGATGGAGATACAGTGACTTACAGTCATGCCGTGTAGTGTCTGCTTTGTGTATTAACCCCAAATGCAGTTGATATTTGCAACCAAAACCCATGTGATCTAGAATCTTTCAGTGTCTTCCAGAAGTCTAAAGAACTTGGGTAACACTGGGCATTGGTGGCGCACACTTTTAGTCCCAGCACTGGGGAGGCAGAGGCAGGCAGATCCTGAGAGTTTGAAGCCAGCCTGGTCTACAGAGCTAGTTCCAGGACAGACTCCAAAGCAATACAGAGAAACCCTGTCTCAACAAACAAACAAACAAACAAACAAACAAAAACAAAAAAGAACTGGGGTAACTCCTAAATGGAGAGCACACATATTCACATATTTGCACTGGGTGTGGGGTTACAGCCGTCTCTTGCCTGAGTTTTGTGAGACACCCTCTTCAGCCGGTGTCATTCCATCATTTGAGACACTGACAACAGGTGCAGTGGATATAGGCTAAGATGGTGCCTGGGAACTGGTAGAGCCATCAGAAAAGGGCCATTGCTCAGACCTGTGACTTCCACGTGTTCACTTTTCTCACTTGAACGCTTAGCTCACACATGTACTTAGCTTGTGTAAGGCTGTGGGTTTAATACCTAGAATTCATCTCTGTACACCCTTGTCTGCCAAAAAAGACAAGTTGGTACAAGCTACTAAGGAGGCCAAAGCCAGGTATCATAAGTTGAAAGCCAGCCTGAGTTTCTACAGTGTGAGTTCAAAGCCAACTTGGCCATTTAGTTAAGACTGTCTCAAAAATTGTATACAAATAATTAACAGCGCTGGGGATGTAGTTCAGTGGCAAAACACTGCTTTCCATGCTTGAGGCCCTTAGTTCGAGGCCCAGTAGCATAATGAAAGAGAGACAGAGACACTCTTTCACCCTGCATAGTTGGCTAACTAAGCCCTCTCCGGGAACACGTGGTGGTCAGTGCATCCTCTTCCCCCTGGCTTCTCTTCAGAGAGTTCAGTCACTGAGGCAGTGTCACTGGCAGATCTGTTGCCCAGCTTATCAACTTCCCGCTAACCTTTGTCCTGTTGACTTGGTAAAGTTTGGGTGCACCGAGGAGCTGGCAGAAAAACA
The DNA here is from genome assembly GCA_030556225.1 of Cricetiscus sungorus. Taxonomy (NCBI): domain Eukaryota; kingdom Metazoa; phylum Chordata; class Mammalia; order Rodentia; family Cricetidae; genus Cricetiscus; species Cricetiscus sungorus. The sequence goes on from JANBXA010000190.1 coordinate 5,872,681, forward strand.
ATACATCCCTGTTCAAGCCATCCTCCCTTTGCTTCCATGGTCCTTTCCCTTTCTCGCCACCACAGTCTAAATAAGAACCCTCCCCCGCTATTCCTGAATCTGATGTTCTGGAGAACACTTGTGAAAAGCAAGAGTCGTAGGTCAAGCCAGGTACCGACAGCCATGTGTGTTTGTAACTGGCAAGAGGATGTGGCAAAATGACCCCTTCTTACTATCTCAGCAAACGGATGTCGGCTTTCTTCTTACAATTTCAGATGTTGGCAGCATGCTTTTCTGCCATCTTCAAGATCAGGTTCACCTAGAAAGAGGTACCCGGCTGGCTTCTGTAGTTCAAGGTCGTCTGAACAAAACAGTTACACTTGGTATTTTGTTTAATGACAACCCCTTATAAAAGGTCAAAAATCACCCTTTCAGATAGAGACCATGTAGAGAGGAGGACCTCCTCGATGGTGTGGTTTCTAGACATTGGTACTGTGTTCACAGTTTATAACAAGGTGATAAGAGCAGGGACTTCAGGGTGACACAGGCTCACTCTGTGACCTTGGTAATTTAATCTCCCTAACCCTTTCTTCCATAAGTGGGGCATCCTGTCTACCTCCAAGGGTGATTGCAAGGGTTAAGTGAGATCATGTAGGCTAATCACTTGGCTCAAATTTAAGCTAGGGCTTTTAGCCCACGTGCACATTTATTCCTAATCAACTTCCTGATCCAAATCTGTGGATGGTGGTGCCTCGTGTGTGTGTGTGTGTGTGTGTGTGTGTGTGTGTGTGTGTGTGTGTGTGTGTATGTGTGTGATGAAGGGGCAGGAGGACCTCACTATTTAGCATGTGCTACACATGCCTGTAATACTAGCACATGGAAGCCCAAGGCAAGAGGATCATAGGTTCCAGGCCGTCCTAGGTTACATAGCCAGATTTGCAGGGAGGGGAATCCTTAAAGGAGGGCTGAGGCTGGGACTCAATGGTAAAGCACTTGCCTAACTTGCAGAATGCCCTGGTCTCAGTGCTCAACACTAGCAGTACTGCCTGAAATGGAGGGGAAACGGCAAGGGAAATAGAAACAAGGTCTCAAGCAATGTGGCACTCCTGGAGAATTCCTTGGAGGCCCGGGGACAGACCAAAGCCCCCAAAGAGACGCAAGCACAGGACGCTTGGTGGGTGGTTTGCTCCTCCCCCCTACTGGCCCTGAGGGGCCTTCACCTTCTCTCTGTGGCCTTTGAAACACTTGCACAGGATGCAACCACAACCTAAAGTACTTGGCTGAGTTCAGGGACTCTGTCCTAATGCTGCATCTCCTGTGACCAAGAAGGCGAGTCATTGCCAGCACAGAGCCACATGGTTTTGTCAAGTCACTTTCTGACCCATGCTGGTGTCCATGAATGCTTTCAGCTTCAACACAGCGAGAAGACAACTCAGCTCTGAACTCCCGTGGTCAGGACTTGAGTCTCCACCTTGCCATTTGAAGGAGCTTCAGCAAGTGACATCATTTCTCAGAATACTGAGTTCCCTGTTAAACCAGTTCGGCTCATCTCACACTGGAAGCTCTTTCTGCATTTGACTACATCTCTCTGAGGGTTTTGGTTGTTGTTTTGTTTGTTTGTAGTGTAGAATATGGAGACTTGGGCATTCTGGGTAAGACCCCACCACTGAGCTATATGCCCAGCCCTCAGTCCTACCCCACCCAGGCAGCAGAACCCCTGTCAGGTTGGGCACCTGGGACACGGTCCCTAAATTTGCTAGCACTTTTCAGACTCTGGCCTGGTGTGTGTGTGTGTGTGTGTGTGTGTGTGTGTTTAACTCATTTATTTATTTTTATTTTATGTGCATTGGTGTTTTGGCTGCATGTATATCTGTGTGAAGGTGCGGGACCCCCTGGAGGATTGCTGCCATGTAGGTGCTGGGAATTGAACCCAGGTCTTCTGGAAGACCTTAACCACTCTTAACCACTGAACCATCTCTCCAGCCCCCTCCGGTCTGGTTTTTTTTGTTTTGTTTTGTATTTGTTGTTTTTGTTTTTGTTTTTTAGTTGTAGTTTTTGGACCTTGCTGCAGCGCATAGCCACACCCGTGGTTGCTTAAAATTTTCAGCTTACTTTCCAGCATCCTTTACAACCCTCAGCTCCCACCTCTGCACCTGCTCGGCTTCCCTGCAGGGGTCTGAGACTGAGAAACTGATCTTTGGCAACCTTTCGCTTTCGATGTGCCTCTTCCTGAATGAGAGGGACTTCCATTTCTTCTCTCTCTTGTTTCAAGGGCCACATCTAACAGAATGTTTAAAACGGGGTGGTGGTGTTGACCTCTATTTCTCTATGAACCAAAACAATTTTGGTTTAAATTAAATGCCTTCCAAAGAACTCGTTTTAAAAGATTGGAGCAGTTTGTTAGAAAGTGAAAGTAGCCGCTAATCCTTTTTAAAAAAAAAACATGAACTAGCAAATCATTTTACACACATGCACACACACACCGGAAACTTTGTCATCTTTTCATCTCCCTCCTTTTGCCCAGGATAAAGATGTTGTAGCTGCCCTTACAATGCACATGCCTGCTAAACTCCTTAGGTTGGAGAAATAATTGGCTTTTCCTTGAAGGAAAGGGTAGTCACAGAGTGTGCCTAAGCTAGTCTCTCGAAAATCCCCTGGGTACTGAATAATAAAGCCTGTCTAGCTCCCAGTCTGAAGCTCTTCTCGCTTTCCTTTGAACAAGGCCAGTCCATTGCTCATTTTCAGCCCAGTTCTGGCATTGAAAAAAATCCAGTAGGTGGCCAGAGACCAAAGGGAACTTCAGAGAGCGACTGAATCTGGTTTGAAAAAGCAAGCGTGCTCGCCTTTTTTTTTTTTTTTTTTTGTATAGCAAAGAATGCTTGAAGTTGGCACCCCAGCTTAAGGTATGTCACAAGTGGACATATTCAACTGTAGCTAAATGAAGTTCTCAAAATAATCCCTGAGCCCCCTGCTATTGAAGCAAGTGCTCAAACCAGACCTATCAGGCCTACGTTTCCCCTTTAGCTGTGATTTGGTGTCATCCTCCACACCTCACAGCAAAGCCCCTGCAGTGTGTTCCCTGACACAGGAGAGAAGTCTTCCCACATCACAGGAGCCAAACCCCAGGAGCTCCAAGGGCGGAGAACTTTGCCCTTATAAACTGCTTTGGTAAAGAACTCCAAGGCAGGAGCCTGAGATAAGGAAATTGCTCTGCATCTTTTTTATGGTTCCAGCACTCACTCAGTTTCCTGTAGTGTCCCGTGTTCTTCTGCTTGAATCATAGAAGCCAGCATAACCCTGCTGTCACCCAGCTGGAGCATCCCAGTTACCCAGTACCTGGGATATATTGTGTCACTAGGGTATTCAGAGGGACAGTCTCCATCTTTGAGGAAAATGTCTACTGGATCTGGCATGGCTTTAGCATTCACATGGCAGTGGTTTTGTGTGATTTTTTTATTGGGGTGAGGTATGAATTACTGTAACTTTTACCAGCTTAACTATTTTTAAGTGTAGAGGCCCTGACATGAAGTACACTCACACCATTGTGTAACCGTCAGCACTGTCAAGCTCCACAATCCTGTTCTTCCCAAACTGAAACTGTCCTGAAACAATAACAACTTCCAATATCTCCTCCCCAACCCCTGGCAACCTCCATTCTACTTCCTCTTTCTAGGAGTCTTCTTGCTCTAGGAACCTTATGTAGGTAGAACAGACAGTATTCATTGCTGGTTATTTCCCCTAGCAGAATGTCCTCAAGGTTTATCAACTCGTGGCATGTGTCAGAGTTAGCCCCCTGCCGTGTGTGTGTGTGTGTGTGTGTGTGTGTGTGTGTGTGTGTGTGTGTGTGTGTGTTCCGAGAGCAGTGCTAGAACCGTGTGCTTGCTAGGTAAGTAATCCTCCAGTGAAGTACATCCTCAGAAATCTCCTTCCTATCTAAAGCTAAGTGGTATCCCAGGGATGGAGAGAAGGCTCAGCAGTTAAGAACACTGGCTGCTCTTCCTGAGGACCCAGGCAAAACACCCAGACACATAAAATAGAACTAAATAAATCTTGACTGGCACATGCTTTAGTCCTAAAACTCAGGAGGGAGAGTTAGGCCTGATCTACAAAGACTACACAGTGAGATCCTTTCTCAAAAAAAAAAAAAAAAAAAAAAGTATTCTATAGCTGGGCAATGGTGGCACATGCCTTTAATCCTTTAATGGAAGTCAGGGGCAGACAGATCTCTGAGTTTGAGGTCTACAGAGCGAGTGAGTTCCTGGACAGCCAGGGCTACACAGAGAAACCCTGTCTCGAAAAACAAAACAAACCAACCAAAGTGTTCTACAGAATGCATTTTCCAATCCATTCGCTCATCAATGGACTTTTAAGTCCCTTCCACCTCTTGGCTACTGTGCATAGTGCTGATGTCAGCATAAACATGGAATACCTTTCAACACCCTGTTTTCAGTTCTTCAGGGTATATACCCAGAAGTGTCATTATTAAATCATATGCCAGTTCTATTTTTAATTTTTCAAGGAACTGCCAAACTCTTTCCATTCTGACCAGTGCAGACTAGCAGCATTTTCCACACCCCAATACTTCCTGATTGTGTGGACAGTAGGCGTCCCGAGAGCTGTCAACTTCAGTATCATTTGTTTTTGCTTACCTGGTTCCTACTCTTTTAATTGTAGATATATAGTAGTTTCCCTAAAATGTTGATGCATTTGGTGTGTGTATGTGTGTGTGTGTGTGTGTGTGTGTGTGAGGAGAGAGAGAGAGAGAGAGAGAGAGAGAGAGAGAGAGAGAGAGAGAGAGAGAGAGAGAATGTGGAGGTCAAAGAACAACTTTCAGGAGTTAGTTTTCTTCTTCTAGCATGAATCATACAGATCATGTTTCTGGGATTGAACTCAGGTTGTTAGCCTTGGCAGCAAACCCCTTTACCCACTGAGAGAATTTACCAGCATGTTTTATAGTAGTTTAATATCTAGTATCTCTTCTTTCTATAGTTCTTTAGAAAAGTTGTTTTGCTCACTTTTATTCTGTTTTTGCTTTTTTTTTTTTACATCGATTATTTATTTCTATGTGTGTATGTTTGTGGGTATGGGTGGAGGTCAGACGACAACTTGCAGCCCGGCGGTGGTGGCTCAAGCCTTCAATCCGAAGCACTCGGGACGCAGACGCAGGCAGATCTCTGTGAGTTCAAGGCCAGCCTGGTCTACAGAGTGAATTCCAGGACAGCCTCTAAACCAAAGCTACAGAGAAAACCTGTCTCAAAAAACAAAACAAACAAAAAAGACAACTTTCAGGAGTCAGTTCTCTCTGGTATGGATTCTGGGAAGCAAGTCATCAGATTTGACGGTAAGCAGCTTTAGCCACTGAGTTATCTCACTGGTTCCTTCAAGCTGGTCTTAAATCTTAGTTTTCTTGCCTCAGTTCCTAAGTGTGGGATTACAGGTATGAACTACCATGCCCAGCCCTTTACCAAAATCGTATTTGCTATTCTCAATTGTTTTTTCAGAGGCACCCAAGAATTATTATTTTTGTTGTTGTTTTTCTAGACACGGTTTCTCTGTGGGTTTGGAGCCTGTCCTGGAACTCTCTTTGAAGACCAGGCTCAAACTTACAGAGATCTGCCTGCCTCTGCCTCTCCAGTGCTGGGATTAAAGGTGTGCACCAGCACCTGATTGGAATTACATTCATCATGTAAATTTAGGATGCACAGTAGGGACCTGATGGTACACACCTTTAATCCCAGCACTTGGGAAGCAGAGGCAGGTGGATTTCTATGTGTTCCAGCCCAGCCTGGTCTACAGAGTGAGTTCCAGGACAGCCAAGCTACACAGAGAGACCTTATCTCAAAATATCAAAAAAAAAAAAAAAAGTATATTTTTGGTAGTCACTGTTTTTGTAAAGAAGATGTATAACATGTATATCAGAGAATGTCATAATTGTCCTCTCCCTCCTCCCTTTCCTCCCCACTTCCTTCCCTTTCTTTCTTTCCTTCCTTCTTTTTTTTTTCCTTTGGAAGATGTCCTGGAACTAGCTGTTGTAGACCAGGCTGGCCTCAAACTCGGAGAAATCCGCCTGACTCTGCCTCCTGAGTACTGGGATTAAAGGTATGCACCACCACCACCTGGCTAAAAGTATGTGCCACCACACACACTAATTGTCCACCTTCTAAAGCAACACAGTAATATTGAAAAGAACATAGTCTTTGCAGACAAGACTTGGGATATATATCTAAATGTGTGTGTATCTGAATGAGTTTGTGTGTGTGTGAATGTGTGTATCATCTGATGATAATGATAATGGTAATGTCTTGCTCTATAGTTACTGTAGAATTTATAATCTTCTACCCCAGCCTTCCATGTACTTACATCACAGGTGTGTACTCCCAGGTCCCATCAGAGTTGGGTATAATCTCAGGTCTGCTATTGATCAGATGTATGACCCTAAAAATTGTGAATGCAGTGTTTGTGGCTACTACTCCAATAAATTGTGGCTAATACTATTAGATTTCTATCATATATATATACGTATATATACATATATATACACATATATATACAACATATACATATACATATACATATACATATACATATACATATACATATACATATACATATACATATACATATATATATATATATATATATATATATATGTTTTTTGAGACATGCTTTCTCTGTGTAAAGCAGCCCTGGCTGTCCTGGAACACTCTCTGTATCCCAGGCTGGCCTCAAACTCTTAATATCTGCCTGCCTCTGCCTCTGCCTCCTGAGTGCTGGGATTAAAAGCATGTGCCACCACCACCAAGCTATCTTTAATATAGTTCCATTAAATTCTATGTGTTTTCTACTCACACAATGATATGACCAACAATTAATGAAAATGTTAACTTTTTCTTCCCAGTATCTATATCTCTTAAAGCTGATTCATGTCTTTTTGAAGTAATGAGAAAAGCCTGTTTTTGCTCACAAAAGCAGTGCAATGTCATGGAATTATGCTAATTCAGTCTTGTAGGGGTATTCTGCTTGGGAAAGGAGTGCTGTAACCGTTCATTGTTAGAGCAAATAACATTGTTTGTACTTTGGAGACTGTATGTTAGAGCAACATGTATTTCAGTTCTTGTTAAGTGTTTTAAAAAATGGAAACCAGTTATTTGGGGAGATTTATCCAAGCTAGCTCTTGTATCCAAGTTAATGTTATCCAAAATGAAAGATCCATCTTGTCCCTTCCTTCCTTCCTTCCTTCCTTCCTTCCTTCCTTCCTTCCTTCCTTCCTTCCTTCCTTCCTTCCTAGCTAGGGCCTCTCTATGTGGTCCTGACAGCCTTTGAACTCACAGAGATCTGCTTGCCTCTACCTCCCAAGTGCTAGAATTAAAGTCATACTACACCCAGCCCAGGGCACATCCTCTCTTGAAACAAACTATTATTGCCTCTAAAAATGCCCTCAGTAAGGAGTCTTTATGAGCCTTCCAATAGACTTGAATACAGGGATGCAGTCAATTTTTAAAATTACCTTTACAAAAATTTATAGCTCATTTTCCTTATAACCATCTTACCTGAATTGGTATAGTATAACTTTAATAATGTTATCAGAGATTATGAGAAATGAATTTGTTTGTTTTAAGATTGGGTCTTATTCTGTAGACCAGGCTGGTCTCAAACTCAAGATATCCACCTGCTTCTACCTCTGTAGCTCTAAGACTAAGGGCATGCCTGACCTGACCCGAGAATTTGTTTTATCCGTACCTTATACACATACATCCTCATATAAATCCAGTTATCTACTTGTACTTATAAGGGATGGTTGATATGTGGCAGTTTAGGAACAGTAGCACTATTCTGTTTTAAAGAAAAGATTGCATAGGGAATTTGAGTGAATTAAGGTATGTTTATTTGGTTGTGAAATGTAGCTATTAAGAGTCTACTTTTAACCAGGCAGTGGTGATCCATGTCTTTAATCCCAGCACTTGGGAGGCAGAGGCAGATGGGATCTCTGTGAGTTCAAGGCCAGCCTGGTCTACAGAGTGAGTCCCAGGACAGCTGGGACTGTTACACAGAGAATCCCTATTTTGAACTCCCCTCTGCCCCCTCCCTCAAAGAGTCTAATTGTAAGGGCTAGAAATGTGACTTCATTGCTAGAGTACTTGCCTAGTATGCACAGAGCCCTGGGCATGCTGGTACTAGGATCAGAAGTTTAAAGCTGTCTTTGGATACATAGTGACTTTGAGCCCCATCTTCGATACAAGAGACTGTTTCAGAAGAGGAAACAAAATAAGAATCTGATTTCAAAATATACAAGAGCTGCAGTTTACTGAGTGCCTGGTCTGGGCCTTACTTGAATGCTTCCTGCACATCCTCCTTTAATTCTTCTAGAATTCTTTAATTCTTCTAGGCTTATGAGTGATACCCTCATCTCCTCTAAGGAAAAGAACCGACTTCGTTACTCCAGGTAAACACCTGCGCTAGCAACATAGGCAATTGGTATTAGAGCCAGGGCAGCTCTATCCATGCTCTGCCCATTCTTGCCTACCCTATCATTTTGTTTGATAAAATACAATTTCTAAGAAATTGAGGTGGAAAAGAAGACCTTTAGCTAAATCTAAATTTTGGATTTCAGCATAGGCAGAAAATAGCATATGTATGAAGAACTGATGGAAATCAGTTTATAAATCACATTATAAAGTATGGAAGGGATTTGAAGTGAAGAGGGCCACATGCTTTACATTTTGCTACCAGCCTTTTCTATCACATTTGCTAAACAATTGCATCAGATCCTTGACTTTAAAGAGCATCACTAGCACAGGGTGTGGTGGCACATACCTTTAATTCCAGCACTAGGGAGGCAGAGGCAGAGGCAGAGGCAGGCAGATCTCTGTGATTTAGAGGGAAGCCTGGTCTACATACTGAATTCCAGGATAGCCAGGGCTATTTGAAGAGACTTTCTCTCAATAAATTAATTAAAACAAGATAGTTACTTGAGCTGGTGAGATGGCTCGGTGGGTAAAGGCACTTATAACCAAGCCCAACAACTTGAGTTTCATACTTGGGACCCACAGGGTGGAAGGGGGAGAACCAGCTCAAATTTGAAGAGGGCTTTATTAAATACTGGCCAGAATGATGGTCACTTGCCAGGACCCATATCTGGGATTCTTAGAGTATGGTGGTGAATTACATTACTCAGAGGCTTATAAAGGCAAAATCTACAGGGTTATGTACTTCCCACCTTCATCCAATCTGGGGAAAGCATACATCGTGATTATTTCCTGCCTCCATACCTCCTGCTTACATGTGATCAAACATATCCTGTACAGTTGGGACAACCAAGCTTGTTTACAGAAGTGAAAACAAGTGGCTCGTTATCTTACATGAACAACAGCCCCCAGCATTCCAGCAACTTACCTGTCCTTGGGCAAGTGGGTCTTACAAGGCATTTATGTTTTATAGATCTCTTAAACACAGTAATTTAAACTTAAAACACAACTTAAGCCATTACTGTTATCCTCTGACCTCACACATAGAGGCAAGTTTATGCGTAAATAAAATGTAATTAAAGTTTTAAAATTAAGATAGTTACTTCCAGAGCCAGAAATGTAGCTTAGTTGGTAGAGTGCTTACTTGACTAGCATGCATGGAGCCCTTGGGTTCTGTCTTTTACACAGAAAAAGAAGAAGCAACAGAGGTGATTACTTCATGTAATGAGTTTAATACATTTTCCTTTTATAATAAAATCATTACATGTTTATCGTTAAAAAAGAAAGGAAGGAAGAAAGAAAGAAAGGAAGGAAGGGAGAAAGAAAGAAAGAAAGAAAGAAAGAGAGAGAGAGAGAGAAAGAGAGAGAGAGAAAGAGAGAGAGAGAAAGAAAGAGAGAGAGAAAGGAAGGAAGGAAGGAAGGAAGGAAGGAAGGAAGGAAGGAAGGAAAGAAGCCGGGCAGTGGTGGTACATGCCTTTGTTCCCAGCACTTGGGATGCAGAGGCAGGTAGATCTCAGTGAGTTGAGGTCTACAAAGCAAAGTGCAGGACACAGAGAAACCCTGTCTTGAAAAACCAAAACAAATATATAAATATGCGTGTGTGTGTGTGTGTGTGTGTGTGTGTGTGTGTGTGTGTGTGTGTATCAGAATGAAAAAAAAAGTAACCTCTTAAAATCCCTTTACTCAGAAATAAGAACTGCTAACGTCTCAGTGTTCATGCCCTTTGTCTTTCTCCTTTCCTTTTCAGAGGAGGGTTGAGACAGGATCTCACTATGTAACTCTGGCTCTCCTGGAACGCAATAAGTAGACCAGGCTGGTCCTGAGCTCACACTGATCTGCCTGCCTGTGACTGCTGCCATGAAAGGCTCATGCCACCATATCTAGCTTTCACGTTTATAGATGAATATAGGTCTTTTGCTTGTTGCTTAATAGAATTGATTACATATTTATAGCCACTTTCTTTCCACTTGAAAATATATCATGAGAGATGGCTCAGAACACCTGCTACTCTCTCTGGTGCACCAGAATTCAGTTTCCAGCACCCATGTTAAGTAGCTTACAACTCCCTCTAACTACAGTTTTAGGTCACCTGACACCCTTTTTGGACCTCTTCGGCACTGCATGCATGAAATATATATACACAACATACATACATACATACATTCAGGCACACATACACACACATAAATAAAACAAAATAAATCTTTAAAAATATACCATCAACTTAAACCAGGTGTAGTGGCACATGTAATGCCTCTATTTCCACTATCCTGGAGCTGGAGGCAGCAGGGTCAGAAGTTTAAGATCAGGGTCATCCCTGGACTACACAGTGAGAACCTGGGATACGTGAGACCCCATCACACACACACACACACACACACTAAATAAATAAATAATTGTTATATACATTATATACTATTCTGTGTGGTGGTGTGTGTGTGTGTGTGTGTGTGTGTGTGTGTGTGTGTTTGCCATAGCATGCATATGGAAGTTAAAGGAGAACTTGTAGGCACGGATTGCGTCCTAGGAATCTGATGAGATTAGGTGTGTTCAGGATGGTATGTTGGGTCCTAGGAACCAAACTCAGGTCACCAGGCTTTGCAACAGGTGTCTTTACCCACGGAGCCATCTTTTCAGTCTACATAACGACCTTTTAAAGTATAACAGAGCATCCTCTCCGAGATTTCATTGGGAGCTGAGTGCTTTGTTCGGAGATCTAAGTAAAATCTTAGGATCTTACTTAGACTTCTGATCAAATGTCTCTAGATGGCAGGCCATCCCCTATACCATGAGGCTTTGTTGCTTGGATTAGTAGGCTAGGGTTGAAATGTCCAAATACCATGCCCTGCTTTGTTTAAGTAACAGGAACTTAATCTTTGCAATAATAATCTAGGTACTGAAAGATTAAGGGAACTAAGAAATGGCTCACCAGTTAGGAGCACTTGTTGCTCCTGTAGAGGACACCCGTTCAATTCCAAGCACCCACATGGTGACTTATAACCGTCTGTAATTCCAATTCTAGGATGAACTCTTCTAACCTTCTCAGACATTAGACATACACACAAGAAACACTGACATACATGCAGACAAAACACCCATGTAAAATAAATAAATGAAATTAATTATAAAAATAAATCTAAAATATGTACACACATATAGATCTATGCTTGCATGTATAAACACACATTCATGCATAGATTAAGATAATTAATTTCTTGAGGTATCTCTGCTTGATTTCTAGATGGGCTCCTCTCAGTGTCTTTACATTCTTTTTCTATACTCTTCCCTATCTTAATCTCTTCTCTAGCTTTTTGCAGAGGCAGAGATGGCATCCAAGGCTTTGCATGTACAAGCAAGGACTCTACCAGTGGTCTATATTCCCAGCCCTAATCTCTTCCTATCATGTCAAATTAAGGACCACCAATGTGTCCTCATTTTTCTTTAATAACGTCTGTAAAGGGTGAGTCTCCAAATATATCACATTTAGAAGCTGGGGGGGGGGTTTAGTACTTTGATGTGTGCATTTGAGTGGGAGATTCGTCCTTAACAGTCATAAACTGGCCTTCTCTTAAGATTTGAAATGTGTTTGTTTGTTTTTCCTGAGACAAAGTTTCGGGAAAACTTTCAAGTTTCTGTGACTTTGGAAGCTGTCCTGGAACTAACTCTTGTAGACCAAGCTGGCCTCCAACTCACAGAGCTCTGCCTGCCTCTGCCCCGAAAGTGCTGGGATTAAAGGTTTGTGCCATTACCACACAGCTAGGATTTGAAATGTTTTTTTTCTGGACTTGGTGACAGGGGTTTTGTAGCCCAGATGTTTTGGAGACTGAGGCAGGAAGATTACAAATTCAGGGTCACCTTAGACTACAGAACGAGTTCAAGGGCAGCTTGGGCAATTCAGTGAGATCCCATCTGAAAATAAATAGGTTAAATAAATGAAAAGCTTTTTTGTTTTGTTTTTTTTAAGCTGGGGTTATGGGACAGTGGAAGAACATTTTTCCAGTGTCACATCTGGTTTGGTCAGTTCTGGGGAGAGGGAAAACTTCGAACTGTACTTTTTTATTTCTTCTCTATACTAGGCTTGCAGTGGACGACTTCTTAAATCCTCTCCACCACTGAGCTGTACTTCCCAGTTGCAGTGGTTTTCTTGTTTTATTTTAGCTTCTGTTTTGGTGCTGGGGATAAAACCTATGGCCTCGTATGCTAGACAGGTGCTCTGCTGGCGAACACTGCTGCTAGTCTGCTGGTTTTATTTTAAAAGATCTCCCGAGGAAATATAGGTTTGAGCTTGTTGGTTTGGTTTTGCAAGACAGGATTTCTCTATGTATCTCTGGCTATCCTGGAACTCTCTCAGGCTGGCCAAGAACTTGAACAAAGAGATCCACCACTGCCTCCTGATCGCTGGGATTAAAGGCATGTGCTGAGGGATGGTTTTAAAAGCTTTGGTTTTAGGGATTTTTTTTTCTCTTTTTTTAATGGCAATTGTTGTTTCAAACATAACGAGTCTTAATTCCCTAAGAACCATTGGATGGGTATCACCTAGTTTCCTGCTGTTTGAGGGGCACAGAAAGAACTACAGCGTGCTCATCGATCGGAGGGGCTTCTTCAGTGAATGAACAAATGGATGTCAGGGTTCTTCAGTTATGCAAAGACTTTATTTTTGCTTCATGCCATTCTCCATGCTTTAAAGGATCTTGCCATCTTGACATGCTTAACTTAGTTGGTAGAGTGCTGCCTGACATGCACAGAACCCTAGACTCAATCCCCTGCACTGCATAAAGCAGACATGGTGGCACATGCCTTGGAATCTCAGTCCTTGGGAAGTTGAGGCAGGTTCCAGGCTGGCCTGGGCTACAGAGAGAACTGCACTTGCCTAGGGGAATATAAGGCCTGGGGGGGGGGGTCAAACCTAGCACTGGGAAAAACCAAAAAAGGCTCGATGTGCCTTCCACTTACAGAGGAAGTTTGTGCTCTATTTACCTGTGCCTTGACTCGTGAATGAAGAGCTCCGCCCTACACAGAAACAAGGGATTTTAAGTGCAAGCCTTCCACAGAAAGGTTTTCATCTGATAAGGAGGGCAGGGCTTTTGTTTATTTGATTGTTGTTCATCTTGTTGGAATGGCTGACCTGTCTTTCAGAGTCCTGAAGAGAAGGCACTAAAACCGTGTAGGTAGCAGTGACCTTGCATGTCGGAGGGAGGATGGGCTCAGAAGAGCTGTGTAACATTTCATGAAGCCGTGTATATTTGTATCTTTGAAGCAACATTTGCCATGTAGACACATGCTAACGATGCATCAGTCTTAAAGCCAATCAGATTGCAGGAAGTGTAACTCAGTGACAGAGCCCTTGCCTGGCATGTGCCAGGCAATGGGCTCCATCCCCAGCGAGGCAGAAAGTAAGATGATGGCAGCTGGGAACCAGGAAGTCGGCTTGGCTGGGGTAAGGACTCGGTCCTCCTGCTTACTTTTGACACATTTCTAACAACCTTGGTTATCCAGTTTCCTAACCGCTGCAGATTAGAGCAGATCAATTCAAGGGGAAGAGCAAGTTGCTATTGGCAGGCACACGGAGTTCAGAAAGAAGTGACAAGGGTCAGCCAGATAGTGAGGAGGAGAAGCAACAAAAAGCAGACAAACAGTCCCTGTGGCGTCCTAGGGAGTGCTGGTGAAGGGCTATTGGACACCTAAAGAGGAGCAGTTTCTGCAGGGTGTGACCACACGCAGCCTGTGCATCTGGAGGAATGATGGACTGAGGATAGCCATATTTGTATTAAAGTGTTCGCAGGAGCCCACGCCATCCTCTCTCCTCCTCCTTTTTCTTTTTTCAGAGTCTCACTGTGTAGCTCAGCCTGGCCTGGGATTCACATGTAGACCAGGCTGGCTTGAGGCTCACGGAGACCCACCTACCTCTGCCTCCTGAATGCTGAGATTAAAGGTGTGTGCCACCTCTGTCAGCTACTTACTACTACCCTCTGAGACTCTTTAAGGGACTGTTACTAAGGAAAATTTGAAACGGCAAATGACATCTCACCACCTGCCCATCCTGCTGCTACATTTGTTACTCCTAGGCCAACCCTCCCTCCAGCCACTTCCTCAATGTCCTCACCCCTTCCTTTCTTGCCATCCTCAGGGGTGGTTCCAGCTCTGTACACTTTGTCACATGTAGCTGTTAAGAGTATGCCAATCCCTTCTTTAAAGAGAGGTTTCACCCATGGAACCCCTCACTCAGAAACCATTTCCTAGCCTTTCCCTCGCTTCATTCTTCTGTTAGAAATTTGGCTTATCTGGGAGGTGGTGCTCACCTTTAATCCCAGCACTTGGGAAGCATAGGTGGATCTCTGTGACTTTCAGGCCAATTTTCAGGACTGCCAGGGCTGTCTTCTGGGATCAAAGGTGTGCCCCACCACCACCCAGCTCAAACGGTGTAATTTATAGAGAACATAAAGAATGATTTGTCTAGCTCATGGTTCTGGAAGTCCAAACACATGGCACAGGCATGTGCTCAGCATTCGGTGAGGCTCCGCTTGCAGCATCGCAACACACTGAAGAGGTGGGGTGGCGGCATCCCATAGGACAAAGAAAACAGGCTGGTTGACATTGCTCCCTTAGACTTGCGTTATACAGGATGACCTTGAACTTCAGATTCTCCTGCCTCTACCTTCCCGGTGCTGGCATTACAGATTGCACCAACTCAGAACTTCATGCATCCTAGGCCAAGAATTCTACCAACTGAGCTGCATCCCTAGCCCATTTCTTCTCCTCCCTCCATTTTTTTTTTTTTTCAAAGCCAGAATCCAGCCAGGCATGGTAGTGAACCTTTGTTATTCTAGCACAAAAGAGGCAGAGGCAGGGATACTGCAAGTCAGAAGGAGCCCGAGCTGCAGAGTTGAGACGCTATCTTAGGAAAACAAAAGGAATATCCACTAACTCCATCCTTACCTCCATGGCCCCCTCTAATCCTATTTACCTCCAAAGCTCCGTCTCCAAAATCTATATCAACATTTCACATTGGAGATTAAGTTTTAGCATGCGTTTGAGAGGAGGCAAATGACTAGATCATAGTATCCTCTCTCTAGGGCTTGAAGAAGTATGCCTTCCTGTGTTGTTTCTCTCTCTCTCTCTCTCTCTCTCCTTAAAATAACACCAGTCATACTGGATCAGGACTCACCATAATGGTTCTGAGACAGTGACTTTTTAAGCATTTGGAGTTAAGGCTTGCAGGTGAATTTGGGGGTGGGGTGGGGACAGAGGACAGAGTTGAGGCCCACCATACTTCCTCTGATACTTATACATTTCCCCTCTCATTTCTCGTGCTACTGCACATTGCCCCCACAACAGCTGTTTTATACTCTCCCTCTCAACCCCAACCCCTTCATCATTTTCTGTGGCAGGTCCATCCCCATGATTGATCTGTGTCTGATTCATTTTTTTTCCCTAGATCTTACTTTATTTTATGTGTAGGAATATTTTCCCTGCATGTATGTATGTGCACCACACCACATTTGTGCCTGACACCAGCAGAGGTCATAACAGGGCATCAGATCCCTTGGAACTAGAGTTACAGATGTTTGTGAGCCATCATGTCGGTACTAGGAATCGAACCCATGTCTTTTGGAAGACTATCATAACACAGTGCTCTTTACTGCTGAGCTATCTCTCTAGTCCCCATTTCTCTGGTTTTGCTTCATGTCTGCTCTATTTCCTCAACTCAGACCTCTCTATATGGCCATCATCCATCCTTGGCTTCTCCTTCCCAAAGAGCCCCATGCCTGGCTCCTGCTTGCCAGCATCTTGCTTGCTCTCCTAGCTCTCCCAGCTCTCCCACCTAGGCCTGCTGTCTTTGTCTTCACTCTCATTGGTCAGGCCCAGGTCTCAGCATCTCAGCCCCACCCCTACCTTTCTCTGTTGAACTGGCCATGGCCACACCAGCATCTGATCAGGTCCTAGAGGCACAGAGGTTTTTAGAGTCCCTCACTTTGTCAGCCTTCTTCATTTACAGGTTCAGCTCTAGTCACCCCCACTCTGTTTCCTCTTCCTCCCTGTCCACTTTAGAGGAAAAAAGAGAGGGCCCTCTTGTCACCCCACTTCCTTCTGGCAGGAAGGCCTCCGAGGGAAACCCAAGAGTTATGGCTATGAGTTGTGTTAGTCTTAGCCCATGCCTCTTTCTTGCTGTTCCGTACTGGTGTTTTACACATTCAAGGCCATCAGTCACTAACTCACAACTTGCCCCCTTTTCTCCAATCAATATTTCTTCTATGTCCCTAAAACTCTTCCTCCCTTTCTTTTGTTAGAGAAAGAATTGTCTTTGTGGCTCTAGAGAGATGGCTTGGTGGTTGTGAGCACTTGTTCTTTCAAAGGACCCACATTCAAATCCCAAAACCCACATGGTGGCTCCCAACTATCTTTAAGCGCAGTCCCAGCAGGTCTGATGCCCTCTCTCACTTCCACAGGCCCCAGGCACAATGCCATCACCTCTCAGCCTCAGAGCTAAGTCATCCCTAGGCTCATCTCTATCTTTTCTTCTCTGTCACAGAAGCAGGCATGTGCTCCCTCCTTCCAAAGCTGTCACTTTCTGTTTCAATTATCTGTATGCCTTCCCTTTCTGGAAACAAATTTCTTTCCTTTGGACATCAGTGGTTTATTCAGTCCATGCCTCGTTCACACTGATCGCCCTGGAGAGCTGGACCCTTCCACCAAGGCACTGTCAACACTTGGGGCCAGAGAACTCTCCCCTTGGGGTTTGTCCTGTGCATGGCAATATGTTGAGCAGCATCCCTGGCCTCTATTTATTAAGGGCCTAGAGTACCTTTCTTCCAGTTTGTGATAGGCCAGAGTGTGGAGACATTGCCAGACATCCCTTGTAGAGCAGAACTGCCTGTTTAAAAGCAATGGTGTAGATGTTTAGGAATGTAGATTCTAGGCTGCTGGAGGTGGCTGCGCATGCCTTTAATCCCAGCTCTTGGGAAGCAGAAGCAGAGGCAGGAGGATCTCTGAGTTCAAGACCAGCCTGGTCTACAGAGTGAGTTCCAGAGTAGCCAGTGCTACACAGAGAAATCCTATCTCAAAAAACAAAACAAAAAGAAGGAATGTGGATATTCTGCCAAATTATTATGTCTAGTCTCTCTGCAGGTGTATTGAAATCCATAATATGTCCAGCTAAGTCTTCAGCATTATTATGAACATACAGAATAAAATACTTGCAGAACAGGAAGGTTTGTACCTCATGTTTATGTGAGTGAGAGAGAGACAATTATAAACAAAATTGCCAAAATTAAAAGTGTGTTACATCTTATTTTTCTGTTCAATTTTCTTACACTCTATTTATTTTTATTTTATTTGCACTGGTGCTTTGCCTGTATGTATGTCTGTGTGAGGATGTCAGATCTTAGAGTTAAAGACAGCTGTTACCTTCCATGCTGGTCCTCAGGAAGAACAGTCAGTGCTCCTAACCACTGATCCATCTCTCCAGCTTATGATGAAGTTCTTTTTGTTTTTTGAGACAGGGTTTCTCTGTGTGACAGCCTTGGCTGTCCTGGAACTTGATCTGTAGTTCAGGCTGGCCTCGAACTCACATAGATCAGCCTGCCTCTGCCTCCTGAATGCTGGGATTAAAGGCGTTTGCTACCACCACCTGGCTCCCAGTGAAATTCTTGTTAAACAATTGCACACACAGTAAAAACCCTTATGCAAAACTCCAGTCAGTAGTATTACATTAAGATTATTCAAGACAATC
Organism: Cricetiscus sungorus; assembly: GCA_030556225.1. NCBI lineage: Eukaryota > Metazoa > Chordata > Mammalia > Rodentia > Cricetidae > Cricetiscus > Cricetiscus sungorus. The sequence goes on from JANBXA010000190.1 coordinate 5,890,855, forward strand.
AAATAGGCTTTTAAAGGAATCAGTTATCTATTTAATTCTCAGTTGGCTAACAATAGCAGTGGTGAGGAATGTAGGGTCCCTGGAGTCCGACATCTGGTCTGCATTAGTTATACTACCAGTTATTGATACTGGGTAGTTAAGTAACGTCATGGCTTCAGCTGTAGAATGGGCAGAGTCATAATACCTACCTAACCAGAGCATGGAGGGGCTGAAGCAAGATCTCAGCTAGAGCTGGCCCTTGGACCAGCGCCTAGCACAGCGAGTCCAGTAAGTGGTGGCTGCTATCTTCATGTTGCTCTTTTCCTTTCTCTTCCTTCTTAGCAGAGCTCTCAGCCATCACTTCCTCTTCTTCTTTAACCCCTTACTCCCTAGGCTGCCTTGCCTACCACACTCTCATCAGCCTGGTTTCTCAGAGCTTGCCTTTTCCCAATTACCAGACTTGATGGCTTTTCCTTTAGAAGCTGCAACTTCCTTAGCTGATCTGTTTCAGAGGAAAAAAAAAAAAACACACACACACACACACACACACACACACACACACACACACACACACACACACACACGAGAGGTCCCTCTTGTCACTCCCACTTCCTTCTCCTCCTAATTGCAGGCATTTCCCCGGGTTCAGCCTACTGGCTTCTTATTGTCCATTGTCTCTCTAGGCCTTTATGCTTGACCCAGGTCCCCCTCTTCTTGCATGCATCTCCTCCCCAAAATTCATAGCACTAGTGAGCTGACTCTCCATCTCTGTGAGTGACACTCAAGGGACCAAAGCTAACAGATTCTACCTTTCCCCTCTCTTCCCTCCTGTCCTTCCTATTTCTGCTGCATTCCTGCACGGACATGGGCCACTGTAATGCAGCTAGTGACCTCCCTTCTTTTATACAACTTCTTGGTTAATGCCTACCGTTTCTTTCACTTTTCTCTCCCATATTCAACTGGTCAGTTTCTCCTCGTTCCATGGCCTATGTTTTTTTTTTTCTCTCTCTCTGTCTTCTTCTTCTTCTTCTTCTTCTTCTTCTTCTTCTTCTTCTTCTTCTTCTTCTTCTTCTTCTTCTCCTTCTCCCTCTCCCTCTCCCTCTCCCTCTCCCTCTCCCTCTCCCTCCTCCTCTTCTTCTTGTGACAGGGTCTCACTATATTCCCTTGAATTCACACTCCTCTTGCTGAATTCTAGGATTCCAGGCATGCACCGCCATGCCCAGCTTGTGACCTAATGTCTTGAATCAGTTTTCTCCCCTCTACCTCAGCAGCAGCACCTGAGTCTTTGCTCTTTCTGAGGTGAACTTTTCTCCTAATGAGTCTTCCTGTCTCTTCTTGTCATCTTCCAGACCATTCTCCACAGTACCTTGAAGGAAGCTGGCTGCCATCCTCTGCAAGCTCTTCCTTGGATGAAGTCCAAGTTTGCTTAGCGATTTGCAGAGCCCCCTGGCTGCTGCTCCTGCCCCATCTCTTGCTGCCTCGCCCTCCTCCCTCCCAAGCTGCTGTCACTGAGGGAGGTGTTTGCAGTTCAGGAGACTGACCTTGTGCTGTGCCTGCATGCCCTTGTGCTGGCTGCTCCCAGACTTCTCTGTCTGGTGTGTATTGCCTCCTCCTCTCTGCCTGGGAGACACCTACATGTCTCGTGAGACTCAGTCGGCTGTGCCACCTCATCCACGAAGCCTTCTCCAGTGCCCACATCCTTCCCTTCATTATCCACTTTGAAGGCATAGCTCCATTTCCCATTTATTTCTATCTCAAGTCTCAGTGTCACCTACTCTGTTACCTTCTATCTCAAATAGGCTCCCACTTCCAGACTTTCTCATTTTTATTATTCTATTTACCTCAGGCACAATCTTGGTCCTGATTTCTTTACCTCCACTTCCCAATCTCCCTACCTCTACAAGATGTTTTTCTGAGAGCTTTTTCTCTAAGAGATCCCCTCTGCTGCCCACCTTGGGTACTCAAAACTTTTCATGTATGATACAGAAAAATTCTATCTATGTAATCTCACCTATTTAACTATGTCCCATCACCTGTTAATTCCTGTCCATGTTTTAATACATCCATCCTAGAACTCTTACCAACTTTAGGAAAAGGCCCATAACTTCCTATAATACTGCTTTAATGACTAATGGTTTTGTTATATATGTTTTAATATATGTGTATATAAACATACATATACACACATGCTTTCAATCAATTGTCCTTTTGTGTTAATTTTGGCTTTTGGTGTGTGTGTGTGTGTGTGTGTGTGTGTGTGTGTGTGTGTGTTTTCTGGACATGCTGGTACCCTCAGAAGCCAGAAGAAGGCTTTAGATCCCTAGAGCTAGAGTTATAGGCAGTTGTGAGCTACCTGATGTGGGTGCTGGATGAAATCTAGTCTTTTGGAAGAGCAACATGTGCTCTTAAACACTAAGCCATCTCTCAATCCTCATACTTTTGTTGTTTCAAGATAGGGTCTATATAGATAGCCCTGGCTGACTGAGAACTTGTAGTAATACTCCTGTCTCTCTGTCTTTCCAGTACTGAGATTAAAAGTGTGCACCATCATTACTGGCCTAATTTGTCAGTTTTATTCTATCTCTTAATTTGCTGGTGATTCTCTGTAGCTAACTTTGTGTGTGTGTGTGTGTGTGTGTGTGTGTGTGTGTGTGTGTTTACATATGTGCAGGCATGGATGCCTGTACTTTGGTGCACAGGTGGAAGCCAGAGGACAATATTGTGGGATGAGTTCTCGAGCCTTCCACTGTGGGGGTTTGAGAGATTGAACTTAGGTCTCCAGGCTGGGCAGCAAATGACTTCACCTGCTAAGACATATCAGCAACTTTCAAATTTGTATTTAACCCCCCTCCCGCCTCCCCGAGACAGGGTTTCTCTGTGTAGCCTTGGCTGTCCTGGAACTCACTCTGTAGACCAGGCTGGCCTCGAACTCAGATTCGCCTGCCTCTGCCTCCCAAATGCTGGGACTAAATACATGGGCCACCACCCAAGCAAAATGATTCTTCTTTACTTAATAGGTGTTTAGTAAATATTTGTTGTATAAATGATATCAATATTTGAACAAATCTTTGAATGGATGCTTTGACTTTCAAGTATATTAATGAGTGATACAGAGTCCCAGAAGCATTGGAACCTATTTTTTTTTTTCCTTTTCTTCTTCCTCCTCCTTTCTTCTTCATTGTTGTTTTTCAAAACAGGGTTCCTCTGTATAACAGCCCTGCCCATCCTGGAACTCTCTCTGTAGACCAGGCTGGTTTTGAACTCCAAGAGATCTGCCTGTCTCTGCCTTCTCAGTGCAAGGATTAAAGAATCTAATTCTTTTTAGTACTTCACTGTGTTTTATTTTGGGTTGAGATAGGGTCTTATACTATAGCCCAGGATGGCCTGGATTACATGGCAGTCCTCTGGAGTGCTGGGATTACTGGCATGAACAACCATGCCTCATTAGAATAAAAAAAATTCAAGCAAAATTCAAAATTGTTGCCAGAATTATCTACATGATATAAAAATGGTGACATGGAACTTCGAACATTTGAAAGTATTTTACAGAATAAACTAAACTGCAAGCAAAACTCCAACTTGGATTTTGTTGCTGTTCATGGTCCAGCATGATGGTACAAGCCTATAAACCCAAACACTTGGGAAGGTTGGAGAGCATGAGGCTGGCCTGGTCCACAAGGGAAGAGCCAGGGTCAAACAATACATTAAAACAAACAACAAAACCCCTGTGTCTCCCAAGAGACAAGTAAGTAAGGTAGCAATGTCAGAGAGCCCACCCTTGACCCCCTTGGTTTGAACAGGTTATAAAGTGGAACCACACGACTAATTTCGATGATGACTGTGTGAACTACTTTATTTAAAGACCAGCCCGTTTCCTCCTCAGCAGACCAGTCCTCAAAACAAGTTTTGATAATAACACTTAGGAGAAAGGATGGAAGTGGCAAAAGGCTTAGAAAAGTGGAATTGGCTTGGTGTGGTGGTGCACATCTTTGATCCCGGCACTTAGGAGGCAGAGGCAGGTGTATTTCTGTGAGTTTGGGGCCAGCCTGGTGTACATAGTGCATTCCAGGACATAGCCAGAGCTACATAGTGAGACTGTCTCAAAAAACCAAAAACAAACAAAAAGATATAACTGCCAGGGCTGGTAGAGCACTTGCCTAGAACGAACCCATGCTAGCACTTCATAAAAGGGGCATGATGGCATGAGGATCACAAGTTCAAGATCAGCCTCAGTCAGCAGCAAGTTCAAGGCTGGCATGAAGACCTTGTCCAAAAAAAAAAAAAAAAAAAAAAAAAAAAAGCTACTGCTAAAATTTACCAGATAGTTTTGCTCAGTAAACAGTAGACCCTGGGAAACACAACAGGTTCTGAAAACTTACTTTTAATGACTGGAAGTCAAAGAAACAGCCAGCTGAATCAGTTCCCTCCCAGTCTGTGGTTTAGCCTACTTATCTCAAGTCAGGGGTAATGGTCCAACTGTTTTTCTTTGGTTCTAGAGAATATGTTGGCCAGGCTTCATTTGTTCATTTTATCCCCAGGCAGACACTTCTGTCTGCAGCTCCTCCAAACTAGAGCACATCTGAAGGAAGACTTCAAATTAAAGTCCATAATGGGCTTTACAACTGTAGTGTTTGAGGAGCCTATGGGGTGGAGCCAGGGCAAAGGTCATACTAAATAGTGTCTAGCAAGCTTTCTGCATGTATAATATCAGCTAAGTAGTCCCCAAATACATAATTCTATAGCTCTGTTTTCTGTGTTTTTACCTTCAGAATTTTGGTGTGTGTGTGTGTGTGTGTGTGTGTGTGTGAAGGTAACCATCATTCTTATCTGTCTGAAGATGTATCCAAAGGCCGAGAACAAGACCCTTTTTGAAGCCAAGTAGAAACTGTCTTACTAGTTGGAAAAATGTCAGCTGCCGTATGGAGGAAGCACAGCTGAGGCCTGGTTTCTCTGGGTTCTGTGGTAACTCGGGGCCAAGGCAGTGTGGTGGCTCCAGGAGCCCCAGGGATGGAGAGAGGCCCGTGCTTTTCCAGAATTGAAACAGGAGCCCTTTGAGAGAAGGAGATATTGCATGTGGCTTCCCTGACGCCTTGAAGGGAGCCTTAGATGACACAGCACCAGCTATTCCGTTGAGGGGTGGGGACAAGGTAGAGGTAGACGCCATCCTTAGGCCCCTCTGGGGGCAGGTAGCCTCTACCGAAGCATCATTTGTAGGCAAAGTGACAGAAGAGTAGGGCCCTTGCGTTTGTTAGAAGAGAAGCACGCTCCAAAGTCGCTGCGCGGGTGGGAAGGACCAACCTGGGAGAGAAACTGCAAGAGGTTGGGGGCGGGGTGAAGCGCCTGCTCTTTAATCTCCGGCCCCATCCTCTACTCGCCCCACCTGGATGCAGGGCGAGGACCGCGTACTGAAGGAACTGTGCGGGTGGGGCACCGTTTTCAGATTCAGGGAACCTGAGCCGGATCTGGGGTCCACCGTCAGCACACTACCCTCTCTTGGGCTTCCCAGGCGTGCCCCCCCCCCAGCTCCTCTCCGCTTCTCTGCGTCTTCCCTGACTCTGTTAAAGTAGTGAAACAAACCGTGTTGTAAAGTGATGGAAAGCCGCGGGCTGAGAGCCACTGGCAGTGAGGAGCTGGAGAGGAGGGGGCGCGGGAGCCAGAGATAGTGGTCACCAGTGAGCGCTGGGTGGGTCGGAAATGCGCTCAGCTGCAGTCGCTAAGACCCTTCCCCTCGGGCGGCCGGGCCCGCCCCTGGCCCCCGGCGCCTAGGGAGGGCGTGGGGCAAACTTGGGTCAGCTGTAGGGGGTATGGTGTGGACTCCACCTCCATCCATCCTGGGATAGTGGCAAATGCGGTTGCCTAGCTAAAATTGGGGCGGGGGTGACGACAGGGACAGCCGGGTACCGCGGTCCTCCCGACTCCCCCAGCTCAAGCAGCCGCGGCTGCCGCGGCAGCTCTGTAACACGTCCCCAGGAGACTCGCAGGAGCAACACGTGATGTGTCTACTTATCAGGGTGAGAGGGGGAGAGCGAGTCTCCGAGCGTGCGGGCGAGGAAGCGGGGCGGGGGGCCGAGGCGGGGGCCGAGAAGACGGCTAGGGCAACGGGGTCGCCAGCTCCTCGCCCACCTCCCTCCCTATGGGAGAAGAGGAGGAGGGGAAGTGACTGCGGAGTTGATGAACTTTGCACATCCAGAAACGCCATTTTGATTCCTTTTCCGGAACAAGTTTGCATCTCTCCTCGTTCTCTCCCCGAAGCCCACCGGTCCCTACCGCATCATGCCTGGGAGCCCAGCACCCTGCCGGGCCGTAAGTACGCGCCCCGGGTCCCCGCTTGCGGCACTCCGGTGGCTGTGAGATGTCCGGGGCACTGCCGGAGCGACCTTTTAAAGAACTTTTTGGGGATGGGGAGGGTGAAATGTGCACAGAGCGGTGTACTTCTAAACTCAGCGTTTGGCAGAAAGGACCCGCGCGCCCCACGCCGCGCAGCATGCGCTCGGTTGGGGGTGCGGGGTAGGGGCGGTCGGGATGAGCTGGGCAGCCCTCTCCCCTCGGGCTGCGCGCCCGGCCGCTCCTCCTCCTCCTCCTCCCCTTCCTCCGCTCCTTTCCCCTTCCCGAGCCGCCGGCTCTGCCAACCAGCTCCCTGCGCGAGCCGCCGCAGCGCCCCGCCAGCAGGACCTGATGCGCATCCATATTAGCCGTCCGAGCGCAGGAATCCGGCCCGACCCGCGCCGCCGAGTTTATTTTTAACCAGTACCGCCGGGACTCGGATGGTGCGCGCACCGCGGGCCAGAAACATCTTCCCAGAGCTGCTCTCCATCTTCCGCCCTCTCTCCCCCGACATCCTCCCCCCCATGTGGGAGGGGAAACTTTTCTCCTACATACTTTCTAGTCTCTCTCGGGTCGGGAAGCACGGAGATGACGGAGCCCGCCTGCCGCCGCAAGGTATCCGGGGGTGCCCACCCGGGGTGCAGGCGCGGGGGCTGCCTGTTCGGGGCTGCTCAGTGGGAGCATCCGCCGCGCCCTGCTCTGCGGACTTTGATCCTCCCGGGCGGACGGCGCCGGCCGGGAGGGGCGGCAGGCAGCCCCGAGCCCTCTGCGGGCTCCCGGCTGGTGGCGGGGCTGCGGGCGACCACCGTCGCCCCGGAGGAGGGGAGGCGGCGACCCGGGCCCGGCCGACACCTATTGTTGGTGACTCTTGAGGTTGACTGGGTAGGAGTTTTGGGGTAGCCCCCGGCGTGGGGCGAGCTTGCATCGCGGAGGGGGGGCTCGCGCCCGGCGCCGTCACGAGCACAGGAAGGAGGCCGGGAGCATCCGAGGCGGGGCCGGCGCCCGCCCCACCGCCCAGCTGTGGAGCGCGCTAGGAAACTTTTGTCCGCCGCCCGCTGGACCAATTTTTCTGGAGTTCTGGGGCTTAGTTTTCTCCTCACATCCCGGCCCGCACCGCCGAGCGAGGAGGGTGGGGGAAGCCGGTGACCGTGGTGGTGGGGAACCGACGACGACCAGAGGCAGCCCCCCCACATCAGGCCCAGCTCCCCGCTCCCCCACCCCGTTCGCGGTCTCTTAGGAAACTGCGACCTTAATGGTTGCTAAGGAGCAGGGGAGGTCCTTCCCGTCGCCAGCCCCCTCCCTGGGAGGCGGTGTGTTTTCTGTACTGGGCCAGGGTCGCCTCGAGGATGTGACCCGCTCTCTGGCCCAGGGTGAGTGCAGGGCGCAGCGACGGTGCCCGCGGGCAGCGGGCCGAGGTCTAGGGGTGCGGGGACCCCACTGGGCTAGAGCTCGGCCACTTGACAGGCGCCGCGTGCAGCTTGCGTCCCCTCGTCCTCGGTGCATCCGTGATGGGTTATAAAAGAGGAGGAAAGTTATTTCTCCTTGCTCAGCAGATTTGCCCTCCCTCGCTCCTTACTGGTTAAGAGATAGAACGTGAGCCCAGATCCGGACGAGCAGTTCACATTCCATTACGAAATTCTACACGGCTTCAGAGCCAACAGCAGCACACATTCGGGGCACTTCGGAGGGGATTTTCTTCTTTGGGGGATGCTGGTAATGGTGGTGGTAGAGACCGATACGGGGGTGAATAAAAACTTTTTGGGGATGTTGAAAATCTTGCCTTCAGGTTTTCAGCCCTTGGTCTTGTTTTGGAGCTAAGCATAACCTTGTTAAAGCTATGGGAAGAAAGTTTGCCTGTTGGATGTTGGAAGTTGGCAAAGTATTTCAGCAGATGATCTCTGCAAAGGCTGACTTGCTGCTTGTGCATCCCTTGGTTGTGAGATTACTTCTTCAGATAATGTGGTGGTCTGTGTCTGAGTTCGAGTGTATTGTGCAATAGTTAATTGGAGTGGAAGGTGGAGAAATGAGAACAGCCAAGAAAAGAATGTGTTGATGTTTTTTCACATCCTCGAAGTTTGATGCTTTCTTGAGTAGGCAGGTATAGTTTCCAAGACAATTTAACCCGGAAGTCTGAGTTGGAGGCTAAAGTCTCTGTTTAAACTCTAAAGAAAATTCTGTACATGCCTTTTAAAGAAGCCATAGTTTTTGTGGGAAGAGTTCAGTATACTCTTCAAACATTAGATGCAAGAGTGGACTCGTTTTTAGAGTTGTTTTTTGTTTTGTTTTGTTTTACCTCTGCCCATAGGGGTATCTACTGATGGGTCTTACTTTGATGCATTTGGTTACACTGATGAATTAAACATTTGAATGGCTCCTATCAAGTCCTAAAAGTGTGAAAAAAATGCCCTCCCCAATTTTTTCAAAAGAAAGGGAGAGAGGAATACTTTGATTTAATTGTTTCCTTTCTCCATTTCAGGTTAGTTAACTTACACTGTCCCAATCTTAACAAAGTATTTTTAAAGTAAGCTAGTTGTTTTTTTCAGGGTGTTTGGTTTTTAAGGAAAGCTTTATCCTAAGAAATGTTGCTGATGCTCAATGGTGCATGGAATATTATTCTCTGCCTTTTCCCTGGATACCACTGTATTCCCTATCAGAAACTCAGACAGTACCCTTATCATGAACGTGATGGGGAGCATTTGTTTGACTCAGCTGGTACAGGTGGTGCATCCATTCCTAACCATTTACATCATCGAACAAGTGACCTTTTGATGGAAGGGACCTTTAGTTTAGATTTCTTCAGGCAGAACTACCCAAGAGAGCTTATTTGCATCCAGTACAGGTACTTGAGTGTGGAAGAAGGAAAATAAAGCCTAAGTGTGTTAGTCCTCATCAGATCAACAGCTGGTTATTGGTTATCTGCCCTAAGTCAGGCACTAGCTAGCAGCTGTTAGCAAACTTCTGGTTTTTACTTTTCTGTTTTGAATTGCTGAGTTGGTTCACTTCCTAGGTCAATCTGGAAGTCTTTCTTGCCATTGTGTGCTCACTTACTAACATCACTTAACAGCTTCAGCTAAGTACATTTCCTGGTTAATGAAGTTGAAAAATTCTATCCTCTTAGGGTTTTGCATGGCATAGTTAATATAAACTTTTACGAAAATTGGCTAAACAGGCCCTCTAGAAGCAGTGAGAAGTGGGTCCTTTTGATGTTTCTATTCATTATCCTTCTGAAAAGTAGGTGGTGCTTAGAAGGTCATAGGATAAGGGTTGCTAAGCAGCTAAACAGAAGGATGCTAAAATTAACCGAAGCTTTTTTGAAAGGGAGTCCTTCCTTGTTTTACATTATTTACTAGGTTTAATTAATTTCAGAATCCTACATGGTTTTTGACCTAGGAAGGTAGGATGTTAAAGTTGGTTTTTGTTTTTGTTATTTAAATCATCTTTCTTTTGTAAGTGTCTTTAATTGAAGTTCGGTATTCTCTGTCCCAGTGCTGTGGTATCGAATGGCAGCTTGTCTGGGATGACTTCCTTGTCTCCTAAGACGTTGAGCTTCTCCGTTGTTGTTATGTGAAGCTTCACCTCCTTGCAAATTAATAACAGATTTTTTTTTTAATGTTTGTTTTGGAAATTCTGTACAACCTACAAAAAGATGTTTTACCTTTGTATTTTATTAAACCTATTTGCATTCAAAAGATAGAAGTGCAATGTAGTATCAATAGTAACTATAACATAGTCCCTCCTGCTGAAGACATACTAGCTTTCTTTCCTTCTAGATTAGATGTGGATGTGGCTGTTCCTGGTCCATGCTACCCTACTTCTCTGGTTCTGTTTATTCAATCCAGCCCTTTAAAACCAATTATTCTAGGCTTAGAATATATTTGGAAGGACTGAGCAGATGTTAGAAGGCAAAATGTATTGTGGTTTGCATTTTGCCTTAAGTCTGTTTCAAGGTTCTTGAAATTTTTCATGGAGATGAAAGATGTAAGTTGGGTTTAACTGGTGGCTGGAAACCATCACTTCTGTTGAGAGGCAGGCCTGCCTCAAAGCCAGCAGCTTCCCTGCCTCAAGGTTATATGTGTCTTTCTGACGTATCAGACAGGCCTTGTTGAGTCATATTTTTTTATATTCAAATATAATTGAGAGATTGGCAGGTTTTCTCCTGTCTTTTCTCAGTTTTTAGATTTAGACTGTAATTCCTGGCTAGAAACGATCAAGTAAGCCTGTCTCTCAAATGCAGAGGTCAAAGAATGCTCGCCGTGCCCAGGGGTGGAGGATAAATCAGAGAGAGAAAAGGTGCACCATCTGAACCCAGAGGGAGGCATGAGATGTGCTTTCTGAAATGCATCGCTTGCTTTTAATTTCCCCCACTCCCACATGGCAAGCCGACCAAGGAGAGGAAACCTGTCTGCTGGTGTTTTCTTTACTGCAGAGGTAGAAGAATGAGGAAGGCGGGGAGGAGCTCTTCCTAGTGAGCAGTTAGTCTTGTTAGGCTGTGTCATCAGCCCAGCTTTTCTCAAGGTCTCACTTGTCACGTTCCTTGGGTGCCCAACATGGTCTGAAGGACAGCCGAACATGCCTGGAGATTTCACCCAGCTTGTTGGCTGCTGAAGGGGGGCGGGTGGGTAGGGAGGAGGGGACAGGGAGCTGTGATCTGCACCCTACTTTGATGGGCCTGCAGGCTGCAGGTTAGCTGTCTGCCCATCGGTAGAGGTGACTGCTGGCTGGTGAATAGGTGCTTCAGACAAAGCAGTGGGAGCAGGTGGAGACTGTTTGTTCTGTGTGATTCAGGCAACTAAGGCTAAGAGAATTCGGAAAACCTTCATAAAGGCCGGGCCTGGGGACTGGCTGCTAGTGCAGCCTTTCTTCACCTGAGGGCTCCTTGAGGGGGCGGTGCAACTCGCAAGGTGGAGAAAGAACGAAAACCCCCACTGGTCTTGTCAGACAGCCAGACTGAAGAGAAAAAGCCTCAGTGGGGGTAATTAGATAAAGCTTTTAAATGTTCTATTTGTTTTTCCCCTGAGCTTGCTTGGTATTTCATCCCCTTTTACCCCCTTTTCCAAGACTGGGAAAGGATTGTTATAAAAGCATTTGATGGGCTGGTCATTGAATTACTTTTACATCTTTTTTTGGGGGGTGGGTGGGAGGGGTGTAGCTTCTTGGACTAAGTTTCAGCCTCCTTTTGTGAAGACTAGCAGAAATTCTAAGCTTAAACTGAGAACAGCACAGATTTATGGCTGGGTCCATCCTGATCTCTGACCCCTGACTGCTGGTTGGAAGCAGCCTGGCCTTAGAGGACTTGGTATTTCATATATGCTGTGGATTTCTCTCTGGTGGTGTTTGAAAGTAAGGCCAGATCCTTTTGGAAGTAACTCTGCTTGAATTTGATGGTATGAGGGAATTTCTCTGTATTGCTTTGGAGCCCGTCCTGGAACTAGCTCCGTAGACCAGACTGGCCTCAAACTCACAGAGATCTGCCTGCCTCTGCCTTCAGAGTGCTGGGATTAAAGGCGTGTGCCATCAAGGCCGGGGATTATACATACCTTTTCATTAGCTTTTTTTTTTTTTTTAACCTTAGGGCATTGTTGGGAGGGTAGTATAATATTCTATATATATAGAAGAAAGTGGTGTATTTTGATCTCAAGATGCTTTGTGGGTATCTCCCCCCCCCCCCAGATTTCCTTTCTGGAATTTTTTCAATTCTTTTACCTTTGACTGAATTTACCCAGAAGTGTCTCGTGGGGGTGGGGAACACCGAACACTCTTTTTTTTTTTTTTTTTTTTTTTTTTTTGCTTTCAAGTTGGGGAGCAGACACAACTGGCAGATTCTTCTTAAGGATGGGCTTTAAGAGAAATCCCAAGTGGCAACCTTAGAACTTACTCGGCATAGGAATGGTTGCCAGCCTGTTAGTTGTAGTGGTTTGGGGTCTGGGTATCTTTCACTGTGACCACTCTCCAACCCCATAGGGGAGGGGTTCTGTTGGCCTTTCCGGAAGAGACCAGATGCTAATACACCTCCTGCAGTGGGTATCTCCCTCCACTGTCATGCAGTAGAGACATCCAGGGGCCAAGGTGGAAATAGTCTACATCCCAGCAACTGGGTGAGGGTGCAGTTGTACTCTGCTGAGCCCTGAGTTTGGTCCCTAGTACTACCAAGTAATAGAGGGGTGGTACAGCAGTCGCTTCACAAACAGATAGAATGTACATGCCATATTGCATGCATTTTGTTGGGAGATGCAAAATTCCATAAAGTAGCTAAGTTCTTTATTGCATGCCTGTAAGGGAGCTGGGTTGGCAGGTTCAAAGTTTCACAGACACAGGGTGGGGGAAATGTTGAGTGGTGTTAAATATATTTGAAAACCCTGCTAGTAAAGAAGTTCCAGAACGCATCTGCCTCTAAAACAAACCTAGATCCACTGATTGGAAGCCACTCTTGGAGGTGCTTAGCTTTCCCATCCCTCTTGAGCTACCCTGTCAGGGTATGTGAAATATACCTTATTTTTGTTTTTGGTTTTTGAGACAGGGTTTCTCTGTATTGCTTTGAAGGCTGTCTGGAACTCTCTGTGTAGACCAGGCTGGCCTCAAACTCACAGAGATCTGCCTCTCTGGTGCTGGGACTAAAGGTGTGTGCCACCAACGCTTACACATTTTTTTTTTTTAAAGTGTTTGAACTCGCCCTTACTTGTTGATGCTTTTGGGTACTCTAGTCTCTCTTCATTTTGTTTCTCAAATTTTTGTAAAATTCTTGCATAATTATCTATGTATCTGAGCACGGTCTTTGGTCCAGACATCTCTTCTTGAGAGGGGGTGGGTTATGCCATGGCCAGATAGGATAGGGCGGTAAGAAGAGAGCACAGGGGTGGGCGTGAAGAGACGGTTATTGTATGTTCTGGGGACTCCAGAAGGAAATGTCTAGCCCTGTCAGGAGAGAGATACAAATCTCACGTGCTTGAACCCTTGCCATTGTGGTCCTCTGCTACCACCCTGTGATTTCTCTACCAGCAGCTGGCAAGGCCTGGAATGATGAGAGTAAAGGCACCAGTGTTTGGGAACTGGAAGGACCATGATGCTCTGGACTCCCAGTCATGTTGTGTGCCTCTGTCTGGACCATAGCTTTCTCTCTCACCAGTGGACCAGCTGTGCTGAGGCCACAGAGCCAAGCTCAGCAGTCACCTTTCAGTCCCTTCCCTGAGGAAGGTAAGGGACTGCTGCCTCTAGTGTTGGGGTGTTTTCCTGCCCTCTCACCTCACCTATGAACGGGCAACTCCCAGCTCCTTTCTTTTTACAACTTTGCCCAAGCTGGAACCTTCAGGCACCTCACCCTGCAGGTACTTGTAAAAATGAAAGTCATCTCCCTCCCGTCCAGAAAGGGATCTGAAGTGTGAGGTGTACCCAGGCTGTCTACCTCACTGTCTTCCAGTAACTTGGCCCCCACATCGGGCAGAACCCCTCTGGGGTTGCAAAGTCTCTTAAGTTAATTTCCTGTCACCAGTTCCTCCCCTCTGCAGTTCACCCTGCATTGTCCACAGAGTGGTGTGTATTGTCTGCTTAAAAACAGCCCTTGGCTGCTTGTGTCTACAGGAAGAGAGCCAAGGGCCTTCTCGCGGCCCGGCCCACAAGGACCTCCATCAGCTGCTTCCACGTGCATAGCCTCCCTTCTCCACTGCCGCCCTGAGTTCTTCCTGTGGTGTCCCCAACTCTCCTCCAGCTAGTATCCTTTATTGCTTTTTTGTTTTGTTTTGTTTTTAACCAAACCCTGTTTTCTGGGGGACTGTTTTATTCTCCTTACAGAATAGCCCTCCCTGCCATGTTTTCCCACCTCAGGAGCTAGTACCTAGCCTGATTGCTTAGCTGGTGCTCATGCCTTAGCATGTGCTGGGTGGGTTCTGATACAAAAACCAATAGGTTTTGGAGAAGAGCCACATGTAATTTGGAGCTGAGGTCTAAACAGTGCTACAAATGCATCGAAGGAGACAGGCATCCACGTTTTCCTATGCACCCATCATGCCAAGGTCTGGTTCTAGGTGTACACTGGTGGGAAAGTCTTCAATTTCTGAAATCCTAAAATAAAAGTTGGCTCAGTTTCATTTTTTAAAAAGGGGGAGAGACTTTGAATGCTTGGTTGCTCTAAAAGCTGTCACACTGGGCCCTTTACTAATTATAACCACTTTTCATGGCTCTTGGTTTGAAGTTTACATTAAATAGGAGAGATGGGCACCCAGATCAAAGACCAGATCACTTCAGAGCTCCAGCGAGTGGGCCCATTTTCTTTGCTTAGTTAGAGTTTTGCTTCATTAGTGGTATGAGTTAATAGGAGTGTTGGTCTGTGTATAATTCAACCCCCCCCCATTACTCCTTGGATTTAAAACAAAACACCAAACCAGAAACATACAGGATGTGGATCTTCCTTCATTTCTCGTGTGTGTGTGTGTGTGTGTGTGTGTGTGTGTGTGTGTGTGTGTGTGTGTGTGTGTGCGTGTGTGTGTGTATTCATGTAGATACTTGGGAGATATTAGTTACAGGTCATAGGAATGAAGACTTGTCATTGCTTTAGGGGACTGTCCTTTATGCTGACTGAAACTGCTATGGAACAAAATGCTTCTGAATACACAAAATCATCTCAATCCTAACCTTCTTAAAAAGATACACACTTTGTATAGAGATGAGATAATCCTGGGTACCTGGAGTGGGGATTTCAAAACACAGTGTGATGGCTCAGTTTGTAGAGCACTTGCTTAGCATCCAATAAGCCCTGGATTCATACCCAGAACCCAGCAAATGGAGAGGATCAGAAGTCAAGGTCATCCTCAGCTATAAAGTTTGTGGCAAGCCTGGAGTGCATGATATCCTGTTTCAAGAAAAAACAAATCATAATGTAAAACCATGCGCATGGGTTTTCTTGCTAAATAATCAATCATGGGGGGGCGGGGAGAAGGAGCGGGAGAGAAAAGAGATAGTACCATCAAAGAACCAAACATTAAAGAACACAAATTTACAGCATCCTCTCTAAGGATGAAGTTATTCATACTGCCCAATGTGTGCAAGGACATGGTTGTCCCTCAGTAGTGCACACACACTTTTAGTCTTCAATGCCTACCTGCTAGCTGTAGGTCACATGGAGATTTGGCAGATTCGGTCAGCTGTAATTTTAACTGAATCTTTTAGATGGAGAAAGTAAAAATTTTGTTTTTGAGGCAGGGTCTCTCTACATAGCCCTGGCTGCCCGGGAACTTTCTGAGTATACTAGACTGGCCTCAAACTCCAGAGATCCGCCTGTTTCTCTGCTTAAGAGTACTGGGATCAGAAAGTAAAATTTATTTATTTTTGAGACAGGGTCTCTATCTGTGTACTCCTGACTGTTCTAGAACTCACTCTGTAGACCAGACTGATATACTAGCCTCTGCCTCTGCTAGGGTTAAAGGCATGCTCTATCACTTCCCAGCATAGAAAGTAAAAATTTTGAAAAGCCATTTTCTCTTTTACTGTAGGACATTTAATTGTTTGGAGAATGATTTTTATAGAAATGTTCAGTGAACATCTCAAAGAGGTTCCCATAGAATGGTTAATTAAATCTGTGTATTTGGCTAAGTGCTTTAAGTTTGAAATCAAGTATAATTTACCTTTGTGTGTAATGTTGGGCATTGAATTTAGGGCATTACATATATATATATATATATTCAATATATATGTATATATGTAAATTTATAAATATATACTTACATATTTGCTTGTATATAATATTATTTGTATATGATACTGCATAACATAACTTCTTGAAGCATGGGGCGGGATTGCACTGTGAGGTACAGGCTGATCACTGGTTTACTTTAAATCTGAGTGCTAGGAGACCACACCTGAATACCAAGAATGATTTAAAGGATGCTCTATTTACACTTCTCTGAATTGGATCTTTATGGATCACTGAATTGTTGGTGATGGATGCAGTGCTGTGCAGATGCTTGACGGATGTTCTGCCTCTAAGGTATACATACCATCAGCCCCTTGATTAAGTTTCATTGAGCTGTGTTCAAGAGCTTATTTAAGCCTTCCATCCCTCTTTAAAGCTTACATATCAGGCCGGGTGTGGTGGCACACACCTTTAATCCCAGTACTTGGGAAGCAGAAGCAGGAGGATCTCCTTGGGTATGAGGCCAGCCTGGCCTACATAGAGACCCTATCTCAAAAACAACAAGAAAGACCCAATTGAATATTATTATCAGGTAATTCAGTCTCTTTAGGAAAACAGGTAGTTTTCCATCACTTTACGAATCCCATTGTATTTTTATGTTTGTTTCCATAATATGCATAAATGTTTATTTACTTTGTGAAGATACTAGTGACCACCAAGGCTTTAGTTAGGGAGAGAAAGATGGCCGTTAGCCTGGAAGAGGACACGTTACATACAGAGAGACATGGTTGAAGTAGTGTGTCATGGTTGTCTGTGCTTGTAAATTAACAACAGAGGGAGGCAAGTCAGTGGAGGATTCAGGTCAGGCAAAGCATCCTAAGGAAAAGGAATACTTCAGAGAACAGCTTGCTGGAAGGCTCTGGGGATTGGGAGAGGGAATGTCTCTAAGAAAGGAGGAAAAGACCTGCGTGCAAGGACCGCATGACTAGAGTGGCAGGTAGGAAGCTGCCAGAGCATCGAGCCTGAGGTGCCTGAGACCAGGAAAGCTGTAAAACCTAGTAGGCCCGGGAGTGACATTTGAAATTAGCCTTTTGAATGCCACGCCTACCCAGTAGGCCAGTAGAGAGCAGACAGACCGAGGAAGCTTCTGGTTTCTCCTTGGGTCTGCAAGGTCAGTTAGAAAGCAGGTTTTGAACACTCTCGGTGGCCTGGACTCCCTGCGGGAGCTCAAGTGGACTTGGTGTGATGGATGTAAAGGTAGGAAGGTCACTGGCACCTACAGAGTTGGGTGGCTTGTCACTGGTATTTCTAATTTTCTAAGATTGGAAGGTGGGACTAAGCAAAACTTATGAATGAGGTTTTATGTATCTTTTAAAAATAAGTTAACTTTTTTTTTTTTTAACGTTTTCTTTACCTGTACTGTTTATTTGGTTAAGAATATGTATAGATGAAGCGTGGAAAGTCATGAGAGGGAGGCTTACTGGGAGCAGTTGAATGGCTTTCTTCTGTGTTCTGTCCTCTTTTTTTAGTTTCCTGTTGCCCATGGTCTGAGCTTTTGAATTGTATTCAGATGAGATGTACACATAAAGTTGTTATCATTATTATTGGTTTGTTTGTTGAGTCATGGTTTCTTTGTGTGGCTTTGGAACCTGTCCTAGAACTCCGTAGACCAGGCTGACCTGAATGAACTCAAGAGATCCACTTGCATCTACCTCCTGCCTCCGGAGTCCTGGGATTAACGGTGTGCACCACCGATGCCCTGTGTTATTGTTGTCTTAAATTACATTTATTTATTTGTAAGCATGAGCCTTCATGCTACAGTGGGTGTGTGAAGGTCAGAGCACAGTTTGGGACTACATTCTCTCTTGAACTGATGTGGAGCTCAGCTAGTTAGGCTTGGTGGCAAGCGCCTTTAGCCGCTGAACCATCTCACCTGCCCTGTACACTCAAGTCTTAAGAGCTGGCGAGTTTTCGTTCATTCCAGTTTTACCATGTTTGGTTTATAAGCAAAGGGCTCATAGGAAGAGGCTTTTGGTATGGCCCAAGCTAGGGACTCTTCAGGATTGCTCAGTTCATTGGAAGCCCACGAAGCCCCCCAGTGGTCACCTGATACCCCCACTTCGATAGTAGCATCAATATTTTGTTTGGCAGTAAACTTGTATGTCATCTGTGTATACCGGGCTCCCCCATAGATCCGTGGGTGCCAAAAACAAAGATTGAACCTTGGAATTCCACAAGGAAGGAGGAACTTACTTGTCCCTGTGGAGTGATTGTCTGTCTGGTATTGGTACCCTTGCTAATGGCAGGCTCACTACCCACAGTGCAGGCATCCTTCTGGTCTACTGTGCTAACTTTGTTCCCTAACTGACAGAAATCTTTTTGGAACCAGGCGGACTGTTTTCCGCTGAGTTGCTACACTCTGGAGGCTGGCATACAGGCGTGTTCCCTGTGTTCTTGCCATGAAGAGAAACACGGCCATCTGACTCTCAGAAAGTTCCATGGTGTTCCAGGGCTGAGCAAGCAGCAAGTAACCAGCCATGTCCTAGTGAGGACTGTTGCTTCCAGGGGAAGGGGGTATACTTGTCTGCATAGCCACCCTTTGGACCTGACTTGGGCCTGCCTGTAAGATGGCCTCACAGGGCCATCAGTGTTCCAGATTTGGGCTGATGCTTTTCTCTGAGGCTGTTCATTAAAACTTCAAATAAGCCCCAAAGATGTGTCTTTCCTACCACTCTGTCTTGATTGATGGATGGGGTCCCATAGGACCCTCAGGCAGTTCTGGTCCCACACGAGGGAGTACATGGTTTTCTATCTCTTGCTTGGGATCCTGCATGTTTTTCCATCACTGGTCCATAAATCGTATTACAACTGAAACTGCACATTTCCTCAGGCCTGTATTTGAACTGAATGGAGGATGTGGAGAGGCCAAAGACCCTTCCCCTGCCTACTTCGATTTCTTTAAATAGGGGTGTTTGTGCTCTATTTGCCACTATCACAAATTATGCAGTTTCAAAAAAAAAAAAAAATTGAAATAGCCCTCTGGGCAGGTTGTGACACATGTGACATGGTGCCAAGTCTGTAACCTAGCTAGTACTTGAGAGAGAGGCAAGAAAAATCAAGAGCTCAAGGCCATCTCCCCTGCTACATTATGACAAGGCCAGCCTTGTCACACAAAAGCTTAGAAGCCTGGTTGGGGGGGGGTAAAGCTGGATTTCAAATAACACATTTTGAAATTGAAAATTGGGAACTTTAGATTTCTGAGGTACTGTGTAAACAGTTGAGGGGCCCTCACCTCACTATGACTTTAACATGTGTGGGTTTGGGTATCTAAGTTGGTTGTAGATGCCCCTCACTAAATAGTTGCCATATAATGTATATCTGCCATTGATGTCAGTAGTTCATTCAGGATCCAACTTTTGATGGAAAACATGTGAACCCATTTTTGGACAGTCCACCCACTGCCACTTATTTTGGGGTTCTCTAACAGAAGGGGGGCACTAGCATGTCTGATGTGTGTGTGTGTCTGTCTGTATTGTCTTAGGCCATCTGCTGCTTAAGGATAAACTGAAAACTTTTTAAGGAAAACCCCCAGAGACTTATGAAATAACGAGGTGAAAATTTTAAAATTGCAGCAAACTTTATTCAAAAATTTCTCATGATATGACCTGAGGGTATCTCTGTCCTTGTGAACCCAAAGGCACTCTTATCTCACTTGAATGTGTGTGATACTGGAATATTTGCAAGCCTGGCAGGTGTGGTAGGTAGCACACGCCTTTAAGCTAAACACTTAGAATGCGCAGGCAGGTGGATCTTTTAAATTCAAGGCCAACCTGGTCTACATAGAGAATTCCAGACCAGCCAGGGTTTCTTAGTGAGGCCTTGTCTTAAAAAGGGCAGTGGTGGCGCCCGCCTTAAATCCCATCATTTCAGAAGCAGAGGCAGGCGGATCTCTGAGTTCTAGGCTAGCCTGGTCTGCAGTAAGTTCCAGGGTTTTGGAATGCTGAGGAATGGAGTGCTGAATGTGCCGGGCAAGCCCCCTGCCACTAAGCTACACATCTCTAGCCCTTGTTTCTTTTAAGGGGGTCCTAAACAGATTTTTACAAAATTTATACAAAAAGCTTGTTTGAAATACACATGTTAGTCCTGGTTCTGTGAGGCAGGAGGCCTGTTTCAATGTAATTCAGCATTGTTTTTTTTTTTTTTTTTTAACATAGCCCACCTTAGCATATTCTTCATAGGGTGTTTCAGATGTTGGGGATTACAAGCACTTTTCTCTGATAGCTTTGTACATACAATTTTGGCAAATTCTTTTTTTTTTTCCTTTCGAGACAGTTTCTCTGTAGCTTTGGAACCTGTTCTGGTACTTATTCTGTAGACCAGGCTGCCCTTGAACTCACAGAGGTCTGCCTGCCTCTTAACCTCCAGAGTGCTTGGATGAAAGTGCTGGGATTAAAGGCGTGTGCCACCACTGCCAGGCTTTAATTCCTTATTGCTGTCATTTCTTTGCCATTTTCAATGAAAATGGTCAAGAAAGTATTTTTAGTTTCAAAATAAGTCATAGTAAGTTCAGTATATAAAGCTGAGTTTTGAGGTGGTAAGTCATTTTCTTTGCCGCAGTAAATTAAAATGATGAAGACGATTATACATAATAAGAACAGCCAGCCAGTACATCTTTTCTTTAAGTGGTGCAGCTGTGGGTGAATAATGGTGTTCTGCGGAATTGTGACTGTCATTGTGAGAGAAGATGGTTTGCTATCACATGACCATATCATTTTGTATTCAAGAAGAGGAGGGGATGTTATATGTTTGTTGGAGGGCTAGGTATTTTGTTTTGTTTGGTTTGTTTTTCAGAGACATGGTTTCTCTGTAGCTTTGGAACCTGTCCTGGAACTCTCTCTTGTAGACCAGGCTGGCCTCAAACTCAGAGATCCGCCTGTCTCTGCCTCCCGAGTGCTGGGATTAAAGGTGTGTGCCACCACCGCCCAGCTAACTGGCTAGGTTCTTATATTCAAAAGCGGCTTTAAGGATGATGGGAGATAAAGCAGCAGTGAGGATGGTGATGCATGGCTGAGTGGGTGAAGGTGCTAAGAAACTTAATGACCTGTGTTTGATTGTGGCAGGAGAGGACTGACTTCTGCAAGCTGTCGTGGCTTTCACACATAAACTGGCCCATGCACACTTAGACCTATACACATACCCACACATAAGTCAGGAAAATGTAAAGCTAAGGTACACTTGATTGTTGTGGGAACGCTGTTTGTGCTGGCTTTTGCCAGTCTGACAGATAGCTGCTGTGGTATAGTGTATCTTGTTTCTTGCTGCAGAAGATTGAATATGAAGAGCAGTCTTTCCTGAGGGTGTGTGGGGAGTTCCCTACACACCGGCTGGTTCGTACCTCCTGATCCTTCTGCCTCTGCCTGCCTCTGCCTGCCTCTGCCTCAGAGTTAGTTCCAGGGCAACACCTCTGCACCACCACACCCAACTAGAAATCTAGTCTTAAACAGGAGACAGTGGCATTTGGGTACTGAGTACCACACGTGACTCTGTCTGGAGTACCTTGGAGAAGTTCGGCAAACTCAAAGTATTTGAGTTCCAGGCCACCATTAGTGAAAACATCACCGGGGAGGTTCACCTGCATCAGCTTTGAGCCAGGTACGGTACAAGTGAAAAATTTCTCTCTTCCCACTCTACTTAATCCATGTAACTCCACTCTGCCACAGCCTAAAGTGATTACACTTCAATTTCACCCTTTTGGATGGTGTTAGTTTGTTACGTAAAAATAACTCTAGGCATGATGGTAGGGGAACAGCAGTCATAGCTAATAAGTATTGAGAGCATACTAGCTACCATTGTCCCAATTCTTCACATGCGTCATTTTATTCATGCTTCACAGTCCTTTGGCCCACTGATGTAGGTGCAGTTATTATCCCCATGATTCAGATAAGGAGTTTGAGGCCTGCAGGGGCCGTGTATAGCAGATTCAGACAGCGGACCCCAGGGCCTTGGCTACCACTCTGCATCTCTTAAAAGCACAACTGACTTGCCAGATAAATTTTATTTCCTGCAATTTTCTTCATTCAGATCCTTTGCTTCCATGCATTCCAAGGGGACTGATGAACAAGAAACAGGTGTGTTTTGACAGGGTTTCTGACTTCTAGAAACTTCTCACACATCAAACAGTTCATTCTGTCTGCAGCAGTGAGCTAGACCTACTATTCCTGCTAGATGTGGTGAGCTAGACCACCTTCCCTCTTTGGTGGTCAGGAGAGATTGGAGACTCACATAGTGTCTAACTTGCACAGATGGTCAGCAAAGCAGCTGTCTTATAGGGTGCTTTTAGAAAGGGGATATAGGGAGACACTAAAAAGGGGGGAGCACAATTGTGGTAAAAACCTAGAGCAGGTAGAGTGAATGATGACTATGGACAAGGGGATTTTCACCAAATCCCTCTGGGAAAGGTGACCTTGGGGAATATTTGGTATTTCATATAGTAGGTTGGTCTTTTCTGCCAGCTAGTAGGCTATACTGAACCTTTCCTGTGGACACCCATGTTAAACATGGACAGATCTGGAGTTCTGTTTTAAAGAACTCCATAAGACATGTGTGATGTCCAATTTTGTCTAGAGTAGGAACTGCATGCTTTCTCTAAATGAATTTATTTTTTTAAAAAGCTTTGGATTTCTGCAGGGTTTTGAAAAACCAGCCCATTGGTTTTGTTGTAATGACTTGGGATTTTGTTGTTTTGTTGTTGTTTGTTTTGTTTGTTTTTGGTTGAGATAAGAGTTTCTCTGTGTAGTCCTGACTTCCCGGGAACTACCTCAATAGATCCAGGCTGGCCTTGAATTCAGAGATCCACCTGTCTCTTCATCCCAAGTGCTGGGATTAAAAACTGGGACTAAGCGTGCACCATGTTGCCATGTTCCATAATCATTGGTTATTTTCTTTCCTTTTCATTTTGGCTTTTCAAGACAGGGCTTCTCTGTGTAGCCCTGGTTATCTTGGAACTCTATAGACCATGCTGGCTTCAAACATAGATTTGTGTACCTCCGCCTCCCACGTGCTGGAACTAAGAGAATTTGTTCTGAACTGGTATTTTCCTGATCCTCAGAGCTCAGTAATCCACAGTGTGTAGTACAGCTGAATTGATCTAATGAATCCTCTGTCTTCAGATTTGCCTAGACCAGATGAGATAGCTTCAGTTTCTTTGTTTTTGTTATTTGATTTTGAACTCTTGTTGTAGCCCAGGAAAGCCTGGGATTCTCCAGCCTTAGCCCCCAAGTGCTGGGATGAGAGGCATGAACCGCCTTGTTGAATGAACTGTTTTGTTTTATAAACAGGAGGCATATGGATTGAAGTATAGTCAGAGAACATCCCATCTTCCTCAGTGATTGGGGGGGGGCACCATAGTGCTTTGTTCTCTACAGGGGGCATGGACAAATTGTAGAACTGGGCCTGGATTGCTGGGAGCCCTCAGAGTTTTGCTCTCTGCCTCGGGTGGGTCCCTGAAGGAGGACTGCTTTGAAATAACAGACATAAAATTCTGTTTTACGTCCTACCAGCGTGGCCTGCCTTCTCTGTTATTGTAGTCATTGTGATTTTGCTCATGGCAGTTTGATAATTTTAGCGGAAGTCCAGCGAGAAGCAAATTGGATTAGGAGAAATGTGTGCTGTTTATTTCTCCACTGTAGGTGGTTGTCCCAATCAGTATGCCTGTGTTGGCCACCCTGTCTTGACACCTAGCCCAGGTGGGCTCTGGGAAGACAAGGATACCCGTATGGTTCTTGGCTTAAACTTCCGTAGCGCTTGGCAACTGGCAAGACAACGTGGCAGAGGCACAAGTGGGAAGTGGCTGGGGAAAGAGGAAGCGAGGGCTCAGCCATGAAGGGTTTACCATGTGGGGAAGGAAAAACAAGATGTACTTCTTGGCTGAAAGAGCCGTGTGTACACTGAAACAGGAAAATGTGAAGCCAATCTGGGGACAGAATGAGACAGCTGGAGATGACTGGAGGGTAGGGTAGTTGGAGATGTGAGAGATGCTGACTGGTACTTCGTTTTGCAGGCTGCCATATGCTTCAGTTACTTTCAAGTAAAGTCATGGTGGGGCCAGCCTGTGCCTGGGAGAATGCTGTCGACCCCAGAGCAGCGTTTCTCATTTGTGGGTTGTGATGTGTGTGTGTGTGTGTGTGTGTGTGTGTGTGTGTGTGTGTGTAACAACACTTTCACAAGGATAACATATCAGATACCCTGAGAATCAGATATTTCATTATGATTCATCCCAGTAGCAAAATTTTAAGCAAGGAAGTAATTGTATGGTTGGGGGGTCACCACAGCATGAGGAGCCGTGTAAATTAAAGCACTAGGAAGGTTGAGAACCACTGCCCAAGAGGAAAATTAAGCAAGAGAGATGGCACTGTGTTCAGCAAAGTACAGTACAAACTGGAAGTAGGGTACCTTTTATGTAACCGGGCTGGCTTGTAGCTCACCATGTACTAGACTAGCATGGACCTTGCAGGGAGCCTCCTGCCTCTGCCTCCTGAGTACTAGGATTGCCCAGCTTGGTTATCTTTAATAGATTTTCGTTTCAAGGCTGTGAACTGTCTTGCCAAACCCTGTTAAGCGAATAACTGAGGGGTTTGGATATGTGGCTCATCAATCGGCGGATTGCTCCCTAGCCCGAGTTTGCTCCCTACCACTGCAAAGGTGTTTTGAAGAAAAGATCATTGAAAGGTGGGAAAATTGGTTTGCAGTAACTAGAACTCAGTCAGACACTGTTTAAACTTCCTTTATTGTGTTTTGCTAATTGGCACTTGTAAGTTCATTAGAGAGCAGAAGTCTTTAAAAGGACAGAGACTCGACCCCCACTCCCACCCCCATGTTACAAGGGTTGGTCCTGTGTTGTGGTTCAGTATTAGAGCATTTGCACAAGGCTCTGGAATTGATTGCCCCCTCCCCCCCCTCACACACACCTACATACACTTGCATGCTCGAAAGAGATGCAAAGGAGGTGAATACTAGGAGTTCAACATGGACCGTTTATGTATTGTGATACCTGGGCTACAGTCCTCTTGGAGTGAATGCCGGCTGTGAATGAGTAAGCAGTGGCCTGGATAATTCAGTCTTGATACAGGAGTAGAAAGAAAGCTATAGAGACAAAGCCTCAGGTGGAAACAATCTGTAAGTGAAACAGGTGCCCCTCAGATGCACCAGGCCTTCACTGTCTGTAGATGAGGCAGCTAGGGAAGGGGGCCATGCCCGGGGCCTTACAGTATGGGGGTGGGTGTGAAAGATGTCAGATAGCAGCCTCCACAGATAATTAGTGGCTTAATAATTACTGTAGACACAGTGTTCTCTTGGACTCTGGAGTTTTCAGAGCCCTCTGTCCTCTGGGGAGGAAATACTAATTTTTTTTTTTTTTTTTTAATCGGCCTAACTTTATACATTTCAGACTAAAGGAGTAGGCTTTGGGGAAAATGTGTGTAGGCCTCTATAAATTTGGTGGGTCAGGCAGCACAGAAACCTTCAAGTTACTCATTTTCATCCCTTAAAACTGATTGGTATATTTTGATTTTTTTTTTTTTGTGTCGCTGTCAACTTTTTATTGTCTAGTTTTGTAAGTGGTTAGGCTGAAGGGAGGTCCTCTTAAACTGAAGCAGGGTTTTGGGGAACAAGGATGGGGAGAGGCATCTGAAAGTTCCCCTCAAGCTTCCTTTTGACCAGTGGGGCAAGTTGGTTGGGGGGAGGTCCGATGGTACCATTTACGACTGATGTGCAATGTTTATCAGTATCCCGCAGAATGTAGCTGCTTTTCTCTCCTTTTTATTCAAAAAAAAAAAAAAAAAAATGCTGCCTTTAGGTTAATGTGTATGACTGTTTTGCCTAGATACATGTTTGTATAGTATGTGCATGCCTAGTATAAATGAAGGTCAGAGAAGGTTATTGCATATTCTGGAACTAGAGTTTACAAGGACGGTTGTGAGCTACATAAGGGCACTCAGCTCTTAATCGCTGAGCCATCTCTCTAGCCCCTTTTCCTTCTACAGGAGGGAAACTGGGTGGGGGTTGGAGACATTTGTGTTTCTAACATCGTAGAGCTAGTGGTAGTTTTTTTTTTGAGGAAGCTTTAAGGCCCATTTTCATAGTCATAGGAATAATGTTCTCCGCTCTCTTTTCTGGTGTTTTTTTTTTGTTGTTGTTTTAGTCCTGGGTATGTAACCCAGAGTCTTACACATGCTAGGTGTGCGGACTTCTGATGAGTTACACCCCCAGCCATTTTGTCATTTTCCCTTCGGATGATCTCTGTACACCTTGGTCCCTGGAGCGTCCTACTACTTAACTCAACTTGTCTTGATGATTGCTTGATGAGAGCATTACATACTGTTTGATTGCCTTCACCTCCACTTAAAATAGCCTTAATTGAGCAGCTATAGTGTCTAGGGCATTTGGTTTGGTTTTGGCAGGTGGAACATGGTGGTTTTTGCCTTCGGGGAGTTTATGTTGTGAAAGGAATCCACAGTCCTATGGGCCAAGTTCCCATGGGAAGGCCAGGGTTTGGGGGGAGGCTCTCTGCACTGGGTCTGCACTTCGAGGAGAAGCACAAGCCGGGGCTGCGGTCCCAGCAAGAGAGGGCGGGTTGTTTTGGAAGTCCAGGCTATAATTTGCTGTTGAAGATGATGCACTAAAAGATAACAGGGTTTATGGGTTACTTAGAGCCCAGGTCAGATAGGGCAGAGGTTGACCTTGCCAGCTCCTGGTCATAGGAACCCCTAGGATTTGAGCAGTTTATCCTGCTGGGGCCTTGGCAACATCCTTAAGAGGGAGAATGTGGTTTGAACATTGGTGCTTTGCTGTGGCCACCATGACCCAAAGAGGAGACTACATCCCAGGGCATCTGGTACAGGATGCACTAAGCCGAGCGCTTAGGATTTGTTAATTGCTCTGAGCCAGCGCACTGATGTGCACGCACAAGGAAGCCTTTTCTTTCAGAGTGGACTTGCTGAAAAGCTGAATCACATTGTGGCTTAACACTGGACTCCATAGCTCCCGATTCAGGTGAGCCACCATTGTGAGATGTGAGCAAGGTGCGACAGGTAGCAGGCAACTAACTGGGTCCAAGTGGGGCCTCTGCCTAGCAGGCTGCGCTCATTTTCCTTGGTGTGGGAAGCTCTTTTGGGGTGCTTTATGTTTATAATGTTGGCAGTTGAGCCTGTGTGTCAGGAAAGCTCCCTGCACATGTAGTTGGTCAGGACACCAGGGCTTGCTCCCGTCGACCTGCCCAGGTTCTCAGGGCACCTCAGCCTATCTATCTCCTGACTTTTTCTCCATTCTGGCATTGGGGCTGCTGGCTTGTCTCTGTCCACAAGTAGAAAAGGACCCAGGCCTTCCTTATCTGCACTCAGCAGGGCAAGGCAAGTCTGGATTTATGGCTTTTTACTGATAATAACCCCCCAAATCATTTTGATCCTCTACAGCTAACTGGCCTTCCTCTAGAAACCTGCAAAGCAGTGGTAAATCCCTTTGCACTGCATTGCTTTGCGCTCCTCAGCCTCTGGTAAAGCTGGGAGTGCCTGAAAGAGAGGCAGCCAGAGCCAGGGCCCACATAATCCACATGCTCTGGACGTCACCCCGGGTGACTCAGATTCAGTTGCATTTGCCGGTTTCACAACCACCTGCATCTGATCTCCCTCCGGCAAACTCTCTGCCTGGCTCCTGGTACTAGGAGTAAGTGCTCTTCCAGGGATGGCTTTTATTCCCAGCTTTTTTTTTCTTTTTTTAAAGAAGCAGGTGTTTCAAGTGTTGAACAAGTCCTGTGCATTTTCTCTGCTGCCCTCCTGTCAATGCTGGCAAGTGCGTATACTTAGTGTTCTAGAGATTCAGAAGCTAAGACCTGAGTGGGCTGTCCTAGTCATCATCATTGTAACATTCATCTCATTTCATCCTTACATCCACCTAATGAGGTCATTGTTACTTCCATCTTATACATAAAGAAGCTGGGCTTAGGGTGATGTGGCTGCTTTGTCTAGGGTTACTCCAGCTAGAAGTTTGAGATTCAAACCCGGGTCAGGTTTTGGTCCCACAGCGCTCCTGATTCTTTCTCTTTTGCAGTTTGTTTTATTAAGTAAAATTGTTTTCCTCTTTGACATAGCCTGTTACTTCCATTGGGTTCTTTCTTATTTGTTTGGGTCTTTTACCCCGTTGTAAGACAGAAGAAAACCAGCTTATGTATATCAAGTGCACATTAGGTATCAGACACTTACTTATTTTTCCTAAAAGGGAGTGAAATCAGGCTTCTTCATTCTGGAGTGTTAAGTATGAAGTAAGTGTCAGGCCTTTTGGTCCTTTCTAAACTTTTGCTGTTGTTGCATACTAAGTGGCTAGTGCATCACTGAATGCTCTCTCACTCAATGGTCACTGAAGACAGATGGGATGAATAAGGCAGGGTGACTTTACCTGTTTGACAGGTGTAGACTTGGGACCGGATTTGGGTGTGCAGCTCATGATAGGATCAGAAACGGTCTTTGCATTTCACACTGCAGGTTTTTGTTTTGTTTTTGTTTATAAAAAGCAGATCCTTTTTACACATGGAAGCTGAGAGTAATCAGATCTATGCCATGGGATTACAGAGCATGATATAAAACACTATAAATACCCAATTCCAGCACCATATAAACAGTGGATAAACTGAGCTGTATTTGTTGGTTGGCATGTGTCTTCCTTTTGGGCAGGATTACCCCACACATCAGCACAGCTGGAAATGTGCGAGTCAGTGGAACTCTTGGGAGCATATTTAAATCTGACATTGCTGCCTCTGCTTTTCAAGTCAAGTAAGTAGTAATTGGTGAAGTCACTTCAGCTTGTACTTAGGCGAATAGTTAGGAAGGTCAGGATTTGGTTAATCTCTTTTTTCTAATCTTTGTTTATAACCTTTGTGCTTAAAAACATAACCAAGCCTTGCTTATTCCCTTACACCCTAACTAGCCAGTGAGGAATATGATGCCTGCTGTTGTATGGACCACTGGTCTTGCGTGCCTGATTTCCTTCCACATCAGCATGCCCTGTCTAGCCAGGAGGCCCAGTGTTTGTCTTCCTTGGCTTTCCAGAATGTTCGTGGTGTAGCCACAGTTGCTCAAGTTGTGGTGTTAGCAAGCAGTTTATATCAATAATCTGCCACCAGCTGGTAAATCAGAATCACACCATGATTGTAAAAATGTTTGTATTCATGGTAGACAAATGAGGCATTTGAAAGAAAAAAGTGGTTTGTCGAATCTTTAAGAGTTACAAAGAAAATAGCCCTAAGGAGTTAAAATTTACTTTTTTTTCCTATAATATTTAAAAGACTTAATTATTTTTATTTTATTATATGACTGTGTTTTGTCCATGTCTGCACCACAGGCATACCTAGTGCAAAAGGAGGTCAGAAGTGGGAATTGGATTCCCTGTAACTGGCGTTATGGATGGTTGTGAGCTACCATGTGGGTACTGGGCACTGAACTTGGGTCCTCTGCAGGAACAAGTGTTCCTAACTGCTGAACCATCTCTCTCACCCTTCTATTAGGCTTTAAGATAATTTTCCCTAATATGGGATTCATATTCACCAAGGAAAATGAATCAAAAGAATAATGTGAGTGGAAAAGAAAGTAGTAGCATTCCTGCAAATCTGAAAAGACCATTACTGATGCTTATGTCTTTTTAGATGGATTTTGGGGAGTCTCATGCATGCCAGGCTGGTCTTAGACTCCCAGAATTGCAGACATGTACCACCATGCGGGTGGGCATGCACTGTGCCATGCGAGCACTCTGACCAGTGAGCCACACCTCCAGCTCTGGAAGACCTTTTGTCCCATGAACACAGTATGAAGGCGTGATTCATTTGTGGATGAGAAACACACACACACACACACACACACACACACACACACACACACACACACACACAACAAAATAAGGTTTCTCTATATAGCTTTGGATTCTGTCCTGGAATTGGGTATGTAGACCAGACTGGCCTCAAACTCAGAGATCCTCCTGGCTCTGGGAGTAAAGGGGTATGCCACCACTGTCTGGCTGGAAACCATCCCTTAAGTTATAGTATATCTTTTCAAGTTTAAGAATATATAACAAATGTTTTCTGCTATAGTCAGCATGGCATAACAATCACATTGTTTTAATGTGACATAATCTGGAGAGTCAGGTCATAGGCAAATATTTAAATTAGTTCTCACCCCCTAGATGCTCATTAAGGGGAGGAAAGAGATTTTCTCTTTTATTTGCTTTATTTAGTTTGTTTGTTTGTTTGTTTATTTTTTGGTTTGCTTTTCAAGACAGGGTGTCTCTGTAGTGCTTTGGAGCCTATCCTGGAACTAGCTCTAGACCAGGCTGGCTTCGAACTTACAGAGATACTCCTGCTTCTACCTTCCAAGTGCTGGGATTAAAGGCATGCACCACCAATGCCTTGCTATTTTATTTTTTGAAAGATTTATTTATTTTATGTGAATTGATGTTTTGGTTGCATGTATGTCTGTGTGAGGGTGTTGGACTGGAGTTATAGGCATATGTTATCTGCCTCATGGGTTCTGGGAATTGAACCTGGGTCTTCTGGAAGAGCAGCCAGTGCTCTTTCTCAATCCCTGAACTGTCTAGGCCCCCAAGTTTTCTCTGTTAACTGAAGCCAGTCTAGGATTAAGTTTTTTAAACTTTATGTAAGAAGATTCTAACTGATAAAAGTGTTTGTTTTTGTGTAGTGTGAGATCTGTCATCCTAGCATCACAAACAAGCTGGAGTCAACAATGTAAAACACATCGATATTTAAAAAAGTCCCTCCAAAGGGCCAGACTCCAAACTAGAGTTTAGCAAGGCCCTGAAATTGAGCTTCTGAACTGAAAACAAGACATAAAAAGAACTTTTAAAAAATTTAAAGAATTGAGTTGGGGTGTTTGTGAAAAAGAGGGGCTAAACCCTTTGTTTGGGGTCTTTGAAATGGGGGGGTCTCACACCTAGGAGCAAAGTTCTTTTTTGTTTATCTACATAGTACTATGTATATGACGTCGTTTATCAGTGGCTCTGTTTCTGTTGAGATATGTTGTTTTAATCAGCCATTTTTAGGCCATCTTTCATAATCTTTTCAAATATACAGATTGTTGTTACTATTATTAACATGTGTATACACACACACACACACACACACATGTTTGCAGGGCTAGGCCTTGAACCTAGGGTCTCACACTTGCTATAAACATAGGCTGTCATGAAACCATACTCCTCAGTCTTATGGATCTCTCGCTCTCTCTCTTTTTAATTAACATATAAAACAATGGGGTTCATTATGACATTTTCATACATGCTTTGTGTTGATTTCTGTCTCTGAATCTCTTAATGTAAAAAGATAAACTATGATTCAAGATGGATATGCTGATACACACTTGTAATCACAATCAAGGTCAAGGAAGAAGGACATAACTGAGCCTTAGGGTAGGCTGACCTATAAAGAGAGAGTTTACTCAAAATTCTTCAGGACCAAGTATTACTGTATTTTTAGAATATGTTGGAAGCTGTAATGACAGAAAAGATCATAATAGCATTTTAGTGGCATTTATTATCATTAATTGTAGCAGTCTTCATATACTTGCAAAAGTAATAGTACTTACACGCAAGTGTACTTGGCTAGTAGATAACTTGCTGAAGAGATAATTGAATGGATTCCATGAAACAGCACCCTAGAGGCTCCTGCCTCGGAGACAGTTCTTGTGTGTGAATCACCGAGAAGGTCTAATGTTAGGAAAATAACACTTAGCTCTGTTCTGAACTGTAAGTGGAATCCCTTGCCTTAGTTCAGGAATGGCTGCTTGATCCTGACAGTTAAGACCATTCTTTGTCAAGGTAGGAAGACGTGTTTTGTTTTCATTGGTCCAGCAGTAGGGTGTCATTTCCCCAGTAGTTTCCAGTGCAGCCCTTTGATTGACATTCATTTTAGAGCAAAGAATGGAGTTAGGGGAGTGAATTCAATCTGTCAGATTGTCTAACCATCCCTGCTATGATTTCTTCAAAAGACCCTTTTAATTGTCTACTGTGATCTGATAGCATGAGCACTGAGTTTGTTAGTAAGGAGCCCTTAACCCAAATCCAGTCTTAATTGTGGTCAGTCTTCGTTGGTTTTTTGTTTGTTTGTTTTTTCTCCCATCTCTAAAATGGCAGACTATATTTCTTTTGCCATATTCTTAGGTGACAAATGATGCCCTTAGGCAGTTTTTTGTTCTGGGTCTTTTGTTTTGTTTTCTTAGTGCATGCAGAGAACCTTTGTGGGGAGAAGGTATTGTCTTCACTAAAGGAAAAGTACCATAAATCTAAGGAAATTCTAAACATCTTGGAAGCTGCTTTAAGGTGGAGCAATAGCAAAAAGACCATCCAGTGGCAGGAGAACTTCCTCAGAAACCTTATCTCCATTTCCTCTGGTTGTGTTTTCCTCTTTTTAAAACGGGATGCCTCCTGTCATCACCACTGACTTTAGACAACAAAGTTACTGCTCTGTTGAACCGCACCAAGATGCAGGCAGAGGTGGCAAGCATCTCCCTGAAATGGCTCTTGTTATCTGTAGGAAGACCACTCCCACTCCACCATTCCTCATTTTCTAAGATGCCTGGGCCAGAAGCAGGTATTCTGTTTACATTTTAGGCGGGTCTGAATGTACTCCAGAAAACATTTAGTGTATATCTATTTCAAGCTTTTATAGCCTTTCCAAGTTGCTCAGGGAACTTTAGGCAGCAGCTTAGCAGAGACTAGCAGACAGTGAGGGCTTATCAGCAGCCTGAGAAAGTACAGGGACCGGGAAGCCAGTAGCCCTAACTAGTCTGTAAATGCTCAAACACAAGCAGGGATGATTTGAGGAAGTGGATCTTGGGAGGGAGGTTGTAGGTGACCAGCCGGTCAGCCAGGCCCCAGTTGAAGCACTTGTGGTCATCTGTACCGTGTACCTTTGCTTGGTAAACTCAGCTGCGAGGCAGGCTCCTCTGCCTTGACCGGAGACCGACCGTGGTTACTTTTGGTACACAGTGACCTCATGAAGGTCTCAGGGGGAAACTCTAAACAGAGTTTAAGAATTCCAAAGCCTTTTTACCAGCTTGATTCTGGCAGAGGTTGGAGTTGGAGGTCGTCTCTGCCAGCCAGCACTTTCGCCTTTGCCTTTGTAGATGTTAGTAATTAGAATTTTTAAAAAAGATAGAAATAAAGTCGTGATTGATAGCTTAGCATTTTGGTTTGTTTTGAAGTCTTAAGCAATTGCCTCAGAATTTTTCATCTTCAGTAGCTTACTTTGGGTCCCAGTGATTAAGTAGTATGGAGATAATTAGAAATAAGCACACTCTTTGTAAAAGAAACTATTTGAGAACAGGGCTATAAAAATATGTATATATGTTAAAAAAAAAAAAAAAGCTTAGGAGTACAATTTTTCCCCCCTGAGCAGACCTACCTTCTTGAAAAGAAAGTGATTTTTTTTTTCTTTAGGTGTAACAGACCATAAAGTAAATACTTCTCTAAAGACAACATCTACAAACAAAGTATAAATATCTTTATTTAAAATGGATTAAGTTCTAAAGCCTAATGTTTTTCAAGTGTTGTCTTATCAGGTGGCTTACAAAAGTCTGTCACTAAATCATATGTGTTGCCCTCAGAATTTCATTAAGAAACAGGCACGGTCACACACAGGTTCTTACATGTGGCGGCAGTGAAACAGAAACTGGATAGAAATATCGAGGAGGGTAAAAAGATGAGGTCGGCACACACCTGGCTGCTTCCCTTCCCTTCTCTTCCCAGCTCTGCCCTTAGGGTCATCATCCTGGATCTGGGGATGAGAAGTGTCTGGGCACTGAGAGTCCTTCCTCAAAAACTCCAAGCTGACTTCACTTTACAAGGTGTCAGGGGGTGGGCAGTTCTGTCCCCAGGCTTTCCCAGAAAGGCCTGGGCGGAACAGGGAGGAACAGGGAGAATGTTCGGCTCTCTTGGACACTTCCTCCCCACCCCTGAGGTGCAGGGAGGAGGTGGTAAGGAGTTGGAATCCAGGGAGCAGGGCAGGAGCTGAAGGCAGTCATTGTCGTTGTCTGCACTGGCCAGGCTGCCTGGCTGTTGGTCTTTATATTTGGGTGTCCTGGGAATGCATCAGATGAGTTTACTGTAGGCTCACACGAATAGGGCACACACATACATGTTTAGATGTCGAATACACAAGCTAATAAAAACTAAGAGGCAGAATGCCGAGGGGTCTGTTGTTTCTCCAAAGAATGGAAACTGGCTTTTCTGGCCCAACGGTGGACTCGCTTGCTCAAATTACTCCAGGTAGCCATTGTTTAGGTCACTAAAAATGACTGGGAAAGGTGCAGTATGGAAGTGAGGCGAGGAAGGCTCCCCTTGTGCTTTCCTTTTTTGCAATGCTGGACTGAGAGGATGGGAGAAGTCATTTGGCCCTGGCCTGACTCCTCCTCTTCCTCTCTCTGCCCGGAGCTGCAGCCACTGTGTTCAAAGTGACTGCCTGGTGCTCAGTGCTGTGGCCTCATTTTCAAACATTTTTCAGTTTTTGGTATCATCAGTCATCACATCCAGGGTTCCTTCTCATTCTCAAGGGCACTTGGTCTAACCGTTAAGCCCCCCTTTCGTGTCTCCTCACTTGTGCCCAGTTCAGGAGGTAGATAATGTTAACTGATGTACTGTCACTGTAGAAAAGCATTCGTTAGACTTTTACACACACACACACACACACACACACACACACACACACACACACACACACACCAGATGGCATTAGACAGCCTCTGTACACTTCTACTTAAGGATGTTAAAGACCTAAATCTTTGAGGGGGGGGGAAAAAAAGAGAGATTGGCACTTTATTCTCTTTAAGCTGAATATTGATCCATGTTAATTAGGCATTTGTCCCTTAGTCTTGAAGTGATAGAAAATGCCAGAATGCCAGTTACTGTGGTATTTAACTGACACCAAACTGCTGTCCAAATACTTCAGTTAGACCCAGGCTTCTTTCTTAATTGCTGAAAAGGAAAACACCCAGAAAAAGGAGGAAACTGTTACTTTCATTGGACACTTTAAGTTTTTTATGCTGAAGGATCTAAAGAACACATATGTGTTTCTTTTTAATTAAGTGTCCGTTTGTGCTTTTTAAAAACCATAGCCATCAGAATCTCCCAATTCGAGCTGCTCAAAATGATTCATCTATGTAAAGCTTCAACAAATGAAAGATTAGTATTTGTCACCCAAGGTCAAAAAGTAGATCTTGCTATCTGAGGTCCATATAGGTTTGTGAATTTCTTTGCTTCTGTTTTCAAGACTTGTTTTAGAAATTGAGTGTTTTTTGATGTTGTCGTTCTAAGGTTTTTATAGTCAGATTTATCCGTACCAGAAGTTGCATAAGCTAGTTAAGGCACCATGCAATATGTATATTTTAGAAATGAGTATGGCTCCATATTAGAAGACTAATGTGATGCCTTGGTAGGAATAATTAGATGAAACATGCTTTTCCTTTTCCTTCCAATTTCCTTGCTTTCTAGAAAATGATCATCAGTACAAAGAATGTGCTTTATATTTTTCATAGACATCTAAAACAATTCAAAAAATAGTTTTTTAACTTTAAATCTCACTTTGTGTATGATGTCTAGCCAAAGACTCTCATGTTAGAACACACCTCAGTGTTAGTAATGAACTGCTTTCTGGTGCGTTCAATGAATTTAATATGTTAATACTCCTGTAAGGCCCAGAATTGCTTGGCTGCCCCTTGCCCTGCCTGCCTGGTACTGGCTGAAAAGGTACCATTGTTTGTTCTGCAAACACTGGGTGATGTTTGTTTCCACGGTGACTGATTCTATTGGTGCTCTTTAAGCAAGGGGGATGGGAAAGAGAGAAAGTTAGCCTTAAACACCTGAGAGCATCCTCTTACAGTGATATAGTCTATGTATGTTAGATGTCTGTATGTTGAAATTTTATGCTGAGGTTATTTGAAGAAAAAAAAAGGATATAATGCAGAAACGAGAAATACAATGTCAATTGCTGTCAAGCTCTGATATTTAATTCAATATATAGTAAATGTAATAATAAATGTTAGAATCAAATCTTCTTAGGCTGAAGTAAACTGTTTACATTGGAAAATTAAAGAGCCAAGGAACAGATTTTTAGATGATAACTTTTGAGAAATATTAGCCTTTTTCCTTTTGGTTATAATAACCCATTTACAAAAGCTATTCAGATAAAGATTTGGCAGTATAATTAAAATTGGTTATTGATAAAGTATAAAATGACAAGGCATGAAATATAAATTTGTTTTCACTTTTAAGTTTTGTTGTTTTTCTGCCAACTGTATAACATCATTGAGGGGTATCTCTTCCAGAAAACCTCCCAGAGACAAGGAAATAGATCAAAAAGCATCTTCTCATGGGTGATATATACCGACATAATTTATTAAATTTGGAACATTTGTATTTTATCATTGAATTTTCGGGTTCAAACTAGAGAATATCCTTCTCATCCCCCACCCCCTCCAGTACATGGATGCGGTTAACAGAACTTTGCCTTTTCACTCCTATCTGACTTAGTACAGTTCATGTGCAGGTTTCAGTAAACATTAACTACTTTTATCAGGGCTTGCAGTGTGCTGAATGGTTAGTAAAGAGAGTGTACTGCAAGAGACAGATGAAAATGAGAGTCCAAGGTCAGATGGCTGTTGAATTATTTTTTTTTTTTTTAATTACTGAAAATTTAGGGGAAAAGCAAGTCTTTATGAGGCCTACTGGGAAGTTATTCTGCCTGCCATTTTATGTGTTGAGGCTAACACAGGGATGCTGTAAGTGGCAAAGGCAAGCTGACTTTAGGACTTTCTTTTTCGTCTGGTGAAAAAGCATCCTCCAAGGATAAAAGGCTCTCGGGGCCTCAGCGAAGAAATGAGGTGTAGCACTCATGTCACAGGGATTTCCTTTACTCTTTTCTAAAAGATGATTCGTGTTAACCCTCCGATCATAAACATGCAATTTTCTCACATATATGTAATATTCCAGAACTCTGGCTGTCATTTTCGAAAGTAAGAACGTGGTTATTGCTTTTTTTTTTTTTTTTTTTTTTGCGAAAAGGGTAAAATTTGAACAGGTTTAACGAAGCTATCCTCTTCCAGCCCCTCTGACCCAAGGGCTTTAAAGCGCCCACAACCCACAGCGGTCGCACGGTCCCAGTCGCATCGCTGTGTGCCAGGTCTGGGAATGCTCCCACGACGGTGGCTGCAACCTTGAGGTTAAAGTCGTTGAAGACACTCGAAGCCCTCGGTGTAACTTTATAAGTGCACGGGCGTCCTCAGGCCCGGGTCGGCCCTTGGCAGGACCTGGTCAGCACGCTGGGTGACCCGCGCAGGGCATCGTCTCCCACTGGCTTCGGCTCGGCTCTGCTCGCCGTCCTAGGCAAGGGACGGAGGTGGCGGCGGTCATGAAGGCGTGCGTCAGCGCGGACCGGTGGCACGGTGTGCCGAGGTCGGCCCTCCAGGGCCTGCGCGGACCCCCTCAGCTGAGGAGCTGGCCGTGCTTGCCCAGACGCCGCGGGACCTGCACGACGCCCGGCCGCCTCACCGCGGCCCGAGTGCTGGGCGCCCCGCTAGCGGGCCGCGGAGCCGTCAATCAGGCCGGCGCCGCCGCCGATTGGCTGACGCGCCGGCGGGGGGCAGGCCCGGCGCCGGCATCCCTGACGGAACCTGGAAGCTCTGATGTCAGCCTCTCGGGATCTCTCCCTGCCTCACTGCAGCCTCTCTGGACTGTGGAGCAGCAGCCTAGTGGCAACCAGAGGTCCCCAGAGCCCGTTCCGCCACGACGCCTTCAAAAGAATTCTCTCAGGGAGAGCTTAGAAAATGTGGGTGTCCTGAGCTAAGACCCTCTTCCTCTTTACGCCTTCTTCCTTCTGGGTAGTTCGAGGGCTTCTAGCGCGTGGCCACGTTTACAGTCTCGGGAGTTTTCGGACGCCTGCCCTGGTCCGCTCGCATACAGTATTTCCCCACCAGAACAAGTCCCCCGAAGGATGTGGGGTTTCCCCCTGGATGGCTGTGGCTCCCGGGAGGGTGGCGCTGGGCCTGCCTGCAGAGCTGGACCCGCAGGAGGCCCCGTGCAGCAGGAAGTCAGGGACTTCCATGCGGGGACAGCCCCAGAGTGGCAGCAGACAGGTGGCTGAGTATGCGGACAGCTCAGCCAGCACCGCCTTTCCGATCCCAGGTCTGAGGGGACAGGGGGCTTCTCCAAAAGTGACAGTCGTTCGGAGACTAGAGAGGAAGAGGCCCAGGATAGTGCCGGGCCTTGGGCTCTGCGTCCTTCATGGGGAGCCCACATGCTAGTCCCTGGCTGAAAGTGGGGCACCCTGGTCTCAGACCAGTGCTGTTTCAAGTTTCTCTACTGGGGCCAGTTAGAAGAACGAGCCCGTTTAGCTGCGGGGAGGGTTTCCTGATGTTCTGTACTTGCGCATCACTGGAGGGGATACTGTTGCCACTGCTGCTGGCAGGCAAAGGTCACTTGCCACAGAGCTGGCTTGTTAAGTGTGCGCTGTCTTAGCGTAGGATAGCCCACATAGTCCGCTTTGAAGCTCCCTGGAAGGTACTCTAGTAAGCTGCAGCCCCGGACAACCCGCCTTCCCACACAGCAGCACACTATAGCGGCCTAGGTAGTTCGTTGCCTTGCAGGTTGAAGGTTACACTTTGGGATTTACCTTCTTTTTACTGTACTGTTCTTGGTGATTGGCTCCAGAAGATTCTGATTGAGCTAGTTTAGGTCAAGGCTAGAAACAAGTAATTTGGTGCATTTGTGTCAAAAACTTCTGATGAGTTGGGTGTGGTGGCGTACACCTTTATTCTGAGCATCTCTGAGTTTAAGCTAGCTAGAGCTGCTACGTAGATCCCATCCACACACACACACACACACACACACACACACACACACACACGATGAGGTGGTTTTTGTTTGTTTGTTTTGTTTGTTTTTTTTTAATGTGTTTTGATCATGTGAACCATAGGAGAGCTTCCAAGAGTCAGCTCCCAGTGGGTTCTGGAGATCGAACTCAGGTCTTTAAGCCTGTAGCAGACACCTTTATCCTCTAAGCCAATCTCACAAGCCCAGCGACTACATTAAAATAAAACAAAAGCTGATGAAAGCGTTAAGAGTTGGTAAGTCCTGAGTTTTCCTAGCTGCTGTTTCCTTGCTGCGAAGCTGAGTCTGCTGTTAGGGTACTGTGGCGCCTGTGCTAGAGCCACTATGGCCCTCAGCACTGGCAGGTGTAAATGCCACTAATTAATTTTTTAAGAACTCGGAGCTCTGACAGAATTATCAGCGATGCTGAGAAGCAGGTACCAGATGTTTCTTTTGTTAAAGTCATGGAGAAGTAGTGTTTCAGGTAATCAGGCTATGGACGTTTAAGCTCTTGGCCTGATGTTATGGGGCTTGGAGTATTGAATCTTTAAGGAGGGAAGAAGAGGGGGTACGTTCTGGTTCCTAATGTGCCTTTCCCTCTCAGTGTTATCTTAGGTGGAGGTGTTGACTCAATTATCATTAGGCCCAGGTCCTGGTAGAAGAGGGTTAAATGGTATTTCAGGGCCCCTTTATCAGAACCGTTTTGCCACAGCTGAAGTTGACGGCCTGTGCCTCTAACTGAATTCAGTCCCTTTTCACTGGGAGACAACAGTACAGCCAGCAGCTCATCGTGTCCAGCAGGCTTTACAAGC
The DNA here is from genome assembly GCA_030556225.1 of Cricetiscus sungorus. Lineage (NCBI taxonomy): Eukaryota > Metazoa > Chordata > Mammalia > Rodentia > Cricetidae > Cricetiscus > Cricetiscus sungorus. Next base: position 5,930,503 of record JANBXA010000190.1, read on the forward strand.
CTCTGAACAGCTTGGCTTTTTGCAGTTCATGAATGCACCATTTGTTGTTTTGAGCACAACTGTTAGATACAACTGGTCTTGCAGCCTACTCCACTTGTGACCAGTGAGCATCAGCCTAGATGTATTCCTCCCCCAACCTTTGCTTTTTTTTTTTTTGGCAGGGACCAAGTTTTTGCTTCCAATGCTCCTACTATTTTGTCCACACTAGAACTTCTTTGACCCAATTTACATTATTCAAATATGTAATTTTCAGAAATAAGGTTTTAGTTTGCTAAAACTGGTCTGAGAATTCTGAATAGATATTATAGTTGATTAAAGAAGGATTTTTGTGGCTTTTGCACAGGTGCTTTTTTATAAGTCACACAGTTTTGTGACTTTGAAACTGAATTTTAAATTGGTTTGAAGTAAGATATCTTTATACAACATCTCTTCATCAAATATTGCCTTCAATTCAGTAGATTTTAAATGCTTTCATAGCAAAAAATAAGTACATGAGGTGATGTGTTAGTTTCTTTTAACCATTTTACAATGTATACATTTTACAATGTATACAAAACATTGTATATATATACTGCAAATGCAGCCCCACCCCCACCCCTAAGACCCAATCCAGAGTCTTTGTTATGCTAGGCAGTGACTATCACTGAGTTGTATGTCTAACCTGACAAGTTTTTTCAACCACACCATACTAAACTAAAACTTATTAATTAAAAAAAAAATAATTTAAGAGAAGTTGTCGATTATACTGTAATATGGTATTCTCAAGTATTTCTAGAATACTTCTGGATAACTTCATTCTTGAAACAGGACTTCACAATGATGATGCTCATGTTAGAATCTTCACTTCTGTTTTCTTTTCCTCTCACGTGCACGTGTGTGGCTCTGATTGGTTGCAGCAGGTGTTTACATTGAAATTATTCTTTCTTTGTAATTTAAGGTATTGTAACTAGAGAGTATTCATTAACATCCCTTTCTGCTGTGCTTTTTGTGTCCACATTGATTGTTCCAAATGCTGTTGGATCTTGGATGGGCTGAGGAGATGGATTTCTGTACAAAAAAAAAAAAATCTTGTAACAACCGATTTCACATGCCTTGATATCCTAGAGCTTCTAAAAATGATCCTGTCAGAATCCTGCACATGAAACTTGGTGTAGTTGAATCTTTGAGCTCTTTTGTTTTGACACAGGGTCTCATTGTGTAGCCTTGGCTACACAATTTGTAGACTAAATTGGCCTTGAACTCACAGATCCACTTGCCTCTGCCCAATCTGGGATTAAAGGTGTGTGCCACCACACCCTGCTACCTATTTAAATCTTAGAAGTAAGTTCCCTTTTTTTTTTTTTTTTTTTTTTGGAGACAGTCTTGCTATGTAGCCCAGGCTGGCCTCATCTTTCAGATAAGTTCTGAAGACCCTGAGTTGTATTTGTGTTTTTGTTAAAAATTGGCATAACTGAGCATATACAGGAAGTAAGTACAGTGGCGTGAGATCTTTCCTACTTCACTGTTCTTTGTGACGATGTCTCCTAAGCAGCGCATTAGGTGGGGAAGCAAGCTCATGTGTAAGGGTCCTCAACAGCAGCTCTCCGGGCCCTGTCCTTAACTTTTAAAGCGTGTTTTACATAAGCAGCATCCCATGTTTCCATGCTTGGTTTTGATCTGTGCCTTTAAAATGCATGAAGTTGCAGATAGTTCTCCTTTTACAGTAGTTTGTGTGTGTTTAATTATGTGTGTCATTTGAAATGGCAGCTAAAACACCACCAGGAATTACCAGCGGGTAGAAACTGATTTTCCTATGTCAGAACAGCCAGAGTGGCTTAGTGGATGCTTCTGTTGCTAAGCAGGTAGGTTTCTGGTCTGGAGGCTACCCATTAACCCTGTAAGTGCCTAACGGTAAGCCAAGAAGATAAAGAAAAATAACCCATGCTTTTCCCAGCATCATGCTTTGTCTGAGAGCTTGAAAATTGGACAAAGGCAGCTTAAACCTGATTTACTCACTCAGAGGAGAGAGAAGGGAGCTGGGAAGACGGTGAGGGCTCCAAATTAATATTTTCACTGGGATGAAGGCTCCATCCAGTACTTGATAGTGAAGGTCTCAGCAATAGGATCAAAATTACAGGGTGAGGATAGGTTTAGCTCTTCTCTTTGGTATTTTTCTTCTTCTTTTCTGTAAGCCTGCCCTTAATTGCCCACATGGCTGTGAGGAGACCAAGAAGGAAGAAAGGGGTTGCTGTTTGCATCCATTTGCCAGAAAGGAGTTAACAGAACATACCACAAAACAGGTTGGGCAAGACTGTTAAAGTTAGTGATGAAGCCTGCCTCCCCCTCTTCTCTTCTTCCTCCCTCCTCTTCTCTCTCCATGCTTTACCACATTCAAGGCTTTAGCACATCTTCCAGTGTTTGCCTACACCCCCACCCCACCCCACCCCACCGCCCCAATTCACTGTCTGCCTTCCCCCTCTCCTAGTCAGAACACTTGATGTGAATAAAATACTTTGTGCAAATGAGGAGCTTGTCTACGACAGGCAGGCAGCCTGGCCAGCTGTTTCTCAAGCAGCCGATGGTGCCCTCTGTCATGTAACATAGGCCCTATTCAGCAGCAGCATTCTTGAGTCTGCATTTATGCCTCTGTGGGACTGTGGAGTGTACAGCTTGGGGGGGGGCGGGGAATGTGGAGACAGGATGAAGAAGGAAGTGTGTGATTTTGCACAGACTTAGAGCAACGGGCCACTCAAATGCCACTAAGTCAGGAGACATTACTGTTTGAAGCATGTGCAGTTAGCTCCAACTTCTGGGCTACCTTGGGGCCTGGGATGCAGGAGAACTGGGTTCGTCGTAGGCCAGTTCTTGTCTTAATGTAAGTTCTACATGGTGTTTGCATCCATTCATCCCATAAACATACCATATATAGTCATGCTTGAGCTCACTATAACATCACAAGGGAAGCACTCCTTAGGCATGGTTCCTTTCTTGCTCAGAAGCAGACTCACAGAGGCTATTTCTGGTCTGTTGTGGCCTACTGTCTTTGGGGAGGGGGCAAAAAGAGGTTCTTGCTTTCCATATTTACCCTGCTCGTGATGTTTCTGATTCTTGTTTGCCTGACACTCTGGAAGTTAAACGAATTTTACTGTCATGAGAGGAAAAATGGAGTTTTCTTGAGTGCATTTGTTTTAGGATAAAAGTCTGTTTCCCTTAGCGTCTTTTAACATGACATATGTTTTGTTGTATGGGCCCTGATCTCCCACAGTTCTGGGAGTATCTTTTCATGTTGTTAGGGTAAGCCATACCCTTAACTTGTATTTATTGGTGGTCATGGGGAAGGTTTCCTTCTGTTTACTTTTTTACCCTTCCCTGAACTGGTTTACACATGTCACCTTAAGATGTTCAGGGCAGGACATGCAGCTTCTGTGGAGCTGGTGGCAACATTCAAACTTGGGCAGAGCTGGGTCAGCTGAGTTCATTCAGGAGGTGGCAATGAGGAGAAAATTGCAGCCCCTTTGTCCCATACCTTGAATACTGTACGTCAGCTCGGAGTGAGCAGCAGGGCATTTGTGTTCGGGTAAGAGGTCCATGTGCACACCCCCCCCCCCAGGACACACACTGCACTCCTTCACTGCCACGCCCTGAGTGCATTCTTCTCAGGACACGTGTAAATAACTTGAGGGAAAAGACAGCTTGCCAAACTGGGACCTTGAATACCATTAAAAGAGACAAGATGGGCACTTTCTGTTTTGTTTCCTTTCATTGATCTCATGAGATTGAATTTATATCTGACTGTGTGACAGTTGATTGTCCCATCCTCCCCCTTCCCTAGGCTGATAAGCCCTGTGCATCTATCAAGCCTCACTAAGAAGATCTTAATACAGCAGAGCAAAGTTACATATTTTATAACTTCATTTCCTTAACTTACATAATTGTGTTTTCCAAGTAGTGCAGCTTCACTAATAAGTTAAAGTTTCTTCAAAAGAAAAGTGTCAGTCACTTCAGAGGCAGGTAGAGCTCTGTGCGTTCAAAGCCAGGCTGATCCATATAGAGTGACCCTGTCTGAAAAATAAACCAAAACCAAACAAATGTCTGTAGAGGTGGCTCAACAGTCAAGAGCACTGGCCACACTGCAGAGGACCCAGATTCGATTCCCAGCACCAGTGCGACAGCTGAGAACGGTCTACACCTCCAGCTGCAGGAGATCTGGTGCCCTCTTCTGGCGTCTTTGTATTCTGCATGCATGTGGAACACAAACATACACCAAGGCAAAAAAAAAAAAAAAAAAAAAAAAAAAAATCAAAGCACTTTCAAGTGATATACATTTATTTCTAGATTATTATCATTAGCATAATTGCTAATTATTATTATTAGCAAGTTTTAGACATTGTGCAGTGTTTAGAAAAAAAGACACTTGAGTACTTCCAGATGACCTGTTATAACTGTGGAGACTGTATCACTTATGTGGAGGTTACTTATTTGGCACTCTCGAGCACAGAATGAGGGAGAGCTAATGGGATGAATAGTGTGTGTGTGTGTGTGTGTGTGTGTGTATTGATTTATATAAAATAAAGTTTTCAAAAGCCACACAAGTTAACTCCTAGAAGTAACACTATAACCTTGATTTGTGTGATGTGCTAGCTCCATTTTATTGATTGATTGGTTGGTTGGTTGATTGATTGAGATAGCCCTGGCTGTCCTGGAACTCACTCTGTAGAGCAGGCTAGCCTCAAAACTCAGAAATCCACCTGCCTCTACATCCTGAGTGTTGGAATACTTAGCGTTGTTTAGATTCTTAATGTGAATTGTCTTTTGTGTTTATAACTACAGTATATTAGATGCCATTGATTTTATTATTTTACAAAAAATTAAGTTTTTATTTTATGTGTATGAGTGTTTTGCTTGAAAATGTGTCAGCACATGCATGGCTGGTGCCCATGGAGGTCAGAAAGGGGCATCAGATGCTCTGGAACTGGAGTTACAGACAATTGTGAGCCACTGTGTATGTGATGGTTCTCTGTAAGAACAAGTGCTCTTAACTGTTGAGACATCGGTCCATCCCCAAGATACTATTTAAAAAAAAAAGTTGTAAACAAAGAAGATCCCACACCAGAAAAGTCCTAGGTATCCTAAAAAGACAGTTGTATGTTGTGTAAGATTTATTTTATTGTTATGTAGATGTGTGTGGATATGTGCGTGTAAGTGCAGGTGCCCAGAAAGGATGGCAGAGACCCTGGAGCTTGAGTTTGGAGTAGTTGTCAGCTGCCCAGTGTAGCCAAACTCAAGTCCTTGCAGGAGCAGCAAGCACTCTTAATTGAGTCATCTCTAACCTCATGTGTGTGTGTGTGTGTGTGTGTGTGTGTGTGTGTGTGTGTGTGTGTGTGTGTGTTGTGCTTTTGTCCTTGTTTGTTTTTTAAGAGACCGGGCCCTACTTTGTAACCCAGGCTGGCTTTAAACTAACTCCTGTTATTTTGCTTCAGTCTTCCATGTGCCAGGATGAGTTTGTAGGCATGATATTACCATGTTCATCAGGACTACATTCTAATAATCAGACTTGTGGATACATTTGAATACCTTACTTGCATGGATATAAGTATGGTATAAGCTTGCTGCTCTCTTTTTTAGATAAGCCCTTGGTGTTTTTTTCATAAGCAAAATTGTTTGAAAATTTAATTAAGAGTTAAAATTGGGTCTTGCCAGTATCTAGGGAAACGTTGACTCCAGTTTGCTACACTAAAGGTGGAAAGTATTCTCTCACATTGTAGTCATTTTTCACACTGTCAGGCAGGGGAAACACATTTGAATTACATATAAGAAATAAGAATTAGTTGTTTGTGTCTTAGGTGCTCAGAGCAGCTGGAAAAGTAATTAAAAGCCAGGACTTCCCAAGAAGCAAGTGGCAGGTTTGGGAGCTGGCTCTTTGAAGTGGGGATAGCTCGGAGGGTATGTTCAGAAAGGGTGTTGCTGAGGGGTGGGGATAGTTTGTCTTTGAAATTTGTGGCAACCGGTAGAAGTGACCTGTAGCAGGATGTAATGGCTACTCCAATTGCAATGATGCCTTGTCATATCCGATGGGGAGGTGGAGCCTCAGGGACAACTGTTAGAGTGGAGTTGCAGAACTGGAGGTGCAGGTAGGGAAATGTCCAGGCTTGGAATGGAATAGCCTCTGGCTGCCTAGAGAACAGCCCTGTGAATCATAGGCATGGAGAACTTTGTTCCGTTGGAGCTGATGGGCAGAGAGCAGGCAAGAGCGTGCTCCCAGTCATCTTCTGATGACCCTGCAGAGTTCTGAAGACACCACAGACATCACTGGGCTATTTATTCGTAGCCCTCACTCTGCAACCTCCACTGTTTAAGAGCTGTGTCCCCTTTACAAGTCTCCCCCCCCCAATTTAGACCAGATGCCACCAGTGAGCTTTAAAACTGGCTAAAATTGCCCTTACAAACTAAGTTAGTTGTCAAGAGGGGAGAGGAGACACAGGAGGGAAAAAAAAATTGATCAATTGATTTAAGGTTGTTGGAGGATTAAAATGTTACTTGATTGCTGGTCTTATCCTGGATTTGGAGATTTCAAGGAAAAGTGAACAATACCAGCTTTTGTCCAAGAACTTCAGCGTTCACGTGATCAGTATAGCCAGTTCCAGGAGCAGAAAATGCTGGCATCCTCTGTGCCTCAGTCTACTTAGAGGAGGAACTGCTAAGTGGAAAGGATATTCTGGCTTGAGAGTCATTTAGCTGAGAATTGAGCTTGGCCCTGGCCTTACTTTTATACAAAGATTGACACATCCCAAAGCCATGACACGAATGGTCTACAATATTTTGGTATAAATTGGATTTCAAGGAGGAGGCAACAGCAGGGAGACCAGTAGAGGCAATTAATCACTTCTCAGTCCCCTGTTGGACATAGTAGAAACTGATTTAGCCAGGTTGGGGCCAGAGCAGAGTGATCATCTTGATAAGTTATCTCAAATAATTTATAGATATGGACAATTTATTCAAGTCTGAAGCTGCAAACCTCTTAGCATAATAAGTAAGTGGGAATTTGGGTTATATAGAGGATACCATATATAAACTCCCACGAATTTACTTATAGCTGGATTCTCTCATGATGGGTATGTGTATAGGAGAAATAAAGAGATCAAGTTAGACCACGAGGACCATGTAATATTGCTTTATATGCATTTGTTTTCTCAATGTTGAATCCCCATATCTCTTTCACAGATGAGCATGCAAGGACTCTAGTTGATGAAACAGTATGAGTGTTATGAAGTCATTTGACTGAGTAACAAACCATTTAGGAACTCTGGGAATGGCGCTAGCAAGATGTGATGCTATTTCCTTTAGTTAATGTAAGATTGTTTCCTAATGGCACACAATTCCTGCTTCTCTCTCTCTCTCTCTCTCTCTCTCTCTCTCTCTCTCTCTCTCTCTCTCTCTCTCTCTCTCTCTCTTACAAGTGGTCTAGGAGAATGTGCCATGTTATTTCTTTATGAAAAGTGAAAAAATAATCCTGTTCAGGATTCAATGAGGATTTATTGATCTTCATAATACAAGTAGAATGACCCTGGATATTTTTGGGGGGGGTAGTTAAAAAGCTAGGTTTTCAGGGCTGGAATATAGTTTAGTGTGGTAGAGGGCTTGCCTAACAACTGTGAGAGCCTAGGTTTGATCTCCAGCATGGATGAGGGTGCATGGGGATGGCATCTGGAGAGGGCATCTTGCTGTGTCACTCACACTAGTCCCAAACTCAGTGGCTCAAGCTATCTAATTGCTTCAATATTCTCAGTAGCCAAGACTACAAGTATATACTACTGTACCCAACATAGATTTTCATTATCTTAATTAATTGATTGATTGGTTAATTAATTAATTAAATGTATGAGTGTTTTGTCTCTGTGTGCCTGGATGCCAGAAGAGGGCATCAGATCCCGTTATAGATGGTTGTGAGCCACATGTGGTTGCTGGGAATTGAATTCCAGAACCTCTTAACCACTGGGCCATCTCTCGGAGCTCGGATTTTCATTATTCTTTGGTGGCTTTTTTCCTGGCTTACAAAGGACATGGACAAAAATAAAAAAGACTCATGAAGAAAAATCAAGTTGTTGAAAAGCTACAAAAACATTAGAGAAATGCAATATTTAGCCTTTAAATTATTCTTAATTCTGATTTTCCAGCTGACTTGTAATGTATGACCAAGTGTATTACATGGAGCTTCTTTAGGGGGAGCTACATGAAAATCCCTAAAAAGATGGAATGTGACACACCCAGAGAACATGCTCTAGGGCCCTTGACACAACAAGTTTCCTTCATCTCAGATGTTGACCTTCAGCCGTGCTGAGAGGGGACAGCATGCCTGAGCTCCTTAGTAAAAAAGGTTTTAAAATGTGTGTGTGTCCTTTTGCTCTGTGCAGAATGATGGTGTGTCCTAGTAGGAATCCCTGCCTCCTTTGAAATGAGTTTTAGATCAGGGTCCTCATGGATAGCCCTCCAGGAAATTGCTGGTCTATCTTAATAGACTGGAAAGCCATGTGTGATTCTGTTCAATATGTTTTCTTTATCATTTCTCTCCAATTATTTCAAGTTTGTATATGTCATTTTCTAGTTTAAACCTGGCACTTTGGGAAACTGAGGCAGCAAGATTGAGATTTTTGAGGCCAGCCTGGGTAACTTGGTGAGGTCCTTTCCTGTTCTTCAAAAAGAAAGAGATTATTTCCCTTTCTATTTGGGCAACATAAATTGTTGGTTCACACACAAATTAAATGGAAGCTTTGTGCTCTTGGTTTATCCCGGAGAAACAGAATGAAAGTCAAAAGGTAAACACAGTCACCCTTCTCTATCTACAGGCAGTAGCTTCCAAGACCTCTTTACAAGGATGCTAAAATTTAGTAATCTCTAGATTATTTATAATATCTAACACAGTTCTTACGTGACTTCATTTCATGATTGGAGATATATATGTAATAGCACTCAGCACACAGCAGGTTCCAGTTTTGCTTTAGACACTTCTGAATTTGGGGATGTGGGAATATAAAAGACTATAGGAGCCATAGGTAGAAAAGGTCTCTCTGTATACTTTGTCTAACTGAACTGTCCCAAATCTTCCAGTGTGTTTACTTTTCATCTTGGAAATAATTGTTGACAATTGTTTCCTGAGCATAACTGCAGTAAAAGATTTTTGTAATTATGTAGAAACAGACCTCAAAAGGGAAGACATAAAAATATCATTGTAGATAAAGTTAATGATGATAGGGTAAAGACATCCTGGGTGATTTTCAAAAATAGCCCACTCACCCTCATACGCATGTGTGTTTGATAGGATACGATGTTGGTATTTTTGTCATAAAGATGATAGGCATTGTTTGGTCATTTGGTCAGGCGCTCGGTTAGTTGGTTGGTTGTGACAAGCAGGATTTCATGATTGTAGTCCTGGCTAGCCTGGAATGCACTGTTTAAACCAGGTTGGCATGGAACTCACTGAGATTCACCTGTCTCTGCATTCTGAGTGTTAGGATTAAAGGTGTGAGCTACCATGCCCAGCACTAATAGACACTGGTTAATTTAAGCTCTATTGAATGAGGTATCAAAGAAGCCTTGAAGTAAAAAACATTTAACTCATGTCTTTACTTGTTAAGTTACAACTCACTCTTTAGTCTAGCTCCATCCCATGTTGATGATTCAAGAATCCATGCTGCAGTGGTTGTATGTTCATGTTGGCATTATACATGCTTACAGGTGGCAGCAAGAAGAAAGAGCTAGCAGGTCAAATCTCCAGTCTGTAGTGATATGTGTCACCTGTGTTCGTAGCCCATTGGCCCTTAACTAGCATTGTGACCTGCCTGAGCACAAAGGTAGTTATCCTCTAACAAGTGAGTCACCTGCTTTGTCCCCTTTATCATTTCATCTCCTGACTTTGAACATAAATAAATGAAGACTTAGGCCTAAAGCCTAAACATGAGCTAACTGTTCACAGTGATTCTCAAATCATGGTTTCCCAAATGAGCAGCGTGTGTCATCTGGGAACTTGTTGGCACCAAAGGTTAAGCGTCTCTTAGATTTCATCAGAAACTGGAGGGCTGGTGTGTTCCAGAGTAGGGTGTTTGCTTTTATGTGCTAAGCCCTAGGTTCTTTGATTGGTCATTAGCACCATAAGCAGAAGAAGAATCTGCAGTGGGGCCCTGGAAAGCTACTGAATTTTTGAGATATTGGTAAAGATTAAGAATGACTTAAGTTTTAGCACCAGTGGATTTATGATTGAGGAATTAAGCCCAAAGTACTGATAAGCACTTACTAGTGTGAATGTCCAGGGAGCAAGTGTCAGAGGGATCGTACTGTGTGTCCCAGTCTCTAAGCACCTAACAAATATACTTCTGTTGTCCACACCAATCATGTCATGTAGCTCCTGTTAACTGTCTTTTAGCCTAGGGAACTGAGGCGGCAGAGGGTGCTGTCTGTCACAAGGCCTAGATCTAAGTGATAAATGCAAGAACTGAATCCAGGTTCAGAGAATGGCATCTGAAATTGATCCACAACCATGGCGTGTGTGCTTACTGATCTTTAGGATGACAGTTTAGCAGGCCCTATTGTAATTTTTTTACTTTTTCGTGAATGGAGACAGTCTGAGAAATAGCAGGAAATGTGGTGTGGCAGTGACAGTTCACATTTTAGGTTAGTCCCCTTACCACGAGCTTCATTCGTTGGTGGTTTACATGTGTGGTGGGCTACTGACGGTGTTGGCCAATCATGGAGGTGCTTGGCTAGGCTGCAGTTGCTCAGTCATTTAAAACTGAACAATGAACAGAATAAGGTTGGTAGGGGTAGAACCAAAGAGTTAGTGGGAAGTGGTTTCTCAGAGTGAGGTAGTTCAGTCACATTACAAGAACATTTTCTTCAGTTAACCTATGTGCAATCTCTTGGCTTAGGGGGGAGGAGGCCCTGTTCTCATCACCTTCCCTTTTGATTCTTCTCTGGACTTTCATCTCCGCCCTCTCTGAGATGCCTGTGTGAAGCTGGATTTCATCAGACAGTTTAAATAAAGGTTTCTCTTGAGTCTTCAGTGTTAATAGAGAAAATGTGGTTTTTCTTTTAAGAGATGGGGTAAAATGGTTCTCAGCCTTCTTCTTGAAGGCTGGAGGAAGGGGTTATATGGAGAGGATCTAATTATTAGCATTTTAGCTGATGAAAATGTTTCCAAATGACACTAAGAACTGCTTATTTCCTTACATCCTTTTATGTTTATGACAGGGGCTGGAGAGATTGTTCAGTGTTTAAGAGCACTGGCTGCTGCTTTTCCAGAGGACCTGGGTCTGATTCCCAGTACCCACGGGGTAGCCAATGACCTTCTGAAGCTCCGTTTCTGTGAGTTTCCTAGATCCAGTGCCTTCTTCTGGCTGCCTCAGTCACCACACATGTACATAGTACACAGCATGCAGACTCATTTATGTATATAGATTTTATATTATAATGTAAATATATACATATATCATATACATTATCATTTGTGTACCATATACATATTGTAAGTGTAAATACAGCTTTAAAAAATAGAATGTGTTGCTCAAGTTCATATTCTTCCAGGCAGCTCTGATATCTCTTGCTGTCAGGTGCATTTGCTAACCCGTGCATTTTCTCACCTGTTTTGTCTCTTGTACTCAGCAGACTGCAGTTGAGATGGCTCCTTGGCAGCCCCACAGGGGACAGTGTACTGGCTTTGACTCCAGGTGGAGGGTAAAGATAGCATTGCCTCTTGCAGGATTCATGTTAGCTGGGAACAACTGCTATGCTTGGTATGGTCTGAACATAAAACCTAAGTTGCTGAAATTTTTAGTTTTCTTCAAGCTACATCTCAACTGAGGTTTTAAAATTCAGAGTTAAGTCTACGATTTCTCTTGGAGAAACAGTTGCTCATCTAGTATTTGAATAGAGATGGGGAATAGCAGAGGTAGTGGGGAGGAGATTATTTTCATAAGTTGTTGAAAGCCCCATCCATCTACTTCCTTTCTCTTCATCAGCTTAAATGGTTTGGTTTGCTTTGGTACCACAAGGATGGTGTAGAGATGATTGAAGGAAATCTTGAGTCAAATCTAGACAAAAGAAAGAAGCAACCTAAAAACAACTGAATTTACACTGATTGATTCACAGATTGGTCTAGGCTTGGCTAAACCTGTGGGAATTGCTTAGATCACAATGCTCTTGGTGGACCTTGTGCTGGGTATAGTGGTCCATGTATTCAATTCCAGCATTCGATGAAGCTTAGGCAGGTGGATCTCTGAGTTCCAGGCCAGCCAGAACTACATAGTGTCTTGGGTGAGTGGTCAGCCTGCACTTACACTGAGCCCTGTCTCTGTTGGAGCTGCCAAGTTCAACCCTTAAAGAAAATGTGAAAGTATTTGGGCTGAGAATTTGGAAGGTATTTTCCCTTCTCTGGGAGACCTGGTGCCCTTGGTATTTGTTATGTGGAATCTACAAGTTTATATTTAGGAGAGCAGCTAGATGACTGGATTAGGTATCCACTGGAAGAAATGTTAACAGGCTTGCCTCTGACCACTGGAATATAAGGTGTAGGGTTTGAAATAACACATCCCCCCCCCTTTCCTCTGCCACCCATCAGGAGAGGGCAGCAGGATGCCATAGCCTCCCTGAGTAGGTTGAGGGCCTTCCAGAAGTGCCACTTCACTACCCTTGGGAGTGGTGTGTGTGTGTGTGTGTGTGTGTGTGTGTGTGTGTGTGTGTGTGTGTGTGTGTGTGGTAAGTGGCTGTGAAATGTTTTGTTTTTGTTTTTGTTTTTTTTTTTTGGTTTTGTTTGTTTGTTTGTTTTGAGACAGGGTCTTTGTAGCTCTATCTAACATGTAACTCACAATGCAGCCTTGAGTGTTGCCAGGATTACAGATTGTAGCTGTGTCTGGGATGTGCATGTGTGAGACTGTGTGTTTTGAGGTAGCCTAGGCTGGACTTGTATTCCCTGTATGGCGGAGAATGACCTTGAATGTTTTCCGTCTTGCTCTTACCTTGGAAGTACTGGGGTTGTAGACGTGAGCCATGCATTAGGCTCAGGACCAATGGAGAACTCCTTGAGGACATAGACCTGTAATGACCTAAGCTAAGGGCTCTCCTCTGTTTATCTTCATCCTCCTTGGCTGTTGGGCTGGTGGTCGGGGGTGAGGTGGTCTGTTTATCTCTGACAGCCTCTGGACTGTCTCCTGCTTGTTCTCTGGGTCCCCTTGTTCACTAAACTATCACTTGCCCCATTTTCTTCTTCTGACTCACAGCTAGGACCACTGCCTGTTTTCTGGAGATTACCAATCCAGTCAAATATTTGAATTCCTACTGTGTGCTAAAGATGAAGACCCTCCCTCCCGGGACCCTCAGGGATTCTATCACACTCAGACGACAGAACCACTGGTCTTTAAGCTTGGGTGGAGATGGGTGGTATCTCCTCAGTTCCCTATTTCAAGCTCCCTCCCTTACCGCTTCTAGACTGTCAGCACCTTCTGGGCAGGCCTCTTTGCACTGCACATCATCCAGCATCTCTGGAATAGAATTCAGCCCAGTGTTGCCAACCATCTGAAACTTCTTCTTGGTCACTCTTTTAGTACCTCGGGGCACTTGCCTGTGGCAATTCCTGTTCTCTGGCCTGCCTGCCTGCCTGCCTGTTTGCTTTTGAGAGTTGTTCTGGTTTGCCTTCTCTATCTCCTTTATTCCCTGTTTTAGTCACCCCCCCTTCCTCAGGCGCCATGTTCAAACAAGTTTCCTGAAGTCTTACATCATCTTCTCAGACTCATCTGAGCCTGTACCCCTCACTGCCCCATACCCAGCTTTCCCAGTTCCCCATAATTTGCCCCCACACGTGCCCTGTAATCATCCCTTGCCCTTCAGCAGCACCTGGTGCTTGAGTATCAACTCCTCCATCAGTTTCTCCACTCCCATACCCTTTCCCGTGTACATACTTGTCTGCTTCTGATAGACTTGAGGTACCTACCTAATTCTGTCACCTGCTGTCGTGAGTAGTCCCCCTCTCTTGACCTCTCTTGACCTAGTAGTGTATTTTGTGTGTATAGTTGTGGGTAGGTAGGGAGTGAGATTTTTACCATAAGAAATAGTGGTTATATTCCTTTAATTCCAGTACTGAAGGGGCAGAAGCAAGCGGCTCACTATGACTTCAAGGCTAACCTGACCTATATAGTAAGTTCCAAGTTAGTCAGGACTATACAGTGGGACCCCATCTCAAAATACGTATGTCCATATCCATAAATAATAAATAATATTTGAGGCCTCAGGACTGTTTTATTCCCACATCTTTGGAAGTGAGATGCAAGTCCTGTTGTTGTCTTTTATTTTTTCTTTAAAAAAAAAAATTTATTTACTTATGTATGCATGCCTATGGACCAGGAGAGAGCACCAGATCTCATGGATGGTTGTGAGCCACCATGCAGTTGCTGGGAGTTGAACTCAGGACCTTTGAAAGAACAAGCAGTGTTCTTAACCGCTGATCCATCTCTCCAGCTCATCTTTGTTATTCTTAAGGTATTTTGGGGGAGGGGTTGTGAAAAAGGGTCTCATTGTGTAGCCCTGCCTGGAACTTATAAACCAGGCTGGTCTTAAACTCACATAGATCCACCTGCCTCTGCCTCCAAATGTTGGGATTAAATGCATGTGCCACCATGCCAATTCAGGCTTCAATTTTTAAAACTCTGATATTTTGAAGCAAGAAAAGCAAAATAAGCAAACAAACAAACAAACAAAAAAATTAGTCTTCTCATCTTTAAAGGATGTACGCAAGAATAGATCAAGCTAGCTCAGTAGCCAGTGCCTAATAATCACAGTCACATTCCTGGTTCCTCATGATTCTTGTTTGTATAGTTGATAAATTCTTTTGTTTAGACTGTTTATGCATTGCAGTCTAAGTTGGGCAAGGGACAACTTTCAGGGCATCTCATTTAATTCATGGTTCCAATTTAAAAGTCTCCCTAAGACTCTTTTTTTTTTTTTTTTTTTGCTAGTCACAAAACAAACATGTTTAGTGAGACCACCTTCTACCTTCTAGGCTGCGATGTGAAATTAATTCCCAGGAGTTGATAGTGTAGAGGCATATTCACACATCCCCTAAGGCTCTCTTGCAGCACCTTTAGGGATGGCCACAACATATAGGTATAGGCTGAATGTTTTCCTCTAACAATCACCAAGCATTCTGGAATCCCAGAATAAATGGTATGTGGACAAACCTGAAAAAAGGCAGTGACACGGCTGGGCTTACCATATACCCCCTTCCTTTTGAGGAAAAAGAGCCATATTTGGGAATATCATGCTTCAGGAGATTTTGCCATGTGTTCCTATGGTAGTTAATCAATTCTGCACTTCATCTCTTCACGAGAAAAGCATAGGTTAGAAGTTTTGTTGTTGCCACTGTTGTTACTTACTGTCTTGGTTCCTGCAATAGTGATGAAAAAGGTTTAAGTGATGGGTGTAGATTAGTGGATGGGATCCAGCACCAGTAGATGGAATACAGTTCCGCGTACTGTTATGTTATCCCTAGCACAAGGGAGAAAAACAAAACAAAACAAACAAACAAAAAGGTGTTTCTATGTCAGACCAAGCTCACATAGAACCCACTGTATCCTAGGCTGAACTTGAACTTGGGTTCCTGCTGTCTGAGCATATGCCACCATGTTCCACTGCATATTTTTAATTTTTGTTTTATTTATTTATTAACTTTTATATTCGTGTATTCATGTCCATTGGGTTTCTCTGTGAATCCTGGGACTTGATCAATAGACCAAGTTGACCTCCAACTCAGAGATCCCCCCGAGTGCTAATTCAAGCACCACCACACCTAGTGTGTTCCATTTGTTTGTTTAAGAAATTTTAGCTTTATGTGTATGAGTGTTTTGCCTGTGTGTGCACCTCATGTACACCTGTTGTCCTTGGAGGCCAGAAGAGGATGTTGGATCCCCTAGAACTGTAGTTGTCAAAGTTGGTGAGGGTGCTAGAAACTGAATCTGAGTCCTCTACCAGAGCAGCAAGTGCTTCTACCAACTGAACCATCTCTTCAGCCCCCAGATAGGACAACTTTTAGAAGTTGATTCTTTCTACCATGTGGGTCCTAGGAATGAAACTCAGGTCTTCAGGCTTGATGGTAAGTACCTTTACCCACTGAGACCCCTGTCTCACTAGCCCCCCACAATAATTTTAAATACTACACAATTAACAAGGTGTTATACTTATTTTAGAATAGCTTCATCAATGCTTAAATTTACCAACTTGCTTTTTATGGTTGATTTTTGTTTTTGCAGGCCTGAAGCTAGAGCCTCAGGCATGTTTGGTGAACACTCTTAGCACCAAGCTATATCTCCCTGTATTCTCAAGCTGTATTTAAAAGGGACCTAGATTTATAAATATTTCCCCAGTGTTTCGGTTGATTTGTTTGTTTGAGACAGGACCCAGTTTGAGCAGAATGAGTAGAATGTAGATGAGTAGAATGGGAATGACTCATTTGCCCCCTTAAGAGATGCCCCTGTCTTAGTGGTTTCATGGGCTGTTTCCCTCTATGTACTGAAACTAATAAATAGTAAGCAAACTAAGTTACATCTGTGAACTACCTCTGCCTCCCATGCCTACAGGGAAGGCCTTACCAGACTGTTTTTATTCCTGCCTCGGGGCTTAGAAACAAAGGGCTATAACATAGTAAACCCAAGAATACTAGAGAAAAGCATTGTAGACCTGCCCTGTCCAGTGCTATAGCCTCTGAGCATGACTAACCATTTAATGTAGACTCACATAAAACCTAGCTTAGCAGGCAGGCAAAGGAGCCTCTTGCCAAGACTGAGAGCCTAGGACTTTCTTAATTCTGCTGTTCCATAGTCAGTCACATTCCACTGTATGGCCCATACTCCCCCCCTGCATGAGGGATCTCCTCCATCTCCTAACTGCTTTGTCATCCACTGTGTTTGTTATGTGAGGCAGGCAGCCCAGGGTCATTTTGAACATTGCCCTGGCCACCAAGGCCTCCTCTCAGTTCTCCCTTTGTGATGATGTTCCATGCACCCTCCCTACTAATAAATACCTCTTCATGCTTTATCATAGTTGCTTCCTAACTGGGGTTATGTCTCTCTCTAGTCTTTTTTTTTTTTTTTTTTAATTAACTGCCGCCAAAAGCTGTTTAAAATATGGATATGATTCGTTCATCCTAGGCAAAAAAAAAAAAAAAAAAAAAAAAAGCCCGTCAGTGGGTTTCCACAGTGGCAGGCCAAAGTTCATCCCTTCCCAAATGGAACCTTGACCTCAGAGTTGTTCTGCAGGCCTATCTTTGCCATTTCCCCTACTCCACTCTCCCTCCTTTCTCACAATGTGCCGTATGTTCTGAGGACTCCCAGAGGAGTTTTTGTCATGGGTCAGAAACAAAGCAAAAGGGTTGTAGTTAGATGGGGGTGGGGGTGGGGGGTAGAGTAGCGGTGGCAATTTCTTTTGCCAAGTATGGGCATGAGAAAACAATCTCAGTCACTTAATGTCCTCACCTCATTTGAAGGAGATCATTTCAACCTTAAAGCAAAAGCAAGTAAAATAAATACAAACAGACGGTGGGTTCAGGATCTCACCAGAGAAGGCTAAAATGGCAGTGCTTAGGAACTCATGCTTTCTCCACTTGTGTTCTTGTTGCTAACTTGTGGCCAAGAGCTGAGGTGTGCCTTTGCCCTACTGCCCTCATGTTCTGCTCCTCTTGACCTCTGGTGAGCCCACTGCTTTATTTGGCTAATGGTCCACCTTCTCTTGGGTTGGAATGTCACTCGCTGTATCTGTTCTGTCTTCCCATCCTATGAGCCAGGGGTCTGTCACTTCATGGTGTTTCTGGTGTGTGGAGCCTCAGTGGGCTCCGGAGCTTGCACATAGCGGGGCTCAGGTTCTCTTCCCACCCAAGGCATAGAAACAGCATCTTCAGTAATGTGTGTTGCCTGATGTGACTGCCACTTGGATTTGACTGAATTTGGGTTAGAACTAGTAATGCATTATTTTTATGATTTCCATACAAGGTAGGTAGAACTGGAATTGCTGGCATATCTATGTCCCAAACTCTCATTCCATTCAAAATAAGACTTGGCTAGAAGCTGCAAAAATGTCATTACCATGGCCACAATTAGTAGTCACTTGCAGAGGAGTCATCAAGTATTTTTTTCTTCCCTTAGCCAGAGAGAATTAAGGGTTAACTATAGGGAATAAAAAGATGGCACATTTAGGATTGTTTTTATCTTTGCATTTCCATGTTTAATGTTAATAATGTTTCTGTTGTATAGTCTTTTTTTATTTAAAAAGAGAGAAAGTGGTGTGTGCGTGCGTGTGTGTGTGTGTGTGTGTGTGTGTGTGTGTGTGTGATGTGCATCATAGTGCTGTGTGGAGATCAGAGACAAACCTGAGGGAATCCATTTCAAGTCAGCAGGCTTGGTGTCTTTGAAGGCTAAGCTATCTTTACTGCCCTTGGTTTGGTGTTCTGAGAGTGCTAGAATTACAGACATGTACCACCATATCGGCTATAGGTTTTTTTTCCTTTAAAAAAATATTGTACATCTCATTGGGATAATGCCAAGATATGACCAGCTTCTAACATATCTGTGGAAGTGTGCTTACAACTTTAATTCAATTATGCAACCACTGTTCCTCTTGAATTGTATATTGACTTCTGCAGAAGTATATATGTACCTGGGTTTAGTGGACTGTAGGTTTGCTTTTTTTCTCTCTCCAGAATTTTAATGAAGCATCTTTAAGAGTTTTGAAGTTTTCCCACAGGTATACTCAATGAGTACTGTAGATAGATACCATTGTTTTGCAAGCTTTTTAACATTGTTTTCTTTGTACAGGTTGTTTCTGACTTCATGGCTGGGGGCAAGTTGAGGGTGTTAAAACTGTTTGCTGGTGGGGTTGAGTCAGTTAGCTGGCTCCTGTTTTGGTTTTTTTGTTTGTTTGTTTGTTTTTTTTTTTGTGGTCTCTGACTGGTCCTGTGACTGTGGGATGGAGGCCACATGGATGGCAGTTCTAGACCATGAATGCAATAGCATAGCTCCCCTGGCAGAGTCTCTTACGAAGAAATACTGTCTGTTCTGTAGTGTTGGCATGGTGGTACTTAAATTAGTCTAGTTTGTCACTTGTCCTCGTACCTCCTTGTCCCTGGCGTGATTTAACCATCCTTATTGCCTGTCTCCTTTCCCATCCAACTCTCTTGGATGTGAAAGTGTGAGAAGCTAAAGGTATTCAGACAAGGAAGTGTCCTTTATTTTTGGATTATGGAGAGAACCTTCATACTCTCAGAAAGGTGATGGCTACCATCTTGACCAATTGTCATTTTCTAAACCAATTATCCTCGTGTTCATTTACTGAATGCTAAGAAAAATGGGACACTTACCTTATGGTGAGCAGCAACTGCTGTGCTCTGGGTGAATTCTCTCTGGTGAACCAGCCATTCATAAGTAACAAACACAGCTTTAACATCTGCTTTGATTGGTGCACAAAGAAATGACTTTTGCTGCCATCATTCAAGTCTTGAGCTAAGCAGACAGGATTGGTTTTGAAGACTGAATCGCAGAATACCCAGGCACTCTTAACAGTTGCGTGGTTAGGGCTGGGTGGACTGATTGACAAGGATCCAGTGCACTATTCGCTGCTGAGGGTGCGCACAAGCATGTGCTCTTGGTTCCAGTGGTTAAAGAGCAGTAGCACAGCTCATTCTTTATGTGTGCACCCACCAACATGGTGGACATTCCTAAGACCCATCAGACGTTCTGCAAGAAATGGGGCAAGCACCAGCCCCACAGAGTGACACAGTACAAGAAGGGCAAAGATTCGTTGTAAACCCAGGGAAAGCCGCATTATGGCAGGAAACAGAGTGGCTATGGTGAACAGACTAAGCCTTTTTTCTGCAAAAGACTAAAACTACAAAGATGATTGTGCTGAGGCTTGATTATTTTGAGCCCAACTGCAGATCTAAGAGGATGCTGGCTAGTAAGAGATGCAAGCATTTTGCATTTGGAGAAGATAAGAAGAGAAAGGGCCAAGTGATCCAGTTCTAAGCTGATCTTGTTATGAAGACAATGAAATCATGAGCTTTTACTAAAAAAAAAAAAAAAAAAAAAAAGTTAACACATACTACTTGTTGTAAGAATAATAATGTATGTAGGTGGGAATAGTGGGTTCACACCTGTAATGCCAGTACCCAAAATGTTGAGGCAGGAGGATCATGAATTCAAGGGCATCCTGGATTGACATAGTGGAAGGAGAGAATGCAAAATGTCCTCTGACTCCAGACATGTGCCATGGGTACGGGTGGCACATGTGCCCACAAAATAAGTTAAAATGTAAAAACAATTTTAAGTGTGCTACTTAATTGCATAGCAAGTTTGTTGCTGAAGTGGATGTTGGGTAGGTGTTGCTTAGGCATTGCAACAGGCAGGAGAGGCAAGTATTTGGAACAAGTTAAACAGCCCCTCCAGGCTAGTGACAGGAAGTCCAGCCCTTGGCTTTGAGTGGTCAGCAGGAGATAAAAAGTATGGACTGTTAGAGGCTTGGCCCCTCCTATCACTGGGTGGCAAACTGTGAAAGGAAGATAAAGAGAGTAGGGATGTTCTTTTTTAACTTCAGGAGAGCATCTTTATCACATGCTTGGTTTATGATTATATTTCAAAGGACTCTTCTTGAGATGCAGGACTGTGTTCCATAGATGTGAAAGCAATTCCTTGTGTTTTTGATTGAGAATGTGTAAATCACTTTGTACTTATGTAAATGGACCAAATCTATATGCTAGGAAGATTCTTCATGCTCAGGTATCTGTCTTTTGGGAATTGTCCAGCCGTCCAGCCATGTCTCATATGTTTGGGACCCTCGTGAGTCTGGGGGCAGGGCATCCCTTTTAGCTGTGGGTTCAGTGTTGGCCAAGTGGTTACTTAGATATGAGAGAGTTCAAGGAAGGGACCTGTCTCTCTGGGGTTATCTTCCCCTTCTGTTTTCTTTGTGTGCTTTGTAACACTTGGTGGGACTTCAATTCTTTGTAAAGAAGCTGTCTGTTTAGGGTGGGGCTTGGGAGATGTGAACCGACATTTGGAAACCTGTGCACGTTCAGCACCTGATAGGGAATCAACCTAAAGCAAATGAACCTATGGACTTTTGTGACAGAGGCTTCTCTCAGAGCCGGTCAAGAGTGAGAGCAGCCTTTCACAACAGCAAGACCAAAACCTAAAACCTAACCCTGCTGCCCCACCCCAGGCATTACAATTGCCATGAGCTAATCACCAAGGCCAGTGCTGTGAGGACCAGAGAGAGCCTCAGACTTCCTGCGTTACTGCATTAATCTCCCCAAGCCTTCATGTAGCTGGGCTGCACCAGCCTGCTACTACTCAGTATGCCACGATTTCCTGACACAAGGTCTCTCAGGAGGGACACATCTTGCACCATAGTAGTCACATTTGACTCAGTCAGTTTAAGAGAAGCCATTTGCTTGCCAGTGATTTTTGGTTTGTACTGTGTATAAACACTTATAAACTACTTATATCTCAGAATATGTTTGCCTTCACACATGCAGTGGTAAATTCTTTTCTCAGGGGGGAGGAACCACCATCTGTTCCATTCACAGAGGGCAGCCCATCAGGTCCCTGGGAGCTAGGGCACGTCATTTCTTCAGCACAGTCATTCTCAGCTGACAGTTGGTAATGTCTGATTACCCACTGTGAAATTTTGACCACAGCTGACCACTTTTCCAGTGGGCAAATGAAAGATGTGAATCTCCCCCCTTCCAGTGCCTTCTAGAAGCAACCAGGGGAGGAGCAATTCAAACACACAGTAGTTTTTATCTTCCACAAAAATCACTTTGGTTTTCCTAGTAGAGTCATCCTGCAACTGCCCTGAATTCTGGGAATGTGCAGCCCCTTCTGATCTGAGGTTAACCACCTGCCCTGGGGTTCTTAGCTTGCACTGGGTTCCTCCTCAGGGAAGAGCAGAGATTCTTGATTCTATTGTGTTCTTTCCTTAGCATAGCAAAAAAAAAAAAAAAAAAAAAAAAAGCCAGCCTGAGACCTCGTGGTTCATGAAAGAGTTGCAGGATATTGCCCAAAACTCTCTGCAAACTGCTCCTGAACTTTACCCCAGCTCTCCCACGAGCTCTAAGTGTAACAGGATACCGAGTTCTATTTCAGAGAGATGCCCAGAACAGTCTATCACTGGAGTGTAGTTGCCTGAGTGGACAGGGCAGGTTGCTGGCTGTGAGCAGCATCAGCTTCAGGTGCTGCAGACGGAAGAGGAGGTGTGTAAGGGAGTACAGGAAGAGGCAGCATGGTCCCGTCCCCATGGGTGCCTGAACTGTGTTTCCTCCGTTTGATTGTGGAGCTGAGTTTCGGCAGTGCACACAGCCGGATAGGTTTTATTTCCTTCTTGCCATGCAGCATGGCGAGAGTCCACAGCTGTCCTGTTCTGCTCTTTGCTGTCAGTGGGATTGCATTTGTGATAAGCCAACTTACTTTATTTTTCATTGTCTCACTTATGGGCTGAAATGGGATTTTTTTTTTTTTTTTTAAACATAGATCATCAAATTGTGCTGCTGTCAGAACTTTGCCAATCTAATAAGAGAAGCTAAAAGGAACTTGAGGTAGACTTAGCTCCATGGGGAGATGAGTGGGGATAACTAGGAATGTTGAGTGAAGAATCATAGTATCAGTAGCTCAGACTGGGGGTGCTATACTGTTTCCCATGTATTTGAATAAGTTCACTTCACTCTCAGATAGGAGGACCGAGGCTCAGAAATATATAACCTGTCAGCCAGAAGAATCATATAATCTGGCCAGACTGATAATTTCTAATATTATTTTCTTAATATTTGTGAGTCTAGTTGGTTACCCATTCCATTTGAATACACCCAAGAAGAAGCAAGCTCAAGAGTGACCTGAATGGGCCTCGTTCCACCCCACAGTTAGTTGTTCTCTTTCAAAGCCCTAGTTTAAGGCTGACAAAATGACCCAGCAAATAAAGGTGCTTGCCACCAAGCATGAAAACCTGAGTTCCATTCCAGGAACTCATTATGGAAGGAGAGCCAACTCCTATAGGTTGACCTCTGACTTCCACACACAATAAATACATGTTTGTTTTAAAAGCCCAAACCAGAGCAAGCCAGTAAGCAGCATCCCACCCACCACTACCTGTCTGCTTCAGCTCCTGCTTTTAGGCTCCTGCCCTGATTTCCTTCCTTGATGAACTGTTACCCAGAACCAGAGGCTGAAATAAACACTACTGCTCAATGAACAAACGAACAGCCCTGGTCTAAAGAACCATGGGTCCCAGCACCATTTCTTTGTGTATTCTTGTCCTGATAGGCCTGTGGGATGTGGAGGAGCTTTAAATACATATAAACTGCTTACTGCATTTTGGCATAGAGTTTATGTCTTAGGAAATACCCCAGTTCTCTGGAAGTATCACTTGCTAAATACAAGCAGGCTTCTGTTTTCTATGACTTACAGCCTTGTCTTTTCCAGTTTTAAATTCTACAACCCAGAAGAAGTCCTTCCCTAGGCTTTCCTGTACCTGTTTTTAACCTAATAAGCTGGAAGGACTCTGAAGGAGGTGGGGTAGAAGTCAATCAGAGATAGATAGGTAAGGGCACAGGCCTTCCTTGTACCAATGCCCCCGTACCCCTTACCCCATCAGCTCTTGGAAAAATAGAAAATGGTACAGGCTTCTGTTAAGCTAGGCAAAAAAAGTGATGAAATACCAGAACCTAGTGGCCAAGCAGAAGAACGGTGTTTAGGAAAAGTCTGGCTGGCTTGGGGAGAGGGCCAGGGACGACTTCTTCTCACAGCCTAGTGCCAAGGGCCACCCGTGTTCCCCTCCCAGGGGAGGAGGGTGCTGGGTGACAAATGGCTGCCAGGTGGCAGCTGCATCTAGGCCTTGTGAATTTGGCAGTTGTTAGAGCCTGTCTGTAAGATGTGTTCCCTGGAGAAGATCCTCCAGGAGAGGAGTCAGCTTCTTCACAATGCTGTGTGCTTACAGGAAAGCATGTGATCAGAGAAGGCACTGCCTACCTCCTTCCTCTGAAGTAGAAAGAGGTGCAGGAAGAGGAGTGTCCACTGTGGTGATGGTTCAGCCCAGCATCCGCTAGACTACATCTTTCCAGCCATTCACATTTTGTTGTTTTTAATTTCATCTTTATGGTGCTAGGGTTAGAATCCAGGGGTCTCATGGATGCTGGATATGCACTGAGGTACCTGAGGAGTGTTCTCCATTCCTGCTTCTTCCCATCCTTCCTCCCTCCTCAAGTCCTAAGAAGAGGCAGGTACATGTGCATGCACGCACGCACGCACGCACACACACACACACACACACACACACACACCCTCTCAGTAAATCCCAAGCTAATACTAAGCCTATAGGAGGCAATAATCACACTCTCTAACTCTGCTCTCTTCCCCTCTACCCTTGTTGAACATTTCTTATGGCCCAGGAGGGACAGAGAAAAAGACAAAGGGAAGTTGTTCAGGTCCCCAGAAATCCTGGCCAAAGTGTCAAGGAAACGGAATATTCAAGGAGTAGCATAGGCTTGAAGAACACCATTTATTGGCCACACATGCATTACAATCTAGTCCTACCCTGTCTGAAGCTTATGTCTAATATGCTATTGCTCCAGAAGAACCTAGAAACAAAGCCCTGTGTAGATGATTTCCTTTTCCCTTTTCTTATTTAGTTGTGGTGTAGGAAGTAGACTCAAAGTTGAACTGGAGTCTTAATCTCTGCTTCAGTGCTTTGGTGTTTGTTCAGAGCTTTGATAGGCCAGTGGCTCTCACAAAGGTTGTTGATGTAAATCCTTGGGGGGTTTGACCTTGTTGTGACCTTCACGAGCTAGTTCTCTGGGTTGAATAGAATGCCTTGGAGAATGATGCCTACAGGCTGCTGGGCCTTCCCTCAGGGTTGTGAGTTTGAGGTAGACCACAAGAATTAAGGAGGTGTCATGCATACTTAGGGGCAAGAACCTTCAGTAGAGTGGTAGCCATGGGTACTGGTGGGTGGCAAGGCCAGAAAGCAAACATGGGCTCAAGCAAGCTTCTGAGAGACAGGTTAAAGAGTGAGCATTTCCTGTAGACTTGAGGGGAAGAAAGTAGAGAAGACACAGATGAAGATCGTGCATTTTCCTTTCATCCCTGGATGACCACCCCACCCTTTACTTTCGGTATATTCTCCATCTCTTAGCAAACCATCTTTACTCAGGGGGAAGCAATGCAGAGTTGGCTATAGCACCTCACAGTGTTCAGTCAAGCATGGGTTAGGTGCTGCTACATGATGCTTTAGCTTTCATTTTGCTAAAGCCTGTGCCAATGGGGTGGTGCGTTGGCACCCTATCCAAGGCACAGCCTAGCCCCTCAGCCAAGAAACACATCAACTTCCTGGAACTCTAGAGATCCACCATCCCAGCTCTCTCAGCCTTCAGGGCATATACAAGGCCATCCTGGTTAGCAAATACAGGTTTGCCTTGGGCTTGGGGTTGGGCAGGCTTGGACTTGGTGATTTATCTAGTCAGGTGAGGTTCTGTCCCCAGGTTCTTCGCCCACCCTTTAGGTGTTTTCAATCATTTTCACATCTGAATGTCTACTCTTGTGTCTTCTACTTTGTATCTTGTTCTGGATTGGCCTGAACTGGTCAAGTCAGCTCTCCCTCATATATCCCTCACAAACCATCCCAAGTATTTGTGGACATCATAGGGGCTCAGACTGTAGCCTTTGCAGTCAAGTATTATAAAGGCCAAGGCTTGTGCCATCATCCCAGGCATCTCAGTTTACTTCAGCTGGGAGCCTACGGACAGATTTTAGATTTCATCTTCAAAAACTGGGATACTGCCCTTTACTTCTAAACCATCCTTGCCTTTTATCTTGCATCTCTCTGTTGCTATCTCCCTGGACCTGAAGACAGGTTCCTTAATCTTCTCTTTCTGGCTTTACATAGCATTGTCCCTTATCTGGGGGGTGGGAGGTGGGAGGTGGGGCCGGCCTTCTCCACCCCTCCTCTCAGAGGCCTCTGCCTTCTCTAAGTTATCTTGCCTCTTTGACTTGCATAAGCCTTCTGGGAAGAGAGATCCAGATAGTTAGCATCCCAGACCCACCCTCATGCTGTAGGTAGTCTTTTCTTGGATATAACTAGCAATAACACCCTCTTTTTTTTTTTTTTTTTTTTTTTTTATTCCTGAAGTGGTAGTGATGGAGGTAAGGGGTATCTTGAAGTTTTTATTTTAAAAAACTGCCTTGTACTTTTCCATCCTCCAAGCTTTATGACTTCTTAGACCTAGTGGAACTCAAAACAAACAGGGAGGAGGCTCTTGTTATTCAGCTGAATTGTTCGGAGTTCTCTGTATCCAAATCATTTACATCCAAGGTCAAGGGATGCAGTTTTCAGAGTCAAGTCTCTTCTTGACCCTTTGCTTTGAGTGGATGCTTCCCTCTCGGTTCTTTGTGTTTGTGGGGAAGCCACTTGGGCTGGCTTGCTTTTTTAAGTGTCTCATGGAGAGAGAAGGAAGTGGGTCTAAGTTTTAATAGGACTTTTTGGTTCTGTAAATGTGTAATTCCAGACTCTCTGACTCAGGAGCATGCTTTAGTGCTCTCTACGTGTTTGGAGACCTTGGCAGTTTATGGGAAACTAGGTGAAGCTGGTCCCTACTAGACTATGTTACTTTATCTGTCATTACATTTAAAAATGGTTGTGTACACTTTCCTTTTTTTTTTTTTTTTCCTCCCAGTGGTGGGCATTGTATTTGTCTAAGTTAGACAAATACTCTACATGGGAGTTACATCCATGGCCTCCTATTACTTTAGAAATTAATTTAATCAGGAAAAGTTTGCTTCTCCCTTGTCCCTCCCTCCTTCCTCCTCTCCCCCTCTCTTTCTGACAATGGCATAGGAGGAAGAGATGAATCTGGGACTTCAAGAATGCTAGGCCAACGCTTTACTGCTTTAAGCTATGTACTCCAAACTTTTTTCTTTGAAAAAGTAATCTTTTATTTCTCTCTAGATAGTGAGAAGTTTAGGTAGGTAGGGATGATCTGCAAGAATATTTTGTTTGGACATTTCTGAAAACTGGATGGGAGCTTTATTAATTTATCTGAGACAGGTACACTATGCAGCCTGGCTGGTCTGGTCTTAGACTCACAGAGATCCACCCACATCTGTGTATGCTACCAAGACCAGCCTTTGATTTGTGTTTTAAAGGATGCTAGGCAAATGTTTCACCAAAGGAGCTATGTACCTCAACTTCTTTTCTTTAAGATGGGTCATAAGACAGTAAAACAAACACCCTTAGCCTGCTATCCATAGGCAGGCATCTTCTATTATATATCATTAATAGTGAACAAAAATGTGAAGTGTGTGAGTATTTCTGTGGAAGGATTTGCAATTTTTTTACCGGAAGAAGTATTGGGGTTGTATCAGTGATGTCCCTGAGTTGCTCCCTGTTTCCCAGTACTCTAAAATCCAGACATTTTAAAGAGACCCCCCCCAAAAAAAATGTCCAATGGAGTCACTGAAGTATATACAGGAAAACTGCTGGGGGATCATGATGTCAAAACACCCAGGAAGTGCTTGTGACAGCAAGGGATGATGGAGTGTTCTCATCCACACAGATCAGTCCTGCCCAAGGTGCTTGGAAGCTGTTCGTGGATGACTCCAAGTAAGATGGGAGGCGGTAGCTATATAGAGATGATAGCTATATGACACACTTAATTCAGCTTGTTTCCAGATGCTCTGAAAGAAGATGAAGTGAGAAAATGTACTGAATGACTGCATCTTGGCATTCTTGTTTATATAGGACCCATGCCCCCCTCCACCCACACACACACACATACACATTGTGTGCTGGACATGGAACCTGGAGCTCCTGTGCATGCTAAGCAGATACTGGCCTACTGAACTATATACCCCAGCTTTTATTCTGCCTGAGTTTGCACTCTGCTTCAGCAGAGATGCTGTGTTGAGAGCAAGAGGCAAGCGAGTTGTAGCTTCAGAACATGCTGCATCCTGTCTTTCTCTGCATTGAGGAGCAGGCACAATGATCAGATTCGTGCTTTTGAGGCCTCTGGAACCCCAGAGTAGACAGTCTCATATTCCGGATGGGAATGAGGTGTTTTTTGTATTTCTGTAGAAAGAGAAAGCCATGCATTTGGCCTTAGTTGAAATATGGTTAAGCAGTGCCCCCATGTCCGTGTATTCATAGTAATCTCTACTTTAAGGCACTGTTAGTTTCATATTTCTTGTTTTCTTCAGCTCTCTTTCCTCTTCTCCTGTTTCCATTAGTGCTGCCTACCTTTTGCTTTTCGTCTAAGCTGGGGGATCATCCACATGTATTCAGCCATTTTTTGTCTGTCTGTGTGGTGCTGGGATAAAACCCAGGACCTCACACATACTAAGCAGGTGCTCTGCCATTGGGCTGTACTCCTGTCCCAAGACCATCATCATGCCTCTAGGATGCTCAGAGGTCCTCCAAGAGCCATCAGACCGAGCATTCATTCTCATATATCATTGCCCTGAGATTCGCTGGAATATAGCATATACTTTGGTAGAGGTAATGGGGGTCCTGGCTGTTGAAGGCATACTCATTTTCAGCAGCACATGAGTAGACTAATGGAATCAGCTAACAGTTTGCTTGCGTTACAGATAGTGGATAGAAATTGTCCTCATCATGGTGGCATTGAGTAGAAGAAATGATAAAGAAGCAGAATTACCCCCTTTAAGCCCTTCTAATGTTACCTTCTTGTATTTTTTCAGGTTGTTCCAACTCTGTGCTCCAGAAGTGGTGGCTTTGAGGCGTGACCCTGCCCACATTTGGGCCCAGTCTGTGTAGCTCCTCAGTAGGAAGAAGAAAACAGGTTAGTTACTCTTTACAGGCTTCCTTGTGTCGCAGAAATGGCCAGTCGCCTGTGCTCCCCTCTCCTAGCCATGCCTTGAAATGTCCTGTTTCTTTTCCAAGTCCATCTGTCCTGTCCTATTGTATCTTCCTTCCCACACCCAATCTGTTCTCTTCTTCCCAAAGTGTAGGGCAAAACAAGGTTAAAATTGTGACTGCAACTTCTTCTTGATCTGTTGAGTCTCTGGTTAGGATAAGGAATCTCAGGATGCCTGGGTTTGTGCATCACAGGAAGCAAAACTTCAGATACTCCTTCCTCTTTCTCCTTTCCTCCCCACTCCCAGATTTAAACTGCAAATTCAAAGCTAGAAGAGTAAAACTGAAACCATGGCCCTGGTGATGATGATGGTCCCACACTAATGTGACATGGGAATGACATCTGGGGGCCTGACCTCTAGTTGCAGTTAGAGCCAGGGACTGTTATTTTAAAGATTTTAAAGTGTGTGTGTTGGGGGTTGGGGCTGGAGGACTATCTAAGAGAATCAGTTCACTCCTTTTGTAATATGGGTCTTGGGGGTCGAACTTAGGTTGTTAAGCCTGGCAGCAAGCACCATTACTCATAGAGACATCTGAGCAGGTTTATCATTTTTATTTTAAATCTTAAATGACCTTAGATGCAGCACATAGGAGAAGAAATTGTGTGGGAGAGAATGAAAATTCTCTAGGTCTGTAAGTATGAGGTTAAAACAAACAAACAAAAATACTGTAAATGAAACCATCTTTTAGGCCAGTAGGAAGGAGGGTCTTTCCTGACATCTTAACCCCACGTGGTGGAGGATTTCAGCACAAGCTTCTCTCTGTCCTGGAGCAAGTGTTCAGGATTGGGCATTAGCATCTCCTTCAAGGCACAGGGTGGGGCGGGGGCATACATGGAAAATGCTTTTATACCTGTGGGGACCAGACTGGGTGGGAGAATCAAAGACAAAACTTGATTTTCATATCACAAGTATCAGCAAGTTTAAATGTTTTCATTGGGTGGTTATTGTTCATTATTGCTAGGTGGTTACATAGGATCAACTAGAGCTAGCCAACTTGTTTCTGGTTAACCCTGCACCTTTGCCTGCACCTAAAGGTAGATGTTGTTTTATTTTTTCCTTTAAGGCAGAACAATTAGTGACACTGTGTTTTGCACCAGTCTTTTTCTTCTGACCTGTTCCAGGATCCCAAAAGAAAATTCCAGTGCCAGACTCAGTCAAGAATTAACTGGCGTGAAGTTGTACCCTAGCTCTGAGGGACAGTGTGGTGGTGTTTCTCAAACATCCTCTCAGGATGGGTTCAGACTCCTTCCCTTTTGCTAACTGCATTCTCATCAGAAATGAGAGGTCCTTTTAAAAGACATACTGCTGCTTACTTAACATTTCAAATACATGAAGGAAGTAAACGAAGGGGTTCTTAGTGCACACGTTACACTTGATCCCCAAGGAGGAAGTAAATGTAACTAGTGTCTTCCTGCCAAGACAGTGGAAAACATTTGCAAGGCTTTTCTTTTTACCAGGTAGGGAAATGGTGCTAGATCGCTAGCTATAAGTACTCTTACTGGATGGACAGCCTGTATTTAAATACTTAGATAGTTTGAAAGAATTCATCTTTGATATCATGACTCTGGGATTATTGGTAACTTGCCTATATCCAGTGAATATGTTTTGTCACTTCCTATTGAGCTGGTCATGGTGGAACATATCCTCATTGTAGGGCTGGGCATGATAGTGCCCATCTTTAATCCTAACACTGAAACATAAGCTTGCTTCCCCTTCTAATCTACTGCTTATAGTTACCACTGCTTACTGTCCGTTGTCAACTGTACAGATTCATTAGGTGATAGTAGGAAACATCTTCACAAAAGAACAGTAAAGCGAGAAATCTCTCACACCAGGTTATACTTTCCTTCAGTATGTTTGTACATGGTAGTTTTTAAACAGAAATACAAATGTAATCTAGTGTTTACATAACTTCTTTGAAACACAGATAACATACTAGTATGAAGAAGGAGCCTGAAGGAGGCCAGCCTGGGCTATAGCAGAAAGACTGCCTCAAAAAACAAAAACATTAGGATTCAACTATATAAGCCAGGTGTGGTGATGCAAAACTTTAATCCCAGTGCAGGACAGCCAGGACAGAAAGAGACCTTGTTTAAAAACAAACTAAACGACAGGCTGTGTAGATAGACCCTATCTCAACAAAACAAATGCAGCTGGGCAGTGGTGGCAGAGGCAGGCAGATCTCTGTAAATTCGAGGCCAGCCTGGTCTTCAAAGCCACACAGAAAAACCCTGTCTCAAAGTCCGAAACAACAACAAAAAAATGCAGTGGTAAAACCAAAGGTCATCATCTAAACTCAGTAATAATTGACAGATTCATTGTCTCTTTATGAAATAGAATTATAGTGATGATTTCTAGTTGTTAATCTTAAACTTTCCTGTACATTAGAAATATAGAGAATATTTAAAAGAAAGAAGTAGATTCATTTATGAACCAAATGCACATTTACACAGCAGGCA
Organism: Cricetiscus sungorus; assembly: GCA_030556225.1. Taxonomy (NCBI): domain Eukaryota; kingdom Metazoa; phylum Chordata; class Mammalia; order Rodentia; family Cricetidae; genus Cricetiscus; species Cricetiscus sungorus. The sequence continues at coordinate 5,961,875 of JANBXA010000190.1, forward strand.
CTGATGGCATATTTATTAGCAGTCTACTTAAAAGGTGTGAGTGCATGCTTTTATATTTAGACCCTCTTGTCTGCATGTTTTTCCTCAAAAAAAAAAAATTACCCAAACACTGTTAATTTTTAATAACTTTAAGTGGTCTTCGAGCTTGAGGGAAATTTCATGAAAAGGCAGCAGTTCAGGTTTGAGTTTTGTTTCTTTTCTTGATGAGGCAGAGTACGTCTGCTCATCTTCACTGGATCTCAGTAACCTTCTAAGAGGCCCTGCCCCCAAAGATTATTAATCAGCCTATGGAATTGAGAATTAAGTTTCTAATGCAAACTTTTGAAGGAACACATAAGATCATAACATCATATGAGGTACATTTTGTCTATTAAGGGCAGTGTTAGGGATTGAATCCAGAGTCCCATGTATGCCAAACAAGTTCCCTTCTGAGTGGCTCCTATGTTTTATTTTTTGACATTCAAAAGTTCTGCTTCTGAGATACTCTGGCCTTTGGAGCAGGATTTTGAACTTGATACTACTCAGCTGGTAGTAGCACCACTTCATAAAATTCTGTCCCCAGGTCTTTCCTGCTCTGCTGCTACAAAGCTGTATAGCTATGATAGTTGTTTTTTGCATTGGGGGGGGGGGGTTCGGACACCGACTTCTGTCACACACAGTTATATGGCCTTGATCTTAGGCTCCTGATTTAACAGGATACCAACAGTTATTATTAGCAGGAATTCTCAACCTGTGGGCTGTGACCCCTTTTGGGGTCAGATGACCCTTTCACCAGGGTAACATCATATATTTAATTATGATTCTTAGTAGTAGCACAATTACACTTATGAGTAGCAACAAAATAATTTTATGCTTGGGAGTCACCACAACTATGAGGAAACATTAAGAAAGTTGAGAACCACCAATCTAGAATATTTTACCAGATCAAAAATGAGAGAACATATCACCTATGTTCTTGTAGTTCAGGAATGAAGTCAATTTTCATGTGCCTTGGGCTATGGATTTCCTTTTGGTCATTCATTTCCTATTACCCAGGTGTCTTCTAGATGTGGCCTAATATTGTCTAGACTCCGAGCTCTTAGGAAATGAGAAATGAGGTGGATCAAGTGAGGATCTGTGAAGAAATAGGATATAGTATAAAAGAAAAATTGGAGTGAAATAGTAGCTGAGAAAGTAAAATACTGGAAAAATTCCTTAGCTGTTAAGAGTGTAGGAGGCAGAATAGTAGGAGACATTAGGTTGGAACCCCACATCACTGTTTTGGGGTTTTTGGTGGGTTTTTTCCAAGACAGGGGTTCTCTATTGCTTTGGAGCCTGTCCTCGAACTCACTTTGTAGACCAGCCTGAGATCTGCCTGCCTCTGCCTCCCAAGTGCTGGGATTAAAGGCGTGCACCAGCAACGCCCAGCTACATCACACAGTTTTATAACAAAAAGCTGATTTAGGTCCAGGCGTGGGGGCAAAAACCTTTAATCCCAGCACTTGGGAGGCAGAGTTAGATGGATCTCTGAGTTTGAGGCCAGCCTGATCTACAGAGTTCCAGAACAGCCAGGGCTGCTCAGAGAAACTTGTCTTGTGGAGGCCATGGGGAGAAGAAAAAGAAAGAATAAAGAAAAGGCTAGCATAGAATTGTCTCTCATTTGCTCTAGTATTTTGTGAGTATAGTGACCTAAAAATCACAGCAAAGACTGAATCTGTTTGGGCTTTTTCCCTTCCTTTTTTTCTTTTTCTTTTTTCTTTTTTTTGAAATAGTTTCTTGTGTAGCCAGGCTAGCACTGAATTCAGATTCTCAGACCCTCTGCTTTCTGTGCCTGGAGTCATAGGCATGTACATTTACTCCCATCCAGTACTGAATCATTTTCCTTGATGAATTAACTAATACAGTGTCCCCTGCTTCTCCTCCAGTGTAAAGAGAAGAAAAGGACTCAGCAGAGTCATATCCCTCTCCATGTGGATGACAGCTGTCGCAAGGAACATTCACTTGGGACAGAAAATGGAGGTAATTCGGTGGAGGCACTACTTCTTCCTATTTTATGAGTTATAGGTTACTTAATTTTTTAAGATACTGGGTTTTTAATCTTAGTTTTAAATTGGGTTATAATTCTGCCAGGGTTGGCTTCTAGAATTGACATGCACACAACTTTAAATCACTGTACTGTAGCCATGAAGTTTCCAATGGACTAGTTCTTAAGTCTAGAACATTTAAATAGAAGAAAGCAAGAACAGTGTGGAACATGCTAGCCAAATGGCAGCTCTGTTTCCTCTTGTCAAACTCTGCTCACAAAGATCAGGAAAATTGTGGGCTAGGGAGATGGCTCACTGATAAACTGCTTGCTTGCCCTGTTAGTGTGAGGATCAAAGTCTGAATCCCCAACACCCACATTAAAAAGCCTGATGTGTGGGGTACACCCTCACCTCAGCTCCATCCCATAATCCCAGTGCTCAGGAGGCAGAGACGGGGTCCTTGGATAAGTGGGATAGATCAGCCAAATCAGCAAGTTCTGGGCTCTGCAGGAGACACTCCCACAGTACATAAAGTAGACAGCTATTAAGGAACAATGCATAGGCACACATGCACTCACTTTCATGCAAACACAAAACACACCATCAATACATGTGGGATAAAAGAAAGAAAAGGTAAAGAAAGCTGCTTCAGATGACTTGAATTCAATTGGTGGCCTACACTAGAAAAGAAGCAGTTTATATCTGTAGAAGAAAGCTCAAACGATTTTGGATCCAGGTGTGGTAGCTCATACCTGTAATCTCAGTACTTGAGAGCCTAAAGCAGGAGGATCAGAGAGTTCTGAGTCATTTTGGCTACAGAGTGAGTTTGGATAGCCTGGGCTACACAGCAAGTTCTGTCTCAAAAAAAAAAAAAAAAACAAATAAACAAAAGTCATTTTTAGTTCTATTCTGGGTATGAGCTTGAACTAGGAAAGGAGTATTGGGCACTATCTCCACCTCCCTTACTGTGATTAGCACCATGTGACTGTGACAAGCCTAAAGTCTCATGAGAACAATAGTCATGTCTGTTTTTCAGTTCTATATAGCAGAGACTTCTTAAAGGCACAAAACCCCATCCCGATGACGTCAAATTCACCCATTGGTTTAGAAGGCTCTGACCTGTCTTCCATCAACACCATGATGTCAGCAGTAATGAGCGTAGCGAATGTCACTGAGAATGGGGGGAGCCCCCAGGGCATCAAGTCCCCTATGAAGCCTCCAGGACCAAATCGGATTGGCAGAAGGAACCAGGTAAGGGTCTGTGGGTTGGGTGGTAGCAGGCCATGTCTTCGTCTTGTGAGAATGTAGGGAGATGTTCCCAGCTGTCTAAGAGGAAGCCCAGGACACGTTCTATATTAAAGATACATCCAAAGGCCTCCTACATATTTCCGGAGCAGATTTTTTAAAAAATGATTTGTATCCTTGTACAGAGGAAATTTCTGCCATTGTGTCTTTCAGGGGAAGCACCACTATTCCTTGCCCTGTGGTTTGACTTAAGCACATGCTTACATTTAAAGGAATGAACTTGACTGCCTGTGCTATGATGTGGTTTCTTTTCTTTTCACACAGCTGATTAGTTAGTAGCTCCTTGATTTCTTTTTTCTTCTTTTTCCCAAGTGTCTTCAGATTAGGTGGCAAATAAGTTCCTGTTTAGGGTTCAGCTTTCCAGCTTTAGAGACATGCAATTATGGCCTCAGAGAATCTCATTTAAGGTCCATTCAATAGGAAAAGATTGTGCTCAGTGCAAGGCCCTGTGTAGTCCTTCAATTTTCAGGGGTCACAGGATCAGGAGAGGTTGGAAAGAGAAATTGCATCAACAGAAATAGGGAGGAATGCTGTTAGAAAAGCCCCCATCTCTTCTGATAGAACTCGGTGCTCTCTTTTCCAATTAATGAACAAATGGGGAAACTTTTGAAAAGTTGTTGCTGTCGTGATAGCATAGCAACATTTTCCACACCATAAACAAAGAGGCAGAGGGCAAATAATTCTCAATCCATTTCTGAAATCAAATAGTGTGAACCAGCTTCCTCATTAGTTTCTTGTTTTATGGTATAATGTAGTTACACTAACACCTTGTTTGGAGACAAGGCAGTCTTCTCAGCTTGTCTGGGTGCCAGGATGGCACATACAAAATGGGTTTTTGAAAAATTCTCAGGTTTTTAGTGCAATGTGCCCTCTAGGAAGTGGTAGCAGCCCCATATTCTCTGGTGTGTAAGAGTGCATGCTTCCATTCCTCACCTCAAGCCTGAGGGCTTGGCAGAGCTCAGGGATGTTTTAGCTTTGGAACATTGATAACTCTCTCGTTTTCTCTCTCTCTCTTTTCCCTTGCCTTCATGTGCCTCTTTCCTGTGGGTGCCTGAGAAAATGCTCAGCCTGAGTACAGAAGGAGCACTAGCCCTGGGAAGAAAAGGTTTATTTCCACTCATATGCCTGTCTGTCCATCTCTCCATCTGTCACTCTGTCTATCAACTCATTTAACAACAGACCCAGCTTCTATTTCCGGCTAGCTACTGTGCCAGGTGTCAAGCACTCAGGGATGACTAAGAAATGAGAGGTCATTGTCTTCTTACTCATCCTACTCGGCTCTACCAAGAGTGAATTGACAGGGAAGAGCCTTTCCTTAAATAGCACAGCACAGCATAGCTGCCCCAAGTCCAGGCTCCGGTCCCTCCCCAGTTGTTCAGAGACCGTTAGGGAAGACACCTATTCCTTCCATCTCTGGATACTGAGGAGAGGCTGTTGCCCAGGAGTGAGGAAGTCAAATGTGCAGTGTAGCTGGGCCACTTGCCATCCTTTCTCTTTCAGGGTTCTGATACACTGGCTTTGTTTTTGGAAGGGAGCCTTAGGCCAGAGGTAACCTGCTAAATACAGCACCCAGTATAAGCAAAGAAAACAGGGTGGGTAGACAGCTCAGGGAGAGAGGAAGTACCTTTACCTGACAACTGAACAGGGTGAGTAGAAGGGCGCCTTGGGAAAGGTTGCATCCATGTGACCCTAGCATTCCAGCAGAGATTAGCCATAGCCGGATGCTGACAAGGGTGCCAGATTGTTTCATTATGGACTGGTTAGTTATCACATTAGCTGCTAATTTTATCTCTCAGCTCAGGAAGTATGTTTCTTTCACCAGCTGGGCTCAGACATCTTTCGTGGGCCTTCTCCACCATCGCAGTGCTCTTTCACTATTCTGTTGGCCTTTAAGAATTAGTGAATGTGATTCCATAAACCACTTCTGGTTTTGTGAACTTGCATATGGCCTGCATGGCAGCATTACCAGCTTCAGGCTGGGCAGAGAGGTTAATGATCAACCCTAGAGTCAATATCAGTCAGCTCTGTGTGCCTCCACACAATGTGCCTGGTGTCTACTTCAAGGTGACCACAAGATGATTTTATTAAAACATGTCTCCTCAAGTAATTGGCCAGTTGGAGGGCTAGGATTTTTTGAGACAAGGTCTCACTGTGTTGCCCAGACTGGCATGAACATGTGGGCTTAAACAGTTCCCCCGCCTAAGTCTTCTGAGGGACTAAAGAGATGAGCCACTGTATCTGGTTGGGTTTAGACTTCTTAAACATGCATTGAGTAATTTAATAAACAAATGTACACTTACTGGTGAATCTTTTCAATGTAAAAAGTTTACATAGTGTTATCAATCTGATGATTTGGCATAAATACTTCAGAGCTTGACTTTTTCCTAAAATTTTGACCTGGCTGTGAGGCATCTTCTCATGCTCTGAGAAAGCTAGAAGAGTATAGATAACTGGGTGAAGCAGATCTCATTTATTTAGTTAGTTATTTATTTGTCTTTGGGCTATTCAACTTCCTTAGAATTTGAGAGTGAAAAAATGTTTGGCTGCCCTAGTTCTCCAACCTGCTTCCCCAGGTTTTAAAAAAAAAAAAAAAAAAAAAAGCAAGTAGGTAGCCACAAACAAGACATCATCACACATTCATTTCATCCATCTGGTTCATGGTGCCACTTGTTTTCACAGTCTTTAGGATAACTTTTATTCTTTTCACATTTCATGAGCAACCAGAAGGGTGTTGTTCCTTTTCTGTGCTGTGGGGTCAGACTTTATGATTTAGGGTAATGGGCTATTGAGTGGTAAGCTGGTGTCAGTTTCTTAATTGTTCTGTTTGGAGCAAGTTCCTTGTCCCTCTGTACTCTAAAGTTTCCTTTTCCAGATGTTGCCATTAGTTCACTGATTGCATGTGCTCAATAATTGGTATTAACAGTGAAAAAGCAGAAGCTCGTTCATGAGTGCAAATGAAAAGAAATCTACACAAAGATATTCAAGACCGGAAAAGGATGTAATGGTTGACCAGAATGTCCAGGCACTCTTCTTCTCTGGCCTCTCATTTTATTTAGCACTAATATCCCCACCCCCAAATGCTTTCTCCTGGCTGGATTTGCCATAGTGTGAACTCTGGATCCAGCTCTACATGAATTCTCCATGGACATGCTCATGATCACTTGATTGAGTAATGAGTTGTCCCTAAACCCAAGTGCATCCGAGTCTTCTGGGGTGAATGTAAGACAAATAGATCTTGGGTGTTTTCTGCAACCCTGGGCTAGTTGAGGGTCTACAAGTTTATATTGCTTAGAGCTTCCATGGTCCTGCCGCTTTAGGAAGCCCAGGGATGGCGATATTTGAGCAGCCCATCTGTGAGTTGTTAGTTTTAGGAATATAGACAAGGATCCATGCTGTCTAGTTCTGGGTGGGTAAAAAGGTAAGACTGGGCATTCCTTGTGATTTCCCATGAATTCCTTAGGAAGAACTTACAAGAAAGGGTCAGTGAAAGAAGTTAGCCTTTTCCTTAGAAAAGTCAGAATATATTGCTTGAAGGAAGCTTGTCCTGTACGTTTTGAGGGAAAAATGGTGAGCTGAGTTTTTTTTTTTGGGTTTTTTTTTTTTGGTTTTGGTTTTTTTTTTTTTTTTTTAAATCACCTCTTATGGAAGTCTTGTTTGGATTGTCATGCTGACTGGTTTAGACAGGGTCAGAATTCTTCCTCTTTATTTATGGACACTGCCAAGAAGATGCTGGTATTATGGGCAGAGTCTTGTTATTCACATTATTACTGATGGGCCACAAAGGAATCCATCCATGGGTAGGTTGGATTTTTCTGATGAGGATTTCAGAACCTCCCTTAAGTTCCTAAGGGGCCGTCTCAATACATGCAAGGTGGAGGCCAGAGTTAAAGAGACCTAGGCTATTTAAGGAGTTAGAGGCCAACTTTGGCTACATAACAAGCAAGCAAACAACAAAAACAAAAATAGGACCTGAAGCTTGGGTGTGAGTTGGAGAAATACACCCTGTCCTAGCTGAGCTGTAGGTGACATAGTGTTTTTCACTCACTGGGGTTAGTGATGTGTTATAGACCACACTGAGAGTCTTCCCGGTGCTGAGCACCGTAGCCTACCCTTATTCCCCTAATTTAACGTTAGTACAGTGTGACCAATGTTAGTTTTCCCATTTATAAGCAAGGAAACTGAGGACAGATGGGCGAGTGACATGCGCAAACACCTGGACAGGCTCCAGTCTAATGATTACAGCTGCTTAGATTAGACATGGGCTTATTACAAAACAGAAGGTACCAGTTCTCCGTGATTGGACATTCATGATCTGGTTTACTCACTTTAGGAGACGAAAGAAGAGAAGTCCTCTTATAACTGTCCGCTATGTGAAAAGATTTGCAACACCCAGCACCAGCTGACCATGCACATCCGTCAGGTATTACTACTTTTGCATGTCACTAACAGGATGATTTGACCTTAATTGAATTGAATTGTCTAGTAAATTGTAATATATATCTAAAATTTGGTGTTTTAGCAATTTTGGGATCTCTATGAAATAATTTTTTATGTGTTGTCATGTTTCTATGAAAGTCTAAGGATACATTTTTTCCCCAAAGATAGTGAACACATAGATTGCATATATTGACACAGTTTTCCTTCTTCTTGTTTGTAACAGTATGAAATATATCTCTTATGATAAAAGAGTATAGTTGTCAGCCTCCCCACCCCTCACCCCTCCCTGTGCTTGTTTTGGTTCTGTATGTTTGTCTGGAGGAAGGGGACCAGGTATGGGAACCTTTACATGTAGTCCTAGTCCATGTTGACTTGAACTCAGTTTGTAGTCATGGTTATCCCAGAACTCTTAGCAGCTTTCTAACATCTTAGTGCTAGAATTACAGGCACTTCTCCCACCCCTTTTCTTATTTAAAAAAAAAAAAAGAAAGAAAGAAAAAAGAAAAGAAAAACAGGGTCTTGCTATGTAATTAAGCTAGCTGAACCACCAGCCCTACAGCCTCGGCTTGCCTCCCAAGTGTTGGAATGCAAATGTGTATCGTTGTCCCTATTCCTGCTCTTTATTTGATATAAATGTACTTCATGCCCCTGAGGATTTCCTAGACTTGGATTCTTTTCCCCTTTACAATAGGATGCATCCATATCCCCTTTACACCATTGCTGACTCATGACAGACTGCTGGTGACAAGAAAACGGTGGAAAATGATGGTGTATTAAAATCATAAAAGGCTGCTAAACAGTAATGGCACTGAATTACTAAAGAAACTTGGATCTGGATAGAAATGTGCCTTACCTTATTTCAGAGCCCAGACTACCTCATACAGGTTTTGTTCTCTGACAACCAGCCTAGGTTGTCAAACTGTAGCAAGGTTTGCGGCCTCCAGGTGTGAAAATCCTGTGTATTTCCCATATTGACTGTGTAGTTAAGACTCCTTCCACTCAGAGGAGTTACTTTATGTGTTCATTTAACCCCATAGACTTGCAAAGACTAGCTCTGTCTCAATTTTTCAGTAGAAGTAGTTTTCAAAACTAGAACATGTGAGTGGAAGATAATACAACAAAAATAATTATGCCTGTCTCCCTAATGCCTTTGACTCTTTCAAAGACACTTGAAAAGAAACGGGGTAAAAGTTGAGAAACTTGACTGGTTTTTATGGAGCCCCAGGTCTGTATTTTTAAGGCCATCTCATGTGACCATTGCACCGATTGCTTTCTGTAGCACAACACAGAAACCGGAGGAGCTGACCACTCATGCAGCATCTGTGGGAAGTCACTGAGCTCTGCCAGCTCCCTGGATCGTCACATGCTTGTGCACTCTGGTGAAAGGCCTTACAAATGCACAGTGTGTGGTCAGTCTTTCACCACCAATGGGAACATGCATAGGTAGGTGAGATGTTCTTTGCTAACGTGGCTGACTGCACCATTGCGCCATTGGCAGACTTTCCTTAAAGCTTCAGAGGTTTTTTGTTTGTTTTGCTTTCCTCTGTTCTCCACAGAGAAAAATCTGAGATCGTTTTAATTGCCTGTTCAAAGCATCTCAGGGTATCAGAGGTATTGGCTAGGCTAAACCTTTGGCCTTTGGGGTAAGAACAGTGTTATTTCCCCTGTGCCACTTGGGGTTTTTCTTTGTAAGAGAGCCAGAGGTAGATAGATTATTACATACAAAAGCACCCTTAGGACTTTATGCATCATGTATGCAGCCTTTCACTTTAAACAATATTTTCATGTGCCTACCAGATCTCACAAAGGTTTTCCTTCAAACAAACAAAATGTGGAGCCTTTGAATAGTTAATTGTCCTGGTTCCGAGACTTCAGAAGGAGGATGGGGATGGGGAGGAGCATCTGATAAATGCTAGGAAATGACTTCCTGGATTGATGCACATTCAGGGATGTGATAGAGAAGAGAGGTGGATAGTAAATGCTGAAAGGCGAAGTACTGGGAAATACATTTTACAGAGTAGTAGGCAGCATATGTTTCAAGAAACAGCTCCTAAATTCTCTCTTCTCTCTCTCTCTCTCTCTCTCTTCTCTCTCTCTCTCTCTCTCTCTCTCTCTCTCTCTAACAAGAATATTTTAGGAATGGAGTGGAGTTATAATAGACTCAAAGTATCACATTCTCATAGTCAGTGACACCCCAGAATCCAAATCTTTTTTGATCTCTTTGGACATCAATTTTAAATTGTTGTTATTTGCTGCTGGGCATTGAATCCAGTCTTCTTAATTGGATTAGGATGAGGATTAATTAGAAGGTATGAGTTTAGTGAATAGTTCCAGGTACATAGTAAGCACTCAGTAAATATCTGTTGTTATTATGTGATATCTAAGTAATTCTGCAATAATTTACAGCTGGTAGATCTCAGCCTAAGTTCCCAGTAGTGAGGTGTGATACAATTTCATGAAAGGCCTCAATATTTTGTAATGTATTTTATGTGTGGAGTATTTTGCCTGTATGCATGTATTTACAGTATAAAGATCTCAATATTATAAACATTTCTGATGTATCTCCACTCCTGATTCAATTCTGATTGTGCATCAAAGATGCACATCAAAGTGAAGTAGATACTTCACTTTTTATATATACCTATACTGTTTACTTTTCATTGTCATTTTACATTAACACTTGATTTTACATTGTAGCTTTTTGCTGTTTTACCACCATATTGGCCAGGTGGTATCACTGACTTCTGTTTAAGCCTGTTCCCTTTATTATTCTGCCTCCTTTGTCTATCCTTCACTTGCCATTCTCAGCCTGGTCCTAGGGGTATGTATCTATTCCTCTCTTAGATGATTCCGTATCTTTTCCTACTGAACAGAGCTCTGTGTGGGCAGTAAGAAATTGGCATGTGGCGGGAGACACATTACTGAGAAGAATCCTCCATGGGGCTATTTTGCCTCTCACTGCTATTGGGTGGTGGTCCTCCATTGTATTTCTCTGTTCATTACCCCAATCACTTCTAATTTCACAATTTGAGATCATGTCTGTGATTAAATTGTAAACATCAAACACACCTGTTAAAAGATATAGCTGTTGTCTTTGTCAAGGGATATCTTTGTCAGTGCATCAGTGAAACTCTGCCTTCCCCAAACACTGTGTTTACTGTCTACCCAAAGAGGCATAAAGCAGTAATGGGAGTTTCACAGCTTGGTGCACTAGAGTTTACTATCCATTTTGAGTTAATAAATATGTATAGCCTATTTTTCTTTTCCTCGTTGAATTATCTTGCCACTCCTGTCAAAAAATTTATAAATATAAGGATGTGTTCTTCCTTCCATGCCACTAGTCTGTATACCTTGCCTAAGGCCATGATCACAGGGTGTTGGTTACCCTGACACTTAAATGAGTCTTTAATAAGGAAGTGCAAGTCCTTCAACTAAAGACCTTACCCCAAAAGCATTTTTTTAAATTGCCTTCTGAGCCTCAGTGTTAGAGTCATGCTCAGATTCATTCAAGCTTGTTTTGATTAGTCTGACTAGTTTCCATTTCTATCTGGATAATTTAGTTTTGTTTGTTTTGAGGTATTCTAGGGCCCCGGATATGCTAGGCAAGTAGTTTGTAAGTGAGCTATACCCTGCCCTATATGATATTTAAGAGCAAATGGTCAGTTTCTTCAGAAAGAGTAGAGATACATTCAGTTTCTAAGTCACTTTTGGTGAATTGCCATCATTGGGGGATGTTGATTTGTTTGTTTTACTTTTGTTTTTTTCAGAATTAGGAATCAAACCCTGGGCTCAGGGAAGCAATCCACCATTGAGCTACATCCCAGCCCCATTATTGTCATCTTAACAGTATCGAGACTTTACATGCAGTGACACAGGCTGCTTTCCCATTCATTTGGTCTGTCTGAGTTTCTTTCAGCAGTGCTCTCCCCAGATTATTGGTGGTATGCTTTGTTTGTCAGATGTATGCCTTTTATTCCCTGTGGTGGCTTTAAGTAGGATTGTTTTCAGTTCAGTGCTGGTATGTAGATAGCAGTTCAAGTTCGTGCTATGACCTTGTTGCCTGCAATCTTTCTAAACTTCTTTCTTCCTTCTTAAGAGTTATTTAGTAGATTCCTTATGATTTCCTACTCCCAAGATTATGGCATTTGTAATAGAGATGGCTTTGTTCTTCTTTCCATTCTGGATGTTACTGATTTCCTGTCTACCTCTTGGATGCATCAGACCTTTAGGACAGTGCTGTATGGGATTAAAACATGTAGACATTCTTTTTCCTCATTTCAGGAAGAAAGCATTCACTCCTTCCCCACTAACTGTAATTCTTATTGTGGTTTTATCTTAGATAAAATTTACCAGCTGAAGGAAGTTCATCTCTATTTTAAGTTTGTTGCATGTTTTTATAGTGAAAGGGTGTTAGATTTTGTTAATGAATTTTGTCTGCCTTTATGTTTTTTGTTCTTGTTTTGTCAGTCTGTCCTATCCTAAGGACTACAGATGGGTCACCCAGATTTTGTTGCTCATTGGGTCATAATACTGCATTTATTTTGTCTTTTCTGCCAAAACTTGTAAAGGGTGGGTTAAAAGAACACTTGATTTTTGCTATCAATCACAAAGTCATTATCACCTTCATTTGTTGGCAAAGCTGTACTTTCAAAAAAAATTATTTTAAAAAATGTGAAAACACTTACAAAAATGTGTCAGAGTGTAGTTAGATTAATTTGCCTGGATGGATCCATTCCAGAATCTGAGACTTCAGTGGTGAGCTGTGATCTCTCCTAACCACATACCTGTGCTACATCAATCAGGAGCCAAAACTGTCCGGGGATGTTTGTAGGAGTTAAAACAGTAATAGTGGAAAGAAGCAATCAACTGAGAATTTGGTATTTTAGATCAAAGTCTTTCCCCTGATTTCCCTGCTGTTGCTTCTGCTTCCTGGGGTCCTTTGGTACCTATCAGGGGTGAGTAGCATCCAGGAGCTCCTTTGTGGGGATTCCAGAGTTTACTCTGAGCCGGACTGCCAGAGGGACCTACACAGTGGCTTCCCTGGGCACCTGTGAGCCCCCATCTGAGCCCCCAGTTCCATCTTGGTTTTGTTTTTTTACTTTAAGACAGGGTCTGTCTATGTCATCAAAGCTAGCCTCAAACTCATTAGTCCTGATCGAGCCTCCCAAGTTATAGGTTATTAATGTGTGCCACCATACTGTTATGTTTTTATGACTGGTCATAACAATGGCCATATGATCTGATGTGACCTGATTTCTATATTTCCATTTCTTTCAATCTCAGGTATAGCTCGTTGGAAGTGCTTGGCAGACTTTTTAAATGTAGATTTTCGTTTCTTTGAGGACTTCATTCCATGAGAAGGCAGGACACAGTGTCACTGAGAACCCTTCCTGCACTTTCCACTTTGTAGGCTGTCTGTGTGATGTGCCTCCATGTGTACACAGTTCTTGCAGATGAACTCTGACCTTCCAGTGGTTGCCTTGTGAGTCAGGTCTAGGCCCTATTCCAGGATTTTTTGTTAACATTAAGGGGGGAGCATGACAAATCTCACAACATAAGGTCTTAAGTAAGGATCCAGGTTCCAGGGTATTCTTAGCTGATATTGAAGCATTTTTGTGGAATATTTCACCCTTTGGCCACTGGCAGTTTTATGAATGTGTTGGTTGTTCTTTTTTTTAATGTTAGTCAGTCCTTTAACTGATTGTTACATTAGTAAAATAAACACAGGTGAGATAACATGCTAAACTTGTAGTCACCTTGACAGTTGCTTCGAAGCATTCATACAGCTTACATTTCTTATACTTTCATGACAGTAAGTAAATTTGCACGGTAGTTTGTTCTGTGCATGAATGTGTGTATTAATTCATGCACTCATTCACTCATTCATTCATTTAAGTATATTACCCAGGACTCTATACAGTCATCCTGGCTCAGCCTCCTAGGTACTGGTACAGCATGTGCCCGCCAGGACATAATGTGATATCTTAAAACTAAAGGTAGAGTCGAGACATTTTGAGAAAGTTTAGTGAGAGACTTTTTAAAGAATGTATGTGGTTCCTGTCCTGCAGTCCTGGTGTTTTTGAAGTTTGAAAATGTATTGGGGCAGTGGGGGGGGGGGGGGAGGAAGGGGAGCTGGAGAGCGATGCTTATATTTTTACATAAGCAAGTAGAGGCCAGAGATTGTCAGGTGTCTTTTTCAGTTGCTCTTTACCTTACTCTTTGAATCTGGAGTAAGATTCAGCCAGGCTGTTTGGCCAGCCAGTGCCTCCAGGGTCTACCTGCCTCTGCCTCTGCCTCTGCCTCTGCCTCTGCCTCTGCCTCTGCCTCTGCCTCTGCCTCTGCCTCTGCCTCTGCCTCTGCCTCTGCCTCCACAGCACTGGTACTGCAGGTGTGTGCTGCAGGGGATCCAAACATGGGTCCTAATGCTCCTCTAGCGAACACATCATCAACTGAACCTTCTCCCAGCTCCCTAAAGCTTCCTAATCTCAAACCCATAGCTTAGTTTATGAGCGGAATAATAGACAACCATCAAGTGCAGAAAATAATGTACAGAGTCATCACTGTGCGTCCAGCCACTGACGTTCCCAAACTCTTTATCAGCTGCTCTCATGTTGAAAATTTGGATTAAACAGCATGTGCCTTCCAAAACAAACTTAGGAAACCAAGCCAGAACATATCCTCCAGGTTAGGCCAATATAGGAAAAAGGGCATCAAGCTCTTCAGTTTGCAAAAGTTGTTCCAGGAAGCCGTAAGTTGCAGAGCCTTGAAAGAGAAGATGGGGACAGATTTTGTTTGAAATGTCTACAAAAATGAGTATTATTTAAAAAAACAAAACAAAAGTCAGGTGGTGGCGGCACACACCTTTAATCCCAACACTTGGGAGACAGAGGCAGGTGGATCTCTGTGAGTTGGAGGCTAGCCTGGTCCACAGAGCTAGCTCTAGAACAGCCAGGCATGCACAAGAGGAATCCTGTCTCAAAAAAACAAAATAAAAATAGATGAAAAATAAACAAACAAACAAAAAACCCTGCAGACCATAACTATTTTTGCAAATCAAGAAACTCAGTTCCACTTTGCTCATCTCCCAGACTTTTAAACTGTAGAGTTGTACATGTTTATTAGGCTTAAAGACATGCTGAAGACCTTGGCAGGTACTTTTATGACAGCCTTTTCCCTCTACTCTGAAGAGAGAAGGTGTGTTCTCATTTTGCCTGTCAAAGGTGAAAAGAGGCAGGCAGTGGTGGCACAGGCCTTTGATCCCAGCACTCTGGAGGCAGCAGGTGGATCTCTGTGAGTTTGAGGCCAGCCTGGTCTACAGAGCAAGTTCCAGGAAAGACTCCAAAGCCACAAAGAGAAACCATGTCTCACAAAACCAAAGCCAAAAATAAAAAGAAAGGAAGACGAAAGAGAAAATCCTGGAGTATTCACTAGTTTCGTTCCCATGGACTTTATTACCTGACCCGAGGATGCTGCTCGATAGCAGATAGTCTTCAGGAATAGAGGCTTATGTGTTCCTATTATAATTGAAGAAGGTCTTAGCTGCACAGAAATATAACGTACTCCATGATAAATGAGACCACAGAATGAGAGTCAGAATGCTGTTCTGTGTTGCTTGAGCTAAGCCTGCTGCTGGTATGCACAGCTAATCTTGGCTGTCTGGAACAGGTGGTCAGTACTATACAAGACAAGGAGTATAGGTGAGGCAGTATCTCCAAGAGGACAGCCATTTTTTACCCTGTCCCCACCAAGGGGAAGAGCCCTCTGAAAATCTCCCATAGTCATATTGAGTTTCTGGGGACTCCCTGTAATGAATCCTGGGATGTACTGCTTCTCAAGTGTGGAGGTGACCATGCAAAGTTTCAGCCAGTCTCCTTGCAAAATGCCTCTTAATTACCTGCCACTCTGCCACCATGTTTCTCTGTGGGAAGGAATATAACAGGCAAGAAATTAGTTCGATGAGAAAAAATTTGTGGGCTTTCCACCAAGGACAGACGTGAAGTCTTGTTTTCCTATAAATATCCTCTACCTGTTCTTGTTTGTGTATTTGAGGTAGGGTCTTGTTATACTACCCAGGCTGGTCCCAAACATCTGTCTGGGCTGTAGTTATCCTCTTGCCTTATCCTCCCACCTGACTATAGACACCTGACCTTGCAATAGTTCTACAGAAAAGAAAAAGTTTTTAAAAGAAGGTACCTATTTTGAGGAAACAAGACAAGTAAAAGAAAACTGCCCCAGGAACAACTGGATATCTTAATACCTTTTATTTGGCTTAGAAGACCATATATTATAGTTGGGTACAGTGGCATGTGCCTCTAATCCTAGCACTAGAGGCTAAGATGGAAGGATCTCAGAGCCAGCCTGAGTTATAGAGTAAGACCATGTCTCAAAACAGATGAAAATATCACATATAAATGTTCTGTTATCTTTCATGCAACACTGTAACTAAGATTACCAAAGATTTTGTGTCATTTTAATTGTATATATAATACACAAAATATTAACGGCACTGAATATGTTAATGCACACAATGAGTGGTAATTTTATTGTGATGGTATTAAGTATCATCAACGTATCTAATATTTTATAGTAAACACACCTCTGATATAGTTTAGAGGACTTTCTTTAAGAGTTGACAATTTTAAACCAGGGAAGAAAAAAAAGTATGTGTGTGTGTGTGTTTGTGTGTGTATGTATGTATATGTGTATATATATATGTATATGTGTGTGTATATATATATATGTATATATATATATATTAATCCCTGCTCCGCTCCCCTTAATACCCTTTGCATCTTGTTGAGTGTCCACAATTCAGTGCTCTGCTGTTTTCCCCTGGACAATGAACATGAACATTTATTGAATCTGTTCATTACAGGAGAATTCTTAAGTTATCAATTTTTCCCTAATTACATTATTAAGCTTTCAACAAACAGCTTTCTTACTTGATTAAAGCTCTCTTGTTTGATCGTATTTAAACATTTTTAACCTTTGTTGACATCCCAGGGGCTAGGTGCTTTGATAAAGGTAACATTGTTCTGGGCTGCTTTTGCAGCCTTGGATCAATCTTACTTCCATTCTGGCTTGCTAGGAAGGGGGTCTTCATGGAATGGCCAGAAGAGTCTCCCAGGAGGATTCGGAGCTAAGCCTACATTAGATGCTTAACAACTTGTCCCAATACACTTTCTCTTAAGATACTGAGCCCAACAGTCTGTTGCATGCCAGATCTGCACACAGGTTTACAAACAGGAGACAACAGACTCTGTACCCTTTAAAAATGGAGCAACAGTATGCATTCTTAGAACCCAAGTCTGGTAACAGTGTTTTGCAGAGAAGCTATATGTCAGATGCACAAGTCTCCATTTTTAAATTGTGTATATCCTCATTATCTGAATACATCTTTTCTGCTTGTTCTGTGATGTTTTTCTATTTAGAATGGGGTGTGGATTTGCATTGAGCTATTAGATGATATTCTGCAGCTCTTTTCAGTGCTTTTACTTTGCATTTTAGAAATCTGCAAGTAGTAGAACAATGCTATTATTTTCTGAGAAAGAGTAGGCGAGAATGACCTCTCACTTAATTTTATTATTCAAATAAGATAAAATGCATGAGAAAACATCAAAGCAGAAAAGTTATCTAATGCTGATTGTATCTCTTGAGTAGCTGTTTGGAGATTGCATTTTTTTTTCTTTCCCTTTGGTTTTATTCTTCTCTAATATACTTTTCAAGGTTCACTACAGTTTTATTTTTGAGTGAATAATTTAAAAGTGTACTTGTGACTGGTGCTTATTTTTTATTTCTTTCTGAAAGACCAGTTGGCGTTCAGTTAGGTTGAAGGGAGGGAAAGAGCTCATAAAACTGTCCATGCACAGGGTGTGTTAAACAGCAGTCAGGCCTTCTTCTCTTAGTGCCTCTTCTCAAATTCATGATCTGGTTCATAACCCTTTATCATTTGGCTGTCTAGAAGCTAGTATTTTTTAACAACCTTTCTTCTCTTCTGGCACTAGGAATGTTTATTCATCTTCTTTTGGAGGTGAAGTAAATAACAAAGTTTCCTCTTGAATGCAGACAGTGTGATGTTTTTGACATTTTGTTGAAATATTTCATAAGCTTAGTCATACTAGGTGAAACTAGTGGATGGCATCAAAACCCAGAGCATCATGCTTGCCCGTACTTGAGCAGCCCAGAAGAGCTGAGAACTGGGTCACAGCAGGCAAGGGATAGGTGTGCTGGGAGAGGGTGAGAAGTGGATGAGAAGTTTATCCTCTCTTCTGCTGTGCCATTGGCCCAGTGTTCCAAGAATGTGGCCCAGACCGTGGGTGTGTATCCAGTTCAGTTTTATAACAAGAAATTAGCAACATGGAGGAGGATTCTGGCTCCCAGCACTAGCTCAGATGGAGACCTGCAAGGGTGCTGGCTGCATTTCCAGGGCAGTACTTCCCTGGGCTTTATATCGCACATTTTTCCACCTTTGTTTAAATATCCAACCTGTCCAACCTGTTTGGGCTGTGCATGCTGGTGCTAGCAAACACTGAAACGTGCCCAATCATAAACGTTTTTTCTGATTTGTTAAGAAGGGCAGCATCTACTCCCTTCACCCCCTTGGTGAAGAAAGGAACAAGAAGCAGGGAATCCTTTGCCCATGTGTTTGTGGCATGGAATCAGCATCTCTCTCTGGTGCCTGTATGCACCAGTGAACTGCTCTTTCTTTCAAGGTGCTGGAAGCCTACATGTGGAACTTACTGGTCTTCCATGGAGACTTTATATTTTCTCAGATCAGAGTGTTTCAAAACGGCTCAGTGTCAGCAGGTCATTCTTAGGTTCCGAGCTTATGTAACCCAGCTCACTCAGAGGGCTGTGACAGCTTTACAGGTGAGAAAACTGAAGGCCAAGATTATAAGCTGCTCTTCAGAGGTCCCCTCTGTCTTCGGGGTGTCGAATTAGAACAGTATGCAGCTCTTCCCTCAGAGCACAGCATTTGATTGTGTCATCTCTGGAAAGCAGAGGCC
This sequence comes from Cricetiscus sungorus, assembly GCA_030556225.1. Lineage (NCBI taxonomy): Eukaryota > Metazoa > Chordata > Mammalia > Rodentia > Cricetidae > Cricetiscus > Cricetiscus sungorus. The sequence goes on from JANBXA010000190.1 coordinate 5,980,626, forward strand.
ATCTGTGCCTTACATCTGTCCCATTTAAGATAAAAGGCAGCTGTGTCTGCTGCAGGCCTGGAGAAGGAGCCCCACGGTTTTGGCAGTTGATGATGCTCCAAGCTCATTTGTCATCATCATTCTCCTGATCCAGATTCCTCCTCCTCTCTCTGTTGGTTCTCACTGGCTCCTAAACGATACAAGGTGCCCCCGGAGTGGAGGCTTTGCTTTATCACAGTGCTCTTTCCCCTCCTCCCACAGCACTGCTTCCGTTTTTTCCTGTTGGGCATGAGGTGACCATCTTGAAGGGCCCAACCTAAGCAATTCTTTCTTGTTCCTCTTCTAGAAGGGCTGGGGAGCGGTGAATGTTGATTCACTGCTGGCTTACTATGAAGATGGTTATCTTTTCCCTCCTCCACAAAAAGAAGATGAATGAATGATGAGATTCTGCCATCTTCGAGAAACCTAAGAACCTCCTGACAGGCTGAAGTGACATGGTCTCAGTGACTTCAGCATTCCATTCTACCATGAAGCACAGACAGGCATTCTCTGTGGTGAAGCTGGCATTGACTCTGAGCCAGTGAGGCCACTTTGAGAGTAGTGACTTCACTTGGGGCCCCATCACCTGAGACTGTCATTTTTCAGGACAAGACTCCCTATGGGTATATACTTTGGACTTTGGGCTATAGTGGGGAAGTTAAGGAAAATGAGGCAGGCAGTTTAGCTTAGGGAAAAAACTGCCCTGAAATATTAGGGACTGTTAGCTGTTAGCTTCCTTCCAGGCTGTCTGCATTCACACAGGGATGATCCCAGCCAGTGATTTCAGTTCTGTGTGAATAAAAGTTCTATTTGGTAGAAAGAAGTCAACTCATGCAACCTCTGGTGTCTTTGTTTTTCAAGAAAATGACATGTTTGGTTTTTTTTATTTTTTTGAGGGAAGGTTTATTGTTGTCGGACTTTCTTTGGACCACCAGCCCCAAAATAATGACCCAGAGACATATTATTAATCATGAAAGCTTGGCCTTAGCTTAGACTTGTTCCAAACTAGCTCTTGTAATTTAAATTAACCTGTTTCTATTAATTTACATTTTGCTATATGGGTCTTTACTAGAGTATCATTCTAGACCTGAGTTCTTCTCTCTGCCTGGAAGTCCCACCTATTCTCTACTGCCTTGCTATTGGCCATTCAGCTCTTCATTAAATCAATCAAGTGCCTTAGACAGATGAAGCAAAACATAGACACATCTTTATGCAGTGTAAACAAATGTACCCAACAGTTTATTGCCCTAGCTGTCTGTAAAATTCCTGGCCTCAGCCTCCCTAGTAGTAAGCATTGACCAGTAAGCATTGACCCCCTAAAATTGAACATCTAATTTTATCAATAAGTATGCACAAATAATCTATACAAAATGTAGTAACTGAGAAATTACTTTAGAAAACAAGTACAGGCAAAGGGGAAGGGGGTCTAAGGAACCAGAGGCCTGGCTGTTAGGAAGATGTCTAAAAATTAAAGGGATGGACCTGGGCTGCCTGCCAATCCCCCACCTCCTGGATGTGAGTCAAGGAGAATAGGGAGCTAGTTTTAGAAGCCACTGATAGGGTTCCCTGTTTTTAGGGAGACAGATGATGGCCAGAAGATACCATCCACTTCTCTTTTAAAGAAGGGAAAGAAGTATGTAAGAGCCAAAGTCCTCTTTTCATCCCCAAAGGATAGTGCCTCTTGTGTGTCAAAACTGCTTTTCATTTCATCAGTGAGAATGTGTTTTACCAGAATGGGTCTTGTGCAGGACCAAGACAGGAAACAAATTGTCGATATGTAGGTACAAATTGACTATTTTAAACTCTGGAGGGTACATGACACAGGAGACCTGAAATAGTGGTCCAGTCTGCAGGGCTGAGACTCTCAATTTAGGATTAGAGAGAGGACATGGGCTGACAAAGTGGTGCCCAGAAGCATTTGTTAATGAGGAGTGTGAAAGTGGTGCGTGCCTTATTTGAAATAAGATTCCCTAACCTAAATATAAGAGGTCTTTCTTTATACTGGCATCATCAGGATGTGTTCTATTTGGGGATATGTTACCTGAGTGTTGTGGGGAAAGTGAATCTCAATAAAGTAGTCTGTGATCATAGAGAATGTTGTCTCTACAGGTGCCTCCTCTGCAAGCAAAGTGGGAGTAGACGTCAGTATTAGGACTAAGGGTTAGAGTGTCACTTTGTTATGGTCTTCCTTGGGCCCCATTGTCCTATGAGAGGGCATGGAATCTAACTGGATAGTGGTAGGATAGGTGTACTATGTGTAGGGCATTTGACCCAAGCATCAGAGAAGATTGAGAACACAGCCAAGACATTCCCACAGAGAGCCTAAAGACAAGGTTTTTGCCTCATGCCCTGCTGACTTCTAGACTTTTTTGAGAAGGCAGGTGGCTGGATCAGCGCAGTGGCTTACGCATCATCAAATATTCCTCCACACCCTGGCATGGCTGGTGTGACCTGCCTTCTGGACAAGCATGACTGACTGAACATGAACAACGCCTTCTAGTAAGAAGGTGCCATTGCCCTAATGGGTGGGCACACTGAGACTGTCTTCCCATTCCTCTTCATCAGCTGTCTTCTATTGTCTTCATGCTCCATCCCCTTTTTCATTGCACAGAACTTGACTGACAATGCAAGCATCTCTCATATCATTCTATCCTAAACTCCTTTGCTAGGTATTTGTTACAAAAACAAATATAGGTCTTTGTAGAGACATGCTTTTCTGTGTCAGAAATGTATGTTGTAGAGCTGTGATGCTTCTAAGATTTATTCACTCCCTCTTGGCTTATCACAAGGCACTGAGTGAAAGGCAAGAAAAGCTAGCCCCAGGTAGACGAGGATGTATTTATACCCAGGTTGCCAAAAACATGTTTGAACCAGTCATCTTCAGAAATGTAGAGTGTAGTGATGGGGTGGCCTTTTTTCTACTGTTATTTGCCCAGAATCTCAAACACTTCAACCCCTCCACTAATACACTTATGAGGAAATTACAATTGGAAAGCTAACACATACTGGAAATATCTAAATCTCTCCTGAGCACTACCCTTCTGATATAAATTAGATATGGGAGACTTAATAAATCTCAGTTTTGGTTCCAATTAGAAGTATCCAAAAGGATTTTAAGAATGTTACATTCCCAATAAACCTTGAGAATTTATACCTGATATATTGGAAGATGGGTGAGAGAGGGTTAACATTTTTATTCAAAAACTGTCCACATCCTGGTCTGATGTTTAACCAAATCTGAAGGCAGTGTAAAGAGCTAAAGAATCTGAGTAGGCTTTCATATTATTCACACTTGCACCCAGGTGAGTGATCCCTGCCTCAGCTCCCAGTCTGTAGGTCTAGGAGGCAAGGCTTTGTAGTTGGAAGAGCTTCCAGGTGATGCTGATCTGAGGTAAAGGTGTTAGAAATCAGTTTCTAAGATCCAGGTTGTATCACTAGTCCACAGTCTCCTTTTTTAAAAACTCCTGCTTGCTGCTCAGACCAAGATCTGATAATTTACAGGTTACTTAATCTGCTGAAATACCAGCAGAAAATTCCTGTATTTGAAAATAGAAAAGATGTCAAGAGCTAGTGAAAGGTGCATTTTAGGGGCTGAGCTGTGATCCATCTTTCTGGAGTTACTTAATTCAGTTCTTGTACAAACTATACAAAGTACTGTTTAACAGTGATATCATCATTATTCTTATGGATAGTTCACCTTGCTAAATGGATCTTCCCATGACCAGAAGGTTTAGCTCATTGATAGAGTGTTTGCCTAGCATACGCTGGGTTTTCTTTCCCCACATTGTAATAAATCAATAAAATTAACCTCAAATTTTAGAAAGCAGAGTAATTATACTTATAGGAGGAAGTGTCTCTCTCTGTGTGTCTGTCTCTTTCTCTCTCTGTCTCTCTCTGTTTCTCTCTCTTGTGTGTGTGTGTGTGTGTGTGTGTGTGTGTGTGTGTGTGTTCTATCTACATATTTGTTATGTCTACCATATATGTACTGGGTACCCTTGGAAGCCAGAAAAGGGCCACAGGTCTGCTGAAACTGAAGTTAGTGGTGGTTGTGAGTAGCCATATGGGTGTTGGGAATTGAACCTGGGTCCTACAATAGCAATAAGTACTTTTGCCATTGAGCCATTTCTCCAGGAGGAAGTTATAAGTTGAAAAATTAGTGACCACCTTCAAATTCAAAATTGCTGTTAAAAAAGATATTCAGCTGGACTCCATGAGATGGGTCAGAGGATAAAGTCATCAGCATATCTGATGACTTGAGTTCTATTGCCAGGACCGAGAGAGCTGACACTTGGAAGTTGTCCTCTGACCTCTACACCAGTGCCAGTGTCACACATGCTCACACACAATAAATAGATAAATGTCTTTTAAAAAAAAAAAAAAAGCCCTTTAGATATTTATCTCGACTTTCAGTTCCTAAAATGCCTGCATTGTCTTTGTTCATCACTGCAAAGCCCTCTAGGTGTTGGAAATGTCAAATGAGTGTGAGAGACCTGGCGTCATATTCAGAACCATTTGATATCCAAGACAGTTAACCAGACCTATAGACAGTGTAGAGAGCTAAAGAATTTTACTAGGTTTTGGTGGAGACATTTTCTGAGTCTAGAAATGTTAACAAAATTGCCAGTTTAGACCACAGTGTGGCATGATTACTATTGTTAATAAATCACCTATCCAAAGGAAAATTTTAGAATTTTATGCAATAGCAGAAGTATACTTTGGCTATACATTAGCCTTTCTGGAGTAGAGGCACTATTTTGAGCTAGTTAATTAGTTCTAATAACAAATTAACTTATATCTTCAACATTTGTTTTTGGCATGGTTGCCATTAAAATGAACAACAGTAGATTCAAATTTCAGATATCACATTACATGTTAGTAATGTATAGTATAGTATAGTATAGTATAGTATAGTATAGTATAGTATAGTATTAGTATAATATAGTATAGTTTAGTGAAACTTGAAGGTGGATGTTACAATGATACACGGTTTCTACGTTTTTGATCTTCATTTGTCCATTCCTTGCTTTGACAGATGACACAGATTTGTTTCTTCATTCATCCAACTATGTGGTGTTTTTTTGTTTGTTTGTTTGTTTTGGTTTTTTTGTTTTGTTTTTTTTTGTTTGTAGCTAATGTGCCGTGGAAGCTGTGGAGACTAAGGCTTTTGCAGTGGTAGAACTTCTGGTTGTAAGCCGAGGGAAGGAATTGAGTACATGGTATTGTTTTCTGCTGTGTGTTATAAAGGAATCAAAACTGGGTAGTACACTTGAACATCTACAGAGGTAGCATGTGGGGCCTCATAGGAACGGCATGGAACATAACCTAGATAGCTGAAGTCAGACCTAGGAAGCCCTGGAGTACACTTCCTAGGCAGAAAGTATAGGAGCTTACTGAGAACCATTAGGAATTCTGAAGAATTTAAGCAGGAGGGAGTATGATACTATCTGTTCTAGAGATTGCCCTGATGCTGTGTAGAGAATGAATAACAGGAAGAACAAGTAGATAGTGTGGCCAGAACACAATAATACCAAGACTCTGTAGTCTATGATACAACCATGTCAATTATAGTAAGACTGTCCAGGCACAGTGCGCACACACCCCCAACCTCGTGTGAGTAATATGAAAACAGTTTCTCTCATAAATCCCCAGGGCGAAATAATACAGCATTCATGTGTGTTTGTACCATGATTGAGAATATATGCAGCCTGAAATGGGCCAGCATTTGCAGCTATCATTCTCTAATTTCTAGTATTTCTACCATCTTAGGTATAGTAAGGAATGTCCATTTAGCTAATTTAATTATTGAAAGACTAGATAGATACTAGTTGATATCCCTTAGAATTTATTTTTTTTCAAATCTTAGATGTTTTTTCAAAACTTAACATTTGTGGTGAATCATGCAGCAAATGTCAAAAAGAAATTTACCAGCTTGCCTTTTTTCACCTATAAATGTTGATATTAAAAGAGATGGTTTAATGAGGCATAATAGTGCAAAAATCCAGCATGGTGTGCATTTTTATGGTTTCGAGGCTAGCCTATTCTATGTACATAGTGAAATCCAGACCAGCCATAGCTGCATAGTCAGACCCTTCTTCAAAACGACAAACAAAAGCAAAGAGAGGGTCTCCTTGAATCACAATCACTTTGGTACTTAGAACAGAGCTGTTTGTGTCTATTAAACTTTTTATTGCTTAAGGTAGCCAAGGACCAAATAATAAAGCATCCTTCCCTCAAGTGTAAACAAGGAATCGTTCATGTGGCCAAGTCTAATTGTCTGTGATCCTTGCCTATTTTCTCCCTCCCACTAGATACTTTAGGTCTTTCTGCTTGCCACACTACTTTCCACGAAAGAACAGAGGTTTGACTGAGCCTTCTTTCCCCAAGGCCTATCTATTCTCTGTCCTCAAAAGCCAGGTCACCTCTTCAGTGGGTCCAGCTTGGCTGATGGCTGTGGTTGGCTGTAGTCTAGACAGGAGGTTCTAATTCTAGAGTACAACTGTGAGGCAGAAAGAACAGTCCCATGGCACTATGTAGCATCACTCAGTAACCCCAGTGTAGGAAAGAGAACTCCTGTTGCTATAGGGCAGGGGCTGAATGCAAGAAACAGTACCCTAACCACCTCAAATCTTTGGCTTGATTAGCTTCCGCATGTAGCCTGCTGCTAATTCACAAGCTGTCTAGCTTTTTCATACTCAGCCTGTCCCCTTCCAAGAAGGCATCTTAAGGAACATGAGCAAAGCCGCTTTTTAGAGTGAGGGGACAACAGAGCATGAGAAATGCTTTTTCCCCACTCTTAAAAAACTTCTTGGAACTGGGCCCAGTGGTACCAGCATATAATCCCAGAAGGACCACAGATTCAAGGACGTATGGGCTGTAGAGTAAAAGACAAGCTGGAAAAGAAAAACATTAAAGTTTCACTATAGAGCACTTGCCTACCATGCATGAGGCCCTAGCTTCAACCCCAGGACCGTGAAAATGAATGATAAATGCTTGTCATCTGAATAGAGCTCAGTGGTAGAGAGTTTTTGCCTGGTACCCACAAAGCCCTGGTTTTGTCTTCAGCCCTTGGCAGTGGGGGCAAGGAAAGATGAGAACATCTCAAGTAAAATTGTCATTTAAGTAACTATTTGTAAGAAGCTCCACCTATATTCCTACATCCTGCACAGTTTGACCTTGACCCTGATAATAATGCTAGTAATGGTCATTAGCAAATTAAAACCGTTTTATGTTGTAAAATAAGATTTTCTTTTTCTTTTTGATGTATGTCTTAGGACCTTTCCTTAGGATTTTGCTTTAAAACTTGGTAACATAAAGCCACATATATAAATAAGACTCTCCTTTTGGAACTGGCACATACGTATTATTTGTAATGCTTTCTTGTGTGTGTTCCCTAGTTCTATAGCTATCATAATTGTAACATATAATGCACTCATTGTACTGCCCAGATGGTTTCATGGTCTATTAGTCCACATAGGTCTTAACCACTCCAGACATCTGTTCTTTCAGTACACTTCCAATTTGACAACCCCGGGTGCTTTCACAGGCAGAAAATGACAAATACACCTGTTAGGTGAAAGTAGTCTCTAGGGGCTAGTGCAGAATTGGGACTTGGTGGATGATGTAGTGGAATGATTTAAGAGCCTTCGAGTGCTATATATACTGTAGAATGGTGTGTCCTAAAGTAGGCCTTTTGTCCAAGTACAGTGGGCCACCTGATAGCTTGTTTCCATCTTATTAATGCCAGTCAAGTTTGTGACTTTTCCAACAAGACATTGAGCAACACTTCTGGGCTGTGCTCGCAAGATCTTGAAGAGAGATTCAAGGAGATGATGAAGTTTTACAAGGACTGAAGGCACTATAGGAATGATGCCCTTAACTGATAAGTTTAGGGCTGTGGTATTGTTCAGTGAGAGAGCACTTGCCTACTGTGTACGAAGTAGTGGGTTTGAGTCCCAACAATGGAAAATAATAATGATACCTGATAAGGAATTTCAAGTACCCTGCTTACATATAATGTTTTAGAAAAGAAAATAAAGTGGGTCTTGTGGTGGTGGTGGTTGTCAAATCCCATTTTCTGTGTCTTCCTTCTAGACATATGAAGATTCATGAGAAGGACAGTGGCAGTGCTATGGCTGCAGCCCCTCCATCCCCTCTAAAGCGTAGACGGCTGTCCTCCAAAAGGAAACTGAGTCATGATGCCGAGTCAGAGAGAGAAGACCCAGCACCAGCTAAAAAGGTCCTCCGCATTTATAGCACAAATGTGCCCCATCGTGTGGCAGAAATATCTCATCTTTATTATTTATCACAGTGTAGAGATGTGGAAGACTTCAATTCTGGGCTTGTTTTGTTCTGGGTTTTTGTTTTTGTTTGGGGTTTTTTTGGTTTGTTTGTTTTTTGGTTTTGGGGTTTTGTTTTGTTTTTTGTTTTTTTTGAGACAGGGTTTCTCTGTGTAGCCTTGGATATCTTGACCAAGGTTGGCCTTGAACTCTGAGATCTGCTTGCATTTGCCTCCCAAGTACTGGGATTAAAAGTGGGGGCCACCATCACCCAGATCTCAATCAATCTCCCCCCCCCTCTCTCTCATTTTAATTCTGGGCCTTTTGACATGTGTTCCCCACACTGGTTTCATAAAGTATCTGGGAAAAGGCACCTATATGTGTTTTCTCTTTAGAAGCCCCAGGTAGTGCATGGATGAAATAAATGAAGAATTTCCCAAGTTGTTCCCATGCTCTTTACATTGTTTGTAAAGTGGAAGCTTCATCAGCATTAGGAGCTCACTTCTGTTCCTAATGCCTTGCAGATAGATATACGTGGTCCATAAGTACTTGTTGATTAGATGAGGGGATTAAGGAATGGATGAATGGATTGCGTGGATGTATACTGGTAGTGCTCACTGAGTGAGTGGGTGGATGGATGGATGGATGGATGGATGGATGGATGGATGGATGGATGGATGGATGGATGATCAGTCAGTCAGACCTTGGTACTGAGTGAAGAACATACTTTTTAGAACTTTCTGGACTAATTAATGTTAACAAACCTGTGTGAGAGACCACCTTGGTGATGCCACTCTGTGCTTCTTCCTAAGATGGTAGAAGATGGGCAGTCGGGTGATTTGGAGAAGATGGCTGATGAAGTCTTTCACTGCCCAGTGTGCTTCAAGGAGTTTGTTTGCAAGTATGGACTGGAGACCCACATGGAGACCCATTCAGATAACCCATTAAGGTAGGGGAAAGATGAATTAGATCGGTGGTCTGGGAAATTACTTGTTACTATTTCTTCTGGCATGTGACATTTTTATTTCTTATCACTCCAAACTGTGCTCCAGCAACTGAGCTTGCTTACGGGGACAATGGGAAGGCACTTAAACACATGCATGATATGGAGAAAAGGTTGGGTTGTACATCGTGACCAAGCATGGCTGTAGCCATGGGCTGTGTTTGCTTTACTCCTTTGTTCTTAGTAAGGTCTCTTGAGTAATCGCTGAGTCTTCAGGCATTGGAGAATCTTCTGTCACAGGGTACTTTTGTGTAACAGACATACTTTCTTTGCAAAAGGTGTTGCAACCCAAATGATGTCTGCTGTACATGGATAATGGTCTAGACAGGGACACCCCAGGTGTTTCATGTTCCCAGGACAGCACTGGCATGAACCAGGTGCTCAGAATTTAAGCACAAGGTGCCGAAATTGAACAGACCCACAGTGCAGAAACCTGAATGTTGTTGCATACAAGCAGAAACGTGTTACATAGTGCAGATGTTTGCTGCTTGTTCCGCTCCTCTAGCCTCTATGTTAGGTCTTAGCAACCATGTTTCTGATCCTCAGCTTCAAGTGGTTAAATGTATGGATGGTGGTATCATTTCCAGCAGTGTTGGAGAAGGGAGCACTTTGTCTTTGCCTAACTTCTCTGGTAACTTTTACTAACAACAACAACAAAAAAAAAATCCTATGTTCAGGTGAACAAATGGGTTTAGAATTTCCCATCAGAATTGCTGCCATTTACATGTTCCATCTATTTCAAGCATTAAAAAGGACAAAGAGCAACATGGGAGCCTCTGTTCAAGCATAATAGCTGAAGTTTCATCTAAGGGCAGGCTCCCATGTTGTCATGATTTTTGGTTGTGAGCCTAGCCTTTACCAGCTGAGCCATCTTTCCAGCACATTGTCATGATTTTAGAAGGCATTTTGGGAGCACAGGTTTTGGGTATCTGTTTGCTTAGATTCTCTTATCAGTTTCATGTCAGTTTTTCATTGGAATGGAAAAAAGAACTTTCTCTGAGATGTTAAGTGTAAAGCCGTGAAATGGTGTAAGTACCTAGGTGGAAGTTCTCAATCTCAAAACAGCGGCTCATGGGCTGGCCAGTGTCCGTGGGACTCTGTCTACATCCTCTATGAGGAGAACAGGGTCCACTCCAGAAAGATCCCAAAGCATTCTTACTGTCCTTCACCCAAGCCTGTCGTGTTCCTTCTGTGTGGTTCCCATCAGCCACACCTGTGTCTGTTTCCCCATTCACATTGAAGTAGGGCTAGATCAGGAATGCCTGTGTTCTCTTCCAGTCCTCTCTCATTCTGAAATAGTCTCTGGACTTCTATCCACTGAGAAATAGTGTTCCTCTTGACAACAACCACTGATTCTAGGAATTTCAGGAATGTTTTGTTTTTTGAGACAAAGTCTCTACATATCCTTGGCTGTCCTAAAACTTACAATGTAGGCTAGGCTGGCCCTGAACACACAGAGATCTGCCTTCCTTTGCCCTCACTTTGCCCTCACTTGCTAGGATTAAAGGCAAGCAGCACCACGCCTGGCCAGGAACTTAACTTCAAAGTCTCATTACCCACAGTACCTGCCTTATGTGGAGCTGTGGGGGACACTAAGCATTGAGATGGCCACACGGTGAGAGCATCGCAGAGACAGGAGAATGGCACATGAGACCCTAGTTCTCCAGCTGGGGATTCCTGCCAGGCAACCATGAATTTAATGCTCTTGTGTATATTTCATCCTACTTCACATTTTATTTTGTGATCAGGTACTATTTTAGGACCAACCTACTTTTACCTTTCTTGGAAATTCCATCATACAAAGAAGTAACCTGGCTTTTGTGAGGGATTTCTAGGTAATGTGAGGCTGCATGACATGGTATAGTCATGAAGAGGCAAGACCAGGTGTCCCTTTCTGAAATGCTGGTCTAGAAAGCCTTCTTCCTCAGAGCAAGTGGAGGTAGGAATCACATTAGACAAGAATCAATCTGTGGCCAGAACCATCTTCGCCATGGTGCATAAATAGGCTTTGAGGTTGAAGCTCTGTAGTCCTGTACTATTTGTTACCAAAGAAGATTTCCTTGCCTGCTTCCATTTGGTGAGGAGTTCATAGAAGAGACTTCTTAGCATTGGAGGACTTAGCCTCTTCAGACAGCCTGTCTTTCCACCAACCCCACAGCAGCTAGCCTTGGATTTCTCCTAAGAAGTGGGTGGCTTGGTGGCTTGTGTGCCTGGTGAGCAGACCAGCCCTGGCTTCATGGCTCTATCTAGTAACTATTGTGAGGCTGGGTGGGGCTGGCTTTTGAAAACCGAAAAGCGTTGATTATAGAACATAGTTAATTCCTCTTTTCTCCTCTCTGCTCAGCTTCCACATAATAGCCTACTATCAGAGGAAGCCTTGGGGCCAGGCATGGGCCAGGAGGGGCCGAGTTGGGGTAGTGCATTATAACAGTAGCTGATGGGAGAGACTGCTTGTTAACCCAGAGCTAAAATAGATACCAACTCCATTTTCAAATCCCAAAAGGCGGTAGAGTCACAGTGCTACCAGTTTAGAACCAGAGTCTGTAACTTAAAACAGCTGTTGGTTTCTTTCTTCTGCCCTTGCCCCATCCCTCCCCTGCTACCAAAGTTGGCAAGGTGCCCATGTTCCTTAATAAAGTGTTGGCGATCCAAACATGTATATATGCTGAGTCTTTTCTCCTCCACTCTGCTGTATTTCAAAATAATCAAATCCTGGCATCAAACAAAAGGAAGACACAAAGTCACTGGTGAAGATACTTGTGAAGCCTTCTATCTAGCTCCTGGGCAAGGGGTAATAGGGCAGAGGAGAAAGCTGAATAGAGCATGCTGGGTAGTGTCGTTCAGAACTGATGGTGAGGGACAGTGCAGAGAGCAGGTGGGTACAGAGGGGAGAATGTGCCTGGCACTGAATGTCTTGCTTTGTTGTTAGAGTGATGGCTGCACTGCTGAGAATGTAGTGGCTGCTTAGCCAAACAACGTGACCCATGTATCATTTGAAATCTTCTAGTTGCCACATTTTGAAGTGAAAAGTGGTATTGGTGGTACGTTTTTACCTTCTCGCTATCTTATATTTAGTAATGAAATCTGTCAGTGCTTGTGTGCAGTCCTAGCTCCTCTTAATGGAAAGAAGTCCCATGCCAGGTGCTGATCAACCCACAGAGCAGGTTAAAGACAAGCCAGGAGGCAGTGAGGCCTTCCCCAAGAGTGGGTGGGCTGTGGAGATGGATAGTCACCATGATGATGAAGTAGCTGCCAAAAGCAAACTTGGCCCAAGTTATTGTATAATCTTAGGTGGCTTCTTGATTAAAGGAAATTGGGTAATAAGTAATTTTAACATTATTTTAGTTAAAATATATCCAACAAATGACTGAGTCCTCATTGTGACAGTACAAGGCATTTGACTAGTCTTGAGAAAAACAGGGATGTTTGAAGTGGGACCTGGAGGCTGATCAGAAAAAGGGCAGGTGGGGAGAATAGGCAGTTTCAGGGCCAAGAAAGACACAATGACTAGGAGCCTTGCATCTGACATTGAATGTTGTGGCACTCCTTTCGTTCCTTCCAGGTTATGGCCATCATTATGGTCATATTATTGATCTTGGGGTAATTTAAAGTTTAAGGCAGTATCCTCAGATCAGTCAGGAAATAGAATGTGGGAAGCTACAGGGGTCTTTGGCAACCACCCAGGGCTCTGAGGGGAAATTAAGCACTACCCTGTAGCTAGAGCAAGCTGCAGGCCAGCCACCCCCTTGCTGTACATCCTGGCTATGGGGCCACCTGGTGAGACATACCAGGACATTCTTGTCTTTGTTTCCCTTCACTGCATACCTACCACCTGCAGAGGCATCCTGAGACTCTTGGTGTGTCATTGACCCCGTATTCTCAACATGCTAAACACAGGAGCAAAGGTGAATAGAGTATTAGAGTCTTTATTAAGACTCCAGTGGTCGGAGGATCAGCCTAGTGAGGACTGAGGCCTGTAGGGGATGATACTCCCCTGGCCTGGCAGTTAGACCGCCTTTGTCCTCTTTCACAGCCTCCTCACCACCCAAGAGCGGAGCCAAGACCAGGTTTCTCCTTCCGTGTCCTCTGAGCCCTTAAACTACTCCCGCCCTGCTGTGTGTCATGCAGGCTTCATTGAACCTCTCTAGCTGGGTGCAGGTCTGTAGTAGACAGCCTGGATGTGGCAAGGGAAGGCAACCCAGCCAGGGATCTGTCACAGGCCATCAGTGCTGTTCACAACAACTGGGAGAGATTACTGCAGCTGTGGATGTCAGTTAGCTCTATGCCCCAGGATGGGCCAGGGAGGGTGGGCTGAGGGAAGAGGAATGTCTGGATGGGGTGGGGCTCTAGACAACAGATTGTTTGCACTTATTCTTTTTGGCCTCTGGAGACAGAGCAGGAAAAATGAAGCATGAAATCCCTTTTTTAAAGGAATGCCAGTCTCCATCAAAACTCTGTAATGAGCAAGGAATTGGATGTCTCAGGGAATCGGACTGGCTGAGTGTCACCCTCCCAGCAGGTATTTCATAGGGGTTCTGCTCACTGTGGGGAGTGGGGAGTTATCAGTGTCAGGAAAAGTGCCCAGGCATTGAAGATGTGACATGAGCCAAGAAGGAGCTGGGACATCTGCAAATGGGATTGCAGACAGTGTGGTCCCAGCCTGCTGCCTGGCACCTCTGTGACCTCAGGCAAGTAGAGGCTCAGTTTCCCCATCTGGGAAATAGATTTGATGATTTGTGAGGATGAAGGTGAATGATCTAGGCCTGGAACTGTAACAAATACTAATTTTTTTGTTCTCTTAAAACAAGTTTCTTAAAGGGTTTTTATTTTTTTGTGTGTGTACATGTTTGTGTGGCAATGTGCTTTCATATGTGTAAAAATGGATTCATACCCACTTTTGTGGGGTGGGGTGTCCTCATGTCTGTGCTGGCTCCCCAACCTGCATGTGTTCTTCTTAGTATTTTAAGCCCACCAGCACAACAGGTAACGATTGGTGTGGTCTTTCTTGACTATCCCATCCCAGTGACACAGAGGAGTCAGATTCCAGGGCTGTGGACTTGACAGAGCATAGAAGCATTTGTCCTTTGCTCTTTGTTGTCAGAAAGAGCCATTTTTACCAAGTTTTGCTTTTGTAAACACTGAGCAGCTACTTAAATGGGGTTTGAGTCCTGCCTCCTGGGAGTATTGTAACCCTTATAGACTGTCAAATAGGCAGATTTAGAAGTTTGAAGGACCTTGATGCCTACAAATAAGAGAGCCACACGTCATTTTTTGTAGCATGTTGAAGAAACCTGCTATTGTAAAAAAAAAAAAAAAAAAAATAGTTAATTTTGAAATTTGCCACTGTAGTCTTTTGGGTAGTTAATTTTCTTTAGTGTAGCCTTTATTTATTTATTTATTTATTTATTTTTAATGGGAGGGAGGTGCCTGTCTATCCTTCTGCTACCACAAGTTTCTTTTGTTTATGTTTTTGAAACTGATCTCTCTAGTAACCCTAACTATCCTGGAACTTGCTATGTAGACCAAACTGCCCTGGAACTTAGAGATTCACCAGCCTCTGCCTCAGGGGTGCTGGAGTTAACAGTGTGGGCCACAACACCCAACTTCATTTTTTTTTCCCAGGAGTTACTTTCTTTTTAAATATGTGTGCACATGAATGTGTGTAGGCAGAAGTCAAGGGTATTGGCTCTTTGGAGCTGGGCTTATAGGTAGTTATGGGCTGCCTGGCATGGGTACTGTGAACCGAACAGGATTCCTCTACTAAGAACAGCACCACCTCTTGACCACCAAGACATCTCTGCAGTCCTCCCTGCATTTGGAGAGAGGATCTCGCTCTATAGTCCAGACTGAGTGCTACTGTTAAGGCAGGCAGACTAAGACCCAGACCCCGCTGCCAGGGAGGTGCACTTGCTGGGACTGCAAGAGTGGAGAGGCCACAGGGCATCAAGAGTGGCTTACCTCTTTAGGTTACGTGTTGAAGCTTTCCTGCTGGCTTCAGAGTTTTCATCTTGCTCTACAGCATTAAGGTCACCAGATGAATAAAATATTACTGTAGCAGATAGTGGAAGAGGCACATCCTGAAATCACTTAGCTACAAAGTTAACGAAGAAAAGACTCATGGTCCCGTTTTCTCTCCCCCAACTATTTTGGCCTGGATCGTTGGGAACTGGTTTGGATGTATACACCATAATAACAGACCATTACATTTCTCCTTAGCTCACTGTTTTATGTTTGTTGTTTTTAAGAAAAGTAAATGAAAGAAGGATGCTTCCTTGCTCTAAACAGGGATGCTTGCCATCAAAGGAATAGTTACCTCAGCTCCCTTCCTAATTAGGCATGTAGCATACAGCAGTTAGCCATTTCCTTTGAGACGGCTTGGCTTCCAACTTGATATGTAACCAGAGCTGTCCTTGAACTCCCAATCCTCCTTCCTTCACCCCCCCCCCCAGGTGCCAACCACACTCAGTTTCAATGCTTTTTACATCTTTACTTGAATTTTTTCTTTAAGACTGAGTGGATTTGAGTATGGACAACAACATTGCTTGTGCCATTACAGTGTCTTTTAAGAAGTGAAAGTCAAAAGCCTCAGCTATTGAGTGTTCCCTTGACCTGGTGGAACTGGCCCGCCCACTCCTTTCTGAGGGGGCTTGAGCAGGTTAAGTGATGACTGGCCTGGTTGGGTCCTCCATAGCTTGATGGCTTGAGGTTGGAGTAGACATCAGTCTCTGTGGAGCCAAGTACAAAAGTCACAGCTCGAGTGTGATGGTCTCTGCTTGCTGTTACGTGAAAGAGAAAGGGGGGAGGGGATTATGGATATAGAGGTTCAGAACTTTTTTTCCCTATGACTGGGGATTAGACCCAGGACTAACATGGTAAACAACTGTGCTACACTCAGCTATGCTCCAGGCCTATAGAATCAATTCTGAGACAGTGGTAACAGTGCCTCCCCATGCTTTTGACAACTGAAATAGGCACATATTGTGGGTCTCTGTGATCATAGTGTTCCAGCAGCCCCATTCTACCTCTGTAGCTTCACATACCAACAGGGACAATCAAAACTTTGCTCAGTTATCCTGTCCTGCTGCTGGGAGGAGTTTCTGGTCCTTGGGACCCCCACCTACAGACCTTCCTGTCTGTGCTTGACACCTACCCAGAACCCCATTGGTGATATTACAAGTGGTACTAAGGGAGGCTGGGAGAGAAGAGATAAGCAGCTCTTCTCTGTTGTCCCAACGCCACAGCCCTCCTCTCCTCCCACCTTCAAGAACTGCTGTTGAAGTCCCACCCCACCCCGCTCCTACTGAGGTAGGACCTCAGAGTCAGTGGCTGGGGAAAATGTTGGACTCTGTCCTAACATGCCAAATTCAAATTCTCATCTTTTTAGCTACACTGGCTAATCTGGGTGCTTTCTAAGTGAGTCGGCACCTGTGTTCTGCCTAGCGTGCAGAAAGCTGTGTCTGTGAGCACCATGCTTTGACAGTCAGTATGTTGAGCACGCTTGTAGAAAAGTCAGGCAAATAATCTGCTTTTGTATCCAACCCTGTGTTCTATGTGCAGTCTTTCTTTAAACTGTTCAATGGCGGTTTTTCCACCATGAACCCCCACCCCCACCCCTGGGAGTAACCTATTTCAATATGATTTTGAAAAGATGGTTTTGTTTTTGGAAGGAAGTATGAGCTCTTATAGTTTCTTTAAGTTTAAAAAAAAAAATATCCATTCCCCCCCCACACACACACATACATTTATTTTACTGACAGCAAAGTTGGTTTCCATTTAGAAAAGCTGTCCTCTGTTTCCAACATAGGGCCTTTTCCATTGCCAGAAAATCAAAAGACAGCCAGTCTGGTGTATAAAAGTTCTCTCTGGCACGTCATCAGGGTCTGTTGCAAAATGAAATTCTCCTACAGCTCTCCCTTCGCTGTGACTCTTGAGTATGTTTCTGTCTCTTCTAAATATTTTGCAATCATTGTCTTTATGGGTTCCTGGCAGGGCTGAGATACTCCACAAACCCAGGTTGAGGACAACAGAGTCCTGGGGACCACCCAGCAAATGGCGGTAACCTTAATGAAGAGTGAGTGATAAATCCTAAGCGAGGTTTGTGATAGCCTGAGAGGAACACCAGCTGCAGGCTCTGCCTGCTCCACAGGCTCCCCAGATTTGCAGTGACCTCCCTTGTCCTTCAAGCACTTAGAAACAAGGTTGCAAAGCCATGTTTCCCAGTCTGGGGAGGGCTGCTAAACCCTTGTCTCTGATAAAGGCCCTACTTTTCTAGGTGACAGTTTTCCTCCCTGGCTTTATTTAAAATCTATCAACAGGTGCAGAGTGTGAGGCAAAGAGGCGCAGGGTTTTCTCAGAGTACCCCACTTAGCCAACCTCACATTGCATTTATGCTTCCAAAGCAGATGTGGCCTTTTGGTTTGAGTTGGTTTATTTAAGGGGATGTGTTTTGTTTCGGGGGTTATGTGGGGGGGTTTGGTTATTTGCTTTTTAGCGTCCATTTCAAGCAGCTTGCTTGTGACATACTCTAAGTCAGTGGTTCTCAACCTTCCTAATGCTGAGACCCTTTAATACAGTTCCTCTTGTTGTGGTGACCCCCCAACCTAAAATTATTTCGCTGCTACTTCATAACTATAATTTTGCAACTGTTATGAATCATAATTTAAATATCTGATATGCAACCCCAAGGGGGTTGAGACTACAGCCACTCTAAGCCTTTTCAGAAGAGAAGCTGGAGGTGCCTGTTGTCTTAGCTACCGGGTGTTGTAGAGATCCTTCAAAAAACAAAATTCGGCAGGACAGTGGTGGCGCATGCCTTTAATCTCTGCATTTGGCAGGCAGAGGCAGACAGATCTCTGTGAGTTCCAGGCCAGCCTGGTCTACAGGGTGGATTCCAGGATAGCTGAGTCTGCACAGAAAACCCTATTTGAGGGGGCCAGGGGAATCCAATACTTGGGAGACAAAAGAGGCAGGTCCCTGTGAGTTTGAGACCAGCCTATTCTACATGGAGACTTCTAGGCCATCCAGGACTACATACTTGAGACTCTTAAGAAGGAAGAATTTCAAAATGTGAAATAGGGGTGCTTAGGCTGAATTCCTGTGGAAGTGGAAGTATGAAAAGTAAATCTTAGACTTGATTTGAAGATTCCAAGCATGTAGGTTGGAGAGAATGTTCTCTTCTCATTTACGGCCCCAGGGCAGGCAGGCAGGCAAGGACTAAAGAAGTGGATGTTTAGAATAGAGGTGGACCAGAGAGATCACTTGTTTTTCCATATGTATCTTTTTCCAAATTAAACCTGTGTGCTGAGGAAGAATGGTGTGTGTGTGTGGGTGTGTGTGTGTGGGGGTGTGTGTGCTGGCACGCGCGTGCTGAACAAGAAGGCCACATGTGATAGCTTCCTCTCTTAGCAGGTAATATTTATTAGACAAACTCAGATTTGTCATTGCTTTGTTCCTATTTGTGAATGAACACAAAAGCATCATAGGTATTAATTTGTGATTTAATTTAGTACATAAATTTAGAGGTGCAGAACTCATAAACAATACAGATCGTTGTTTGGTATTATCACTTATTTATATTTATGTTATATCTCAAACACAATATTTAAGGTTCATATAAATTATTTTTGAGACTTTTTTTTTTTTTACCTGATTAACAAGCCCTTCTACGAAGTATAAGCCTGCCAGCTTCAAAGTAGACATGTGCTGAGAACAAGTATTCTACTACCAGGAGTGACTAATTGCCCACTCTTGCTTACTTTCTCTACTATAATTACAGTTAAATGAGCCTAGATATATGTTGTAGGATCTTAGTATCTTGGACATTTCAAATTCTACAAATACTATGGAAAATGTAGTAAATTACCATAAGAAGAATGAGTTAATGTGTTCCTGAATATAGCAAGTGGAGATGCCTACAGGAAGCACCAGTGACAGTTCTCCTGCTATGGTACACTTTTTCAGTTTTTTTGCTTTGTTTTGTTTTATTTCACCTCTCAGTGGAAAGCACAGTGTAGCTTCTGTCCTCGACATTGCCCTTGAATTGACTCTGGTTCATAGAGACCAACACAGTGTCATAGGCTTGAGCCAGCAGCTTGATGCTGTAGCTAGAGCATTCTGAGCAATGGACACAGCACTTCTTTCTATTCCCTGTGCACTCCCCACCCCTTCCGAAGCTCTCATAGTCTCCCAAGTGTGAGGCAGGAAAGCATGACAATGAGCCCTTTCACATTACATGTGCCCTGCTCCACACTCAAGCAGCTGCTAGAGGCCATCACTGTAAGACTCGAAGTGAGAAAGCCTCACCTCACTCTTACTACTTATTTGAGGTAAAGTAGTTCCCCTTTTATGCACATGTTAAAGAGCATTTAAAGCATATGCAAAAACTTAACAGCAATTTCATAATAACAAGCATGTGGTCAGAGGTCGGTTTGCCTAATTCTGATATTTCCCTCATCCTTCTAACCAGAATAGCGTGAGGAGGTGGGCTGGTAACCATGTTCAGTTGACTTGAATCTAGAAGGCCTACAAGCTAGAGGCCCATTTCCAGACAGGTTTTCCTCAGCCTCTGAAGTCAGCATCACATGCCTGCTCTCAGAACTGGAGCCTGTTTCAGCTGAAAGTAGATCTTGACCTAAAGTGTCAATGTCTGCGCTACTGCCCTACTAAGTGTCCCTAATGTGTGATTTAGCCCACTTTGTATTCTGTCAAGGGATGGATCCTGAACAAGTGTCCCCTGGACATGCCCCATTCTCGAGGTGGGAGCCACACCAGGGGAACCCATGGCTGAAGAATTTGCAGTCCTCGTGTGTGCTGTGGGTTGTCTGTGTCCGACACTTCCATGACCACAGCTGGTGGGAGCTCGGTAGAGCCCCCTCAAAAAGAGCATTGTGTTTTCAGGGGATGATGGGAACGTGTTATTCTAAATCTTGCTTAGGGGGTGTTCCCAGATTACCCAGGGAGAGGCAAGAGGTGCGTGTATGACAGGGCTGCACTCTGCTGCAGCTGCTTGGGAGAGATAGGCAGGGCTGCACAGAGTCTTTCCCCTTTCAGCAGCATGAGCTCAGGGGCAACATGGGTGATTTCCTTGATTTTCTCTCTGGAAAAGAATGAATAACAAAGGAAGTTTCCATTGACAAGTATGTAGTGTAAATGGGAGCAAGTTGCTTTGCCTCTGTAAACAGTGATAACAAGACACAAGACCCCCCCCCCCCCAAGAGGGTTTATGAGAGTAGTGAGATGTGGTTATACAAATAACTGGAACCCTCTTCCACCATGCAGCTGTGCACATCTGCCCTGCCCCCCACCAATGAGCTCTATGTGAATGAGGAATTTTGATGAGTTTCCATTTACCTAGCCACATGGTCACAGTGGCTGTAATGAGTACAGACTGGGGGATGCTTATAACACATTTATTGTAGCACCTGAAATTTCACTCAGTGAAGATCTAGAGATCATGGGACCCACAATCCTGTTGGCCTCTGGCCCTCTTCCCAGGCAAGGCTTTTGTACTTATGAGTTCAGTATGTGGTTATTTTTCAGATAATAGTGGTAGTACTACCAATATGTTTATCTCTGTTAAATACTAGGAGTGCTGTGTGATTTTACCAGTGTCATGTAGACATGTGGTGTTTGTTTTGAAAAGAGGTTTGGCCTTTGTGTCTCTTAAATGCCCTGTACCATCATGCCCAGAAGCATAGACTTTTTTGTTTTGTTGATGGGGGGGTGGCTAGGTGTCACTTGGTGACTTCAGTATCCCAACTGTCTTCTCTTTGTGCACAGACTTTGGATAATGGTATCATACATACAAATATTTGGTAGCCAGAGTTATTAGAATATATCTTTTGTTTTGTTGTTTTGAGACAGGATTTCACTATGTAGCTTTGGAGCCTATCCTGGAACTCACTCTGTAGACGAGGCTGGCCTCAAACTCACAGAGATCCACCTGCCTCTGCCTCATTAGTGCTGGGATTAAAGGCGTGCACCACCACCACTAGCTGGGGGTGCGGGGAGAGTATGAACTACCAGCAGTTACCAGCAATTATGCTAACAGACCAGTGGAGGCCTTGACTGAGATGCCTCCTCACGGTTGTCACTCCTTTCTCCTAGATGTGACATTTGCTGCGTAACCTTCCGCACACATCGGGGACTACTGCGACACAATGCACTTGTCCACAAGCAGCTTCCCAGAGATGCCATGGGAAGACCTTTCATCCAGAACAACCCTTCGATTCCTGCTGGCTTCCATGATTTAGGGTTTACTGATTTCTCCTGTAGGAAGTTTCCTCGGATTTCTCAGGTATGCTGATGGACCCATTCAACCTGCAGCTACCTCTACAATCTACAGCTGTGTGGGGTAAGGTAGTGGTATTTTCTGTAATGTCCTTTCTCTCACTAAAATCCAGGCTGGCCCCATCTGTCCTCGTTGGTGTTCTTGGGCTTACAACAGGACTCTGATAGTGGTGATGAATTTACAACTTTTACAACTTTAAACCTCAAAGCCTGAAGAGTGGGCAGAAGGCACCAGTGAGCTAGATCCACACAAAAACCCAAAGAAAATACAACCTAAGATAAAAGATCATTGATCCCTCTCATCCTAAGAAACCAAAGGAGGACAGACTAGGCCAGCCTGGATTTTAATGAGAGAAAAGATATTAGAGAGAGAGAAAAAAAAATGGCACACAGACACACACACACCATTGCAATTGAACATTGCTATCTACAGAGTTCACACTTGTGAACTGTGCAGTTGAGTGACAAAAGAAAAATATCTCTTAATACTTGAAGTTTACGGTTCTGTGTTGGACTGCTTCCATAGCTGTCCATGTCCACATGTGGCCCACAGGCTGTAGGCCAGGCTCATGCTCACTGCTCATCATTTTCCTTCTTCAGTCTCAGAGTCACACTCAGAAAGGTTGCCTCTCTGTATTAATGGAAAAGGCTGCTGTTATACAACAGATACTTCTCACTTTAGGATCAGTTTTTAAATGCTCACCTTTCCTCCCTTGCTTTTGCTGGTGGATTTCACCTAGGCCTGGTGTGAAACAAACCTACGGAGGTGCATCAGCGAGCAACACCGGTTCGTGTGTGACACCTGCGACAAAGCATTCCCCATGCTGTCCTCACTCATCCTGCACAGGCAGACCCACATCCCTGCTGATCAGGGCCGGGAGAAGCTCCAGACCAAGACGCTGGCTGGTGATACCCTGGACCAGAAGGTCTTCATGACCTTTCTGGGCCTGCAGCACACCAAAGACGTCAGGCCTACACCTCCAGAGGAGTCCCTGCCGGATGACAACCAAGCAATACAGCTCCAAACACTCAAGTGTCAGCTACCTCAGGACCCTGGATGCACCAATGTACTGAGTCTGTCTCCTTTTGAAGCTGCTTCTTTAGGTGGTTCTCTGACAGTTCTCCCAGCTACCAAGGAGAGCTTGAAGCATCTCTCCCTGCAGCCCTTCCAGAAGGGTTTCATCATCCAGCCAGACAGTAGTATTGTGGTTAAGCCTATTTCAGGAGAGTCAGCCATTGAGCTAGCAGATATCCAACAGATTCTAAAGATGGCAGCTTCAGCTCCTCCACAAATCAGTCTTCCACCACTTTCCAAGGCTCCTGCCACCCCTCTTCAGGCAATTTTCAAACACATGCCTCCTTTGAAGCCAAAGCCCTTGGTCACACCCCGGACAGTGGTAGCCACATCTACACCCCCACCTCTCATCAATGCACAGCAGGCATCCCCAGGCTGCATCAGCCCGAGCCTTCCACCACAATCGCTGAAGTTCCTCAAGGGGTCAGTAGAGGCTGCCTCCAGCGTTCATCTGCTGCAGTCCAAGTCCGGGGTCCAGTCCAACACCACCACACAGCTCTTTCTGCAGCAGCCTGGGGTGGAGTTGCCAGGCCAGCCCGAGATGAAGACACAGCTAGAACAGGACAGCATCATCGAGGCCCTGCTGCCCCTAAACATGGAGGCAAAGATCAAGCAGGAGATAACAGAGGGCGACCTCAAGGCCATCATGACAGGCCCCAGTGGCAAGAAGACCCCCGCCATGCGCAAGGTTCTCTACCCCTGCCGCTTTTGTAACCAGGTGTTTGCTTTCTCTGGAGTTCTGCGCGCCCACGTTCGCTCCCACCTGGGCATCTCACCCTACCAGTGCAACATCTGCGACTATATCGCTGCAGACAAGGCCGCTCTTATCCGCCACCTTCGCACACACAGCGGGGAACGGCCCTATATCTGCAAGATCTGCCACTACCCATTCACAGTCAAGGCCAACTGTGAGCGGCACCTGCGCAAGAAGCACCTCAAGGCCACCCGAAAGGACATCGAAAAGAACATAGAGTACGTGAGCAGCAGTGCAGCCGAGCTGGTGGATGCCTTCTGCTCCCCAGAGACCGTGTGCCGGCTGTGCGGTGAGGATTTGAAGCACTACCGTGCCCTGCGCATGCACATGCGCACACACTGCAGCCGAGGCCTGGGTGGCTGCCACAAAGGCCGCAAACCCTTCGAGTGCAAGGAATGCAATGCCACCTTCGCGGCCAAGCGCAACTGTGTCCATCACATCCTCAAGCAGCACCTGCACGTGCCCGAGAGGGACATCGAGAGCTACGTGCTTGCCACAGACAGTGGCCTTGGCACCACAGACACGCCCACAGAGGCCTCTGCCCGAGGAGAAGGGGGCAGCTGCATTGCTTTTGGTGAGTGCAAGCCCCTCGCCACTTTTCTGGAGCCCCAAAATGGCTTTCTTCACACAAGCCCCACCCAGCCCTTGCCTCCCCACGTCTCTGTCAAGTTGGAGCCAGCCAGCAGCTTTGCAATGGACTTCAACGAACCCCTTGACTTTTCACAAAAGGGCCTGGCGCTGGTCCAAGTGAAGCAGGAAAACGTGTCCTCCTTGCCGAACTCTTCCTCCTCTGCCCTCTATGACTGCTCCATGGAGCCCATTGACCTGTCCATCCCCAAGAGCATAAAGAAAGGAGACAAGGACACAGTTGTTCCCAGTGACGCCAAGAAACCAGAACCAGAATCTGGGAACACTGAGCAGCTCTCTCCCTGCCCACTGCCCTGCCCTACCTTGTCAGTGACTGTAGAGCCCAGAGGGAACCTGGAAAACCCCACAGGCACTGTAGTGGCCGTCACCACCACTGCCAACCTGGAACCCCACACTCAGCCTCTCCAGGGCTCCGTGCAGCTGGCTGTCCCCATCTATTCCTCCGCTCTCATCAGCAGCCCTCCTCTCCTGGGCAACCCTGCCCTCTTGAACAGCCCAGCCTTGCTTCGGCCCTTACGGCCGAAGCCTCCCCTCCTCTTGCCAAAGCCCCCCGTGACAGAGGAGCTGCCCCCACTGGCTTCCATTGCCCAGATCATCTCATCGGTGTCCTCTGCTCCTACTCTGCTGAAAACGAAGGGCGCTGACCCTGGGCCCTCCATCACCATCAGTAACACTGTGGCCACAGACAGCTTAGGAAGCTCCATTCCCAAAGCTATCACCACCCCCACTGACATCACAAGCCCTAAAGAATCTAGTGATCCACCCCCTTCAGCCAGCAGCCCAGAGGAAGCCTTGCCTACCGAGCAAGGGCCGTCCGGCTCATCGAGGAAGAGGGGTAGGAAAAGGGGAATGAGAAACCGGCCCATCACCAACAGCAGTGGTGTGGACCTGGACTCCAGTGGGGAGTTTGCTAGCATCGAGAAGATGCTGGCCACCACAGATACCAACAAGTTCAGTCCATTTCTGCAGACTGCAGAAGATGATGTTCAGGATGAGGTGTCTGCAGCCCCTGCAGACCACCATGGGCCCAGTGATGAGGAGCAGGGTAGCCCTGCAGAAGACAGACTGCTGAGAGCAAAGCGGAACTCCTACGCCAACTGCCTGCAGAAGATCAACTGCCCCCACTGTCCCCGGGTCTTCCCTTGGGCCAGCTCTCTCCAGAGGCACATGCTCACACACACTGGTAAGGCCCTCAAGACTCACCACCGGTGAGCCTTGAAAGAAGAGAGTGAAGGGTAGGGGGGTAGGCCTAAAGTCTGAGGCTCCTTTCTCATGCTCAGTCTTCTGTGTCTCAGAAGCCACAGGCTGTTACTTTCCATGTGATCTGTGGTCTGAGGCACCGAGGGTTTCTGGGAAACAAATGGATCAGACACAGGTGACAGTGGTCATTAGGCTCTCTTCCCTCCTCACATCCCTCGCCTGACAAGTGTCAATCTATTCTACTAAGTATGGAGACAGTTCCAGAGAAGTGGGACTGGAGAGGTAATGAGCTCAGTGCTTTGACACCGAGAAATCTCACGCTGGGATCTTCAGTGCCACTTTTCTCGTTTTGAATTCTGTGGAGTTCTTTGCCTTCCATACATGTAAAAGAAAATTCTGCCCAGTGTTCTCTTCCCCTATTTTTGTTTATTTTTTCTCTTGTTTTGAATATTTATCATAGATGATTGGTACTGGTAATAATTTTGTTTTATTTATTGTAAGACATCAACTGCTGAGGGAAACACACACTATAATTCAGATGTCTAAATAACAGAGTTAAATTACCAAAATGGCATTCCAGAAATATTTTTCAGATGTCAGTTTCTAGAAGTTGAATTTTAGATGTCTTAAGTATAGAATATTAGTTAAATTATTTTATGTTAGGTACCTTGAATATTTCAGTAACCATATGCCTTTCATCATAATTATACTTTTTTTAGTATTATCACAGGGTTTTTATCATTGGGCTATGTACATTAAGTTGATGTCCTTACCCATTTGGAGTTGACATTTCAAATACTAATAGATAAGACTGAAAACTTATTACTATATGTATAGTACAGAATTGCTAGGTCACCAGCAAAATTTGAGCTGTAGACCAGCAAGAAATTTTTGTAGTGTTAGGGACATATGAAAGCAATACGTGTTGATTTGAGTGACCGTTCAGATTTAATTGGACATCCTGTCATTCCGCTTACAAACTATAGAAACTCAAGGTAGTTAGGAAGTTTATGATAGTATTGTAAAGGAGGGAGGTAATGGAGAGTGGGTGTGGGCTGCATTCTGTGCCTGGTAGAAACACTGTAAGGAGGACTGATAGTGCAGCTGTGCCTTTTGAGATGGTCTGGACCTTGTGATTTCCCACAGCCCCGCCCACTTTCTCCTCTAAATGAATGAGAGCTCTAGGTTCCGTAGGCACAGCACATTTTCTATTGACGGCCCATCTCCCAGCAAACTGGTAGTCTTCCTGGAAACTGAAGCATCCATACATTTGTTTTCTATTTGTGCTGGCATCTGTAGGTACCAGAGGCACATCCCCACTTGAGAGTCCATTCCTTATGATGGCCTGGGTTTTGATTGACAAAATGCCATCATTTCTGGTTTAGGAACATCTGAACCTGTTCAGTCCCCAGCCAGGAACCACATGGTAGATGAAAAGAACCAACTCAGAAAAGTTGTTCTCTGACTTCTGCATGTG
The DNA here is from genome assembly GCA_030556225.1 of Cricetiscus sungorus. Classification (NCBI taxonomy): domain Eukaryota; kingdom Metazoa; phylum Chordata; class Mammalia; order Rodentia; family Cricetidae; genus Cricetiscus; species Cricetiscus sungorus. The sequence goes on from JANBXA010000190.1 coordinate 6,007,365, forward strand.
CACACACACGACACACACACACACACACACACACACACACACACACAGAGAGAATAAAATTTTTTTAAATAATACCAGCCAACAGCATTGAGCAAAACCCAATATTTCAACTGTAGTAAAACTGACTGCCTACATCATGAGAGCTGCCTCCTTCTATCCTATCATCCACTCTGGGATCATCCTCGCATCTATACTTTATCTCACCGCATTTCTCCAATTTACCCACGCCCTACAATGGAGCGATGAGGCCAAATGCTAAATGTTCAAATAGGGGGCCAGCCAGCACAAACATGGCTTTAGCCCTTTACCCTGTTTGGTTCCAGGAACTGCATCTGAGGAGGAAGCTGTCATCTTTCATGTCCTCTTATGTGGTTTCTCCATGCTCAGTTTCCTCCCTCCTCCAACTCTCCAAGCCTGTGGCTCACCATTCTTTCTCTGAATGCATTGTACCTCATGAGACAACAATGCATTGTTCCTGCCAGTTCCCCTCTTGAGCATCTCGTCCTGTGACTTTAGGCCGCAACAGGACAGAGTGCCAGCAAACAACCAGTCCCTTTGAGCTTCTGCCCTCTCTCTTCCTCCTTCCCTTTGCTCTGGTTCCTTGTTCCACAGTGACGGGTCAGGATGGTGCAATCTCTGAGAATCCCCTCCAGCTGTAACATCTGGGATTCCCTAGCTCACTCACTTTCTCATGGGTGCTTTGAGCTCCTTTGCCAGCTCCTTTGTCTGGGCTCCTCCCCCTCACCTCCTACCCATTGCTGATGGGTAACAATCATTGGAGTTTGAGTTAGGGAGATGTCCTCACCATGTAGAAAGCAACTGGCACCAGTTATACTTAGATGCCTTTTACTGAGGTCTATTTTAATGTATGTTGGTGTATACGTGTTTGTATGTATAACTGCACATATGTGTGCAAGTAGGTACCTGTGGAGGCTAGAAGAGGCTATCGGATTCCCTGGAGTTGAAATTACAGGTGCTTGTGAGCCATTATGGTGCTGAGAACTGACTCAGGTCTTCAGAAACACTAAACTGTCACTCCAGCCCAAGTTTTTACCACTTTTACTTAAGTGGTAGCTTTGACTGCAAAGGAAGAAGAAGAAAGATGTCTTGACCCTCAGGGAAGAGCATGTGGAAAGTTCTGAAAGGCTTGAGCTTCTATAGTCTTGTCACCCAAAGAACTCCATCTGAGTTCTAACCTTGATTCTCTTCAGGGAACATTTGCAGCCCATCCGCTGTCCATTTAGGTCTTGACAAACAAGGTCCCGTTGTCCTCAGCAAACTCCTGTTCCTTCTGCCTGGCTTTGTTCCCAGTGCCCTGAAGATAATGCCTCTTCCTTTTCTGACTGCTCTGAATGAATGAATATTGGCTGACTGGCTTTAATGTTCACATTGGGGTGGGGGACATACAGGCCCTGGGTACAGAAGTAATTCCTTATGTTTACAGCTGTTTTTACACACACAAGTAATATAGGAGGACAGTTACCAATGGTTATTTCAGTCATGTGATGTGGGTCAAGTCCTCTGGTGATTTTCAGATCTACTATAAAATACTGAAGAGCCTCACCATTTTTGCTTCTCTGCAAGTCAAGCTGTTTTGTTTTTGCAGTGAACATGTGAGCTTTAAATGATTATATTACTTGTCGGTTTGAGGCCCTTCCTGTGATCTAAAGCTTGGGTGCCACTGAACTGTCATGCATTAACATGATTCTTCCTCGTGGAATATATACCCTGGCTGTCCAAACCACCTGTAAAGGAAAAACACATGAAAACTAAAAAGTAAATCACCTAAAAGATAGGCACCTACCATTTCCTTTGAAATCAAGAATATCAGCATAGTGGAGCTGGAGAGAGGGCTGGGTGGTTAAGAGCAGAGTTCAGATCCCACAGCCATGCAATACGCTGGGCATCTTACAAACTCTTGTAACCCCATCTCCGAGAGATGACATGCTCTGTTTGGTTCTCCCACACATGCAGTGTACTCATTCATGCACAGACACAGAAACATTAACAAGTTCCAGTACGATAGCTTCTGACTTCTCCTTTTTAAGGTCCCCTTCCCACCTTTGGTGCTGGTACTTGAACCAGTGCTTCGTTGAGCTGCATGGCTCATGCCCTGCCACTAACCCCACCCCCTTGTGTCTCCTTTTCCTCAGCTCTCTTCCTCTCCATCTGGCCAAACCTGAGGAAGCTGACGCTTTGCTTTTTGACAGTAGCAAAGGAAATTTTAAAATATATTTTTAAATGTATTTTAAATATATTTTTATTTTTTATTTATAATTTATATTTATTCATAATTATATTTTAGATATTTTTAAAATATATTTTAAAATACTGTGTTCAATCATTAATGAAAAGCAAAACAGTCACCTGAAAAATACATAGCAAAAATGAAAAATGTCTCTACAGTTAGCAGTTAGTCACTTTATGGGGTTTTTTTTTTTTTTTTTTTTTGAAATGAAGGTGCTTTCAGCAGAAAAGCTCCTGTAGACCCTTGTCAGGGGACTCACCAGCCAGTTGGTGGGTTCTCAACTATTGTGCATAGGTCCCTTGTTGGTACGTTCTAAGTGCACGCAACAGGATTTTGATGTGGCCTTCCCAAGGTCTCTAAGAATGATTGGATTGATGCAAACATGTATGTCCATGTTGTCACCCCCAACCCCATACACCTTTTGTGTGCCTTTCTATTCTGCAGAGTAGACATTGCTGGGTGGGGGTTTGGCTGCTTTTGTGGGTGAATGCTGCTGCTTTCTTCAATGCTGCAGTTCAAGCCCACAGCCTCGTAAGTGCCAGGCAAGAGCTGTGCCCTTGAGCTCCATCCCTGACCCATGTGCACTGGATGATTCCCAAGGAGGTCTGCGAGCTCTGTGCTCTCAGAGGGGAGTAAGTGCCCCTTGTCTTCAGTTACTCCTGGTAACAATCCCGGCTGCATTGTCACAGGCATTCTGAGCCTTCCTTTCCCTGGAAGATAAGAAGCCCCTGTGGTTCTTCCCAGCAGCGAGCCCTGGAGGCCTCTGCAGTGCCTGTCTTGCACACTGCACTAGTCTAAGCTTGGCCAGTATTAAAGTATTAGTCTAAATCGAAGGTTCCTGGTTTGTGTTTCCAGGGAGCCATGTCACATGACTTTCCTGTCAGTTATTGAAGGTTGTCTACAGGTTCAAGGTTTCAGGATAGCAGCAGTAGGCAGCAACTCTGCGGTCTTAGTCCATGACACCTTGTCCCAGTGGAGTCAGAGACTGGGACCTGGAATCTGGCAACTGGAACAGGGGCAAAGGTTGGGGACAAAGCAGTGACAGTGAACAATTCAACATTGCCTTCTTTGTCCTAAAGCTCAAAGCCTTTCTCTTTCTCTCCTGCTTCCCATTCTTGTTTTCCCACCTCTCCTTTCTCTTCCTTCTCCGTCCTCCCTCCTCTCTTCTGTCCTCCCCTTTTCCCTCCTCTTTCCTTCCCTGCTCTCTTTCTTGTTTCTCTCTGTTCCTTTCTCTCCGTCTTCCTTCTTTACCTTGACGTCTTTTCCCATTCTCCTGCCCTACCTGACCATGCACACTCTCCTCCTGAGCCCTTGTGCTTCCCCTCCACATCCATCCACCCAAACCCAGGACAAGCCACAGGCGAGCTCCAACACATTTTGAAACATAATGTTTACAGTGCAAACGGAATCAAATGAATAAGGGGATAAGCAGGCAAAAGCAGAAGCTTCCTCTGGGAGCGTCTCCTAGCACGTCACCCTGTTCATTCCTAGCGTTGACACGGAGTCTGGGCTAGGCTCTGGCCTAGCGTCCGATATGCTTCTGTAGTAAGCTTAAATAGATTTGGCCATGTGCAGGTCTCTTACTACCCATAGGAAGCAAGAGTAAGAAAACCTGGGAAGCATGTCACTTGCTAGTAGGGCTTGGGTGGAGGTCATGGCAGAATTTCCTCTGACCGCTTTGTCAAGAAGAGGGAGAGCTGCCACACTGGACGGAAGGAAGACCCACTCTGACTTCTCAGTATGGCCCTGAAAGTTGCCAAGGTTCATGATCTCCCATGGGGAGGCTTGAGCCTCCTTCCCTGTCCCAGCTCACCCCTCGCCTTCAGTACTGACTGCCTGCAGGCAGAAAGGGAATGAATGGTTTTGCTCTGGTTATATAAGTATCACTTACCATGCTTTAAAAACCTTGTGGTGGTGTTAACATCTCTCACTGTCTTACTTGAAACACGTGTATCTTGCTTTCATTATTAACTTTCTTTTAGCCACTTGGAGACAGCTTCTACTACATGAAGGCTAGGGGGAAATGATTATTTTAGTTGTTGTTTCTCTGCTTCTTTTGTTTTTAAGTGTGTTTCTCTTATTTTCTTAAAAGGAAGGGGTGGAGGGGTGAACAAATGCCATCAATCCAAGGAGAGTAGATCAAAAGCAACTTTTCCATTGCAGTAGAAAGCCAGATAAATACATATTTTTTTTTCCTGCTTCAGGTCAGAAACCCTTCCCTTGTCAAAAATGCGATGCCTTCTTTTCTACCAAATCTAACTGTGAACGCCACCAGTTGCGCAAACATGGAGTTACCACCTGCTCCCTGAGAAGAAACGGGCTTATTCCCCCAAAAGAGGGTGATGTTGGATCTCATGATAGCACAGGTAGAGCCTCCAGGTGATGGAGAACCAGAGAGAGGAGGGCGCTCCCCAGAGCTCGGTTAAAGCTGTGTGAGCTGGGGCCGCTCACAGTGCAGCCTCTACTTAGGGGCTCTGTGGAGGACTGGAAGTTCAGCTAACCCCAAACTGACTGACACAAGGCCTGCGGAGCTGGGTTAGTGTTAGTGCCTAGGGGACTTGGGAGCTGCTGAGGGGGAGATCCAGCACCTTCCCACCTTCCAGAAATTGCCATTGTTCTGACCCTGGAAGGTGGGATGTGTGGATGTTTTATACGTTCAGCTCCTGGTGTAAATCCCTGGAGGAAATGCAAAGCTCTGAAGTTTGGGGCACCCGGCTTCTGCAGCCTTCTTGAGCAGCACTTGCCCAGTGCACTCAGTGCTGCAGGAGCTGTGACCCCCATGCTTTTAGTTGGGGGGGCCGGGGTGGGGCAAAGCAGGGTGTTTCTTTTTAATAACTCTTTCCCAGTACAAACCTATCCCTGTTTGAAAAAGCACTCTGCATGTCCTTTCTTTAATCACAACTCTGCTTGACCTGGATCTGGGTATTATTCTCTTGTGCTGATGTGTGCTTCCTCCCTCCAACCCCTACAAAGTAATTAACACTGCCCCGTTCCTTTTATGCCACCTTCACCCCTTCAGCTTCTGTATTTACTCATGCCCTCTATTTAATACACTCTATAATCCAACTGCTGAAGTATGCTACCTCCTACCCACACCCCCAAAACACACCATACCAAAACCAAGCTGCTGAAGGCTGCCTAGTGAAGCCAGGTAGGAGTGAGGGTACTGCAGCCTCGGGCCCAGCTCTGTGGGTGGTGAAAGCTGGCATTTGCCCATTGCTTGAATCAGAGCCACCGATGTGTTTATCTAGGGTTTCAGGTGTGTCTTGTGACTTCTCTTCCTCAGACTCGGGTGGGATAGAGTGCTGTGTAGTATGGGAGACACCCCAACCCCTGACCCCCTTGTCCTTACCTCAGTGTTGACACATCACAGTGGACTGGATTCAGGGAGAACTGACCCCAGTGGGGAAGCCACCTCTACCCTTCCACACCTTCACTCAGCCTTGTGCAAGCAATGGAATGCCTTTGGCTTGCTGGGTCCCTCTGCCGGGGTCAAACCCTTTAAGGACAAGAATGGTCCAGCTGCTTTGCTGGCTCCTGTCCCCCACCCCTGACTTCCATTTTCACATAGTTCTCCAAGATTTTTGAGTAAAGAAAGGCATCCCGCCATGGTTGAGTCCCTGTGAGCTAAGCCTGGTCTGCTTCTCAAGCTCCAGGAAGCCTGAGGCACAGCAGCAGCTGTCTTTGCTGCAGACTGTCCTGTTAATGATTAGCCATCATTGCCAGGGCACCTATTAGACTGGAACGCTTTCTTACAGCCTACTTTACAGAACACTCCCGTGGCTCTTCCAAAACCAGTTCAGGAGGGGAGGCAGCTGACATGGGGGTTGCTTTGGGGTAGGAACCCATGTCCTCGGAAAAGTCTGTCACTGCATCCTGCTCACACTGGAGGATGTTCACAGGGTCTCTGCTGCTTACAGAGCTCTGTTAGAATTCATGGTCTGAGCTTAGCGTTGGCACCAAGTGTTAGTCCGTGGGTGTATTTACTTTCTAAGTTTACAATTATAGGTTTTCTTTTTCCAAGGCCCAGATCCAAAAGTTATATAGATTTTCTTAAAGGGACAAAGCCTCTGGGAAAGGAAGTCACTGAAAGTTGTGAAACTATCCAAGGGATACGTGTCTGGTTTAATTCTAGACACAGTTCATGGTGAGAGAGAGAACAAATTTAGGAGGGAGAGAACGCAGAACAGGAGGCATGGGAGTTGAGGGATTTGAGAAATTTATAAACGGAGTGGCTGTGATAGCGATCTTCAAACTCAAGGATGACCTTAAACCTCCAGTCCTCCTGCTCCTGTGTCTGGGCTGCTCCCCAGAGTGTATCACCATGCCCAGATTGTGTAGTGTTTAGAGGCAAAGCCAGGCTTTGTAGGTCCATCATCATAGGTAGGCAAGCATACTATTGCCTGAACGGTGCCCTCAATCCTGGACAGACTTTGTATTAAAGAGACAGGAAATGACAAGGAAGTTCCTGGTTTTTGAGATTTGTTTTATGCACGTAGATTGAATTCTTTTAAATCCCTAAGCACGTTTTTTTTATGTTGTCATGTGACTTCCAACCACATGAGGTCTTCCATGAAAATGCACCCCAGATTTCCCCCACACCCAATGCTAAAAATACTGTGATGGGAGACAATTTTCCCTTAAAGGACTGTATTAAATACTCAGTTTTAAACTGAGACTCTTCCTTCTGCTAGGCAGATGTGGCCCAGTCTGCTCTTGATGAATCTTCTTGGTTCTTAGTGATGCATGAAGTAGACATCACATAGGTAGATCTGGACAGGACCTGTTACAATATAAACTTGAATGTTTTAAAACTATTCCTTAATGGAAAGCCACTTTTACCAATACAGAAGTCCTGTCATTCACACCACTGCTACCCAAAAGTGCTCCCCATCCTTGAACACATCAGGCAAAGGGCAGACAAAACCTTCCATCAGGCTGTGTAGGTCAGTTGCATCTTTCACATTATCTGAGTGACATTTCATTTCTAGGAAGCAAGAGATCTGTAACTGGAGATGACCAACAGAATCTGCTGCCCTTTAGGAGGAACTGGGCACTCATTGACTACTAGGGCTCCTGATGCTTCCTCCAGCAATTTTCTTAAGTGTCAAGGGCACTGAGTGGGGGACTCTTGGGGACCGTGAAGCAGCATATCCTTTTAAGATTGCATCGGAGTGATGAGCTCAGCCGCCTCCATTTGGAAGTGGGGCTTTGAGGATGAGTCCTTTCAAGTAGTCTACTCCCTCACTCACCATATGTGAGGAGGTTAACTCTATTGTTCCTCAGAATCATAAAAAACCAGGTCACAGGCTACCCTGCTAAAACACTCCCCCTAGTGGAACTTTGGAGTGCAACGAAGCCACTTTTGTTCAAAATAGGGAATCTCATTGTACATAGGGAGAACTTATCCACCCTCAAAACCAGATCAAGAATGGGGTAGTTCAGTCTTAGTGCTTGTACTTGGGTTTGGTGTCAGAATTTATTTTTGTTTTTATAAGTGGGTTGGGGGCGTTGTTTTTGTTTTTTTAAGACAGGGTTCCTCTGTGTATCTCTGACTATCCTGGAACTCTCTCTGTAGACCAGGCTGGCCTCAACTAAGAGGTCTGCCTGCCCCTTCCTCCCACGTGCTGAGATTAAAGGTGTGTGCCACCACTGCCCAGCTTATTTTTAGAAGTTTATCATTTTAAATATATTCTCCCCAATGCAAACAGCCTACATGATGGGTTAGAAAAATTAACCAGAAAATAACTATATTTTTTTAACTGAACTAGGGACATGCTCATTCCCTAGGACTCATTTAAAGAAAGAAAGAAATGAAGGAAGGAAGAGAGAGAGAGAGAGAGAGAGAGAGAGAGAGAGAGAGAGAAAGAAGAGAAAAGGAAAATCTGGTAATGTTGGCTTATGCCTAAAATCCCTGGACTGTGGTAGCAAGAGACAAGATGAAAGAGGGCCCTGGAGCTTGCTGACCAGCCAGTCTGGCCATTCAACAAACTTCAGGTTAGGGAAAGGCACTGTCTCAATAAAAAAATATAGAAAGTAATGGAGGAAAACGGAAGACATTGATGGACCTCTGGTTCCAAAACTCATGTGCAGGAAAACACATACATGCACACACAGAATTGTTTACAAAGCAAGCAGGCAAAGCATTATGTGCTTCTGTTGTACAGTTTAAACCAAATCCATGCCATAGATGCTCTCTGTAATTCCAGAAAAGGGGCATAGATGTTTCTTTTCGAGCATAGCCTAAGCATCAGTGTACATCTCTCAGGGTTGCTGTTCCTTGTCACAAACTATCTTCAGACCGTGATCTTGTCTAATTCTGAAGTCTCTTGAGGTAACTCAAACAGTAAGTTCTACCAAGCCCAGTAAGAATAAAACCAAAGAATTGATGCAGGTGGACATGTCCTCACTTGTTTGCAGAAGAACCCAAAGCCCCAGGCAGGTATGACATTTAAGTCTGAGGCTGCACCTCTCCCCAGCCCCAAGACCCGCCTTGATGGCACATGATGGAGCATATGACACTGAGAAGGAATGATAGGCATGTGGTGGCCTTCTGGCTTATTCCCCACAGCAAATAAAAGTCTCAGGTTAGGTGCAAGAATCTCTGCAGCCTCAAGCACTGATCAGAGATAATGCCTGTCAGAGGGTGCACCTCTCTATGTGCTATATGACAGTTTTCTCTTTGGGTCAGAGGAGACACTGAAAACTCATAGTAGTAAATTGGACATTAAGTCTGCAGTTAAAAAACAGTTCTCAGCCAGGTTTTATTTTCCTGTTAGAACCATCAAGTCCTTGTTCAACCCTAGTAGAGAAAAGGTAATGTTTCTAATAGTGTTACTTTTTTGTTTGTTGTTTTTTGAGGCAGGGTTTTGCTGTGTAGCTTTGGAGCCTGTCCTGGAACTAGCTCTTGTAGACCAAGTTGGTCTCAAACTCACTGAGATCTGTCTGCCTCTGCCACCCAAGTGCTGGGATTAAAGGTGTGCACCACCGCCACCTGCCTCCTGATACTGTTAAATGTGGTTAATTTTTCGTGTATTTTTGTTTCTTTTCTCTCTCTTCTGAGATTCTCTCATACCCAGGCTGGCCTTGAACTCACTTTGGAGCCCAACCTGGCCTCAAACTCTTATCTACCTATTTTAGTCTGCTGAGATTTGCAGGTAGGCACCAATGTGCGGGGCGTTGGTATCATTAATGTTAGGCACGGTGCCCTCATCTAAGGCCCTTGAGAGCTAGTGAACTTCCCACATCTGTTTTTGCTGTGGGAGCAAGAAGTCACTCTTCAAGAGACTCGTCCTCTAAGTCCCTGTCATCATGCTCACCCGCACTCTCACGGCCCCTCGGAGCCACCTGCCATCCCTCCCCACATGATCATCTTGACCAGGTTTGTGTTGAAGGCCCTCAGCATGCATTGTTTACAGGTACAGGAACATCTCTGGCCTCTACCTGGGGATGTGTCTGTGAGCCATATACACAGAATCCACATGTGGGGTCATTTTCTGTGAACTCCTTGAGGACCACGTTTGGAAGATGGGAAGGTGGGGGGGGGGTTGTTCCTGTGTATGTTGCATGTCTGTAAAAGCTCTTTGCACTGGAAAGATAACCCTTTACAACTTGGCTTCCTCAACCTCCCTAGTGCTTCGAGTCTCTGGAATGCACGCCCTCTCTGTCTGCACTGCCTGAGTCACTCACACCTTCCTTGGGGTGGGGACAGCTGAGTGAACATGGGTGTTCACTCAGCGGAGGTCAGGAATCCTGAGGCACAAGAACCCATCTGCCTAACTGTGGGAATGTGAAGGCTGGTTTTGTCCTAGCAACTCCAGGTTCAAAAGTCCTCACTAGGTTTAGTGTCCAGGCTGCTGGGGTGGGTCCAGCCAAGTCCCAGTAGAGTGCTTGAAAAGGGCATGCTTGGTGTCACCTCATCTGAACCCCTTCCCTGCTCTGCTTGCTTACACAGACAGCCAGTCAGACACAGACACATTGACCACCCCAGGTGAGGTTTTGGATCTCACAGCACGGGATAAAGAGCAGCCTCCATCAGAGGGAGCAGTGGAGCTCAGCCCAGCCACACAGGACCTCACTGTCCAAGAGGCCAAAGCCGAGTTAGCCCCTCCTGAGAACGAGGAAGAAAAGAGTGCAGAAGAGAAGCCAGAGGAAGAGTGCAGCGTGGAAGAGAACACCGGGGATGCAGATGCGCCGGAGGACGACACCGCCAGCAACCAGAGCCTGGATCTTGACTTTGCCAGCAAACTGATGGACTTCAAGCTGGCAGAGAGTGAGGCAGGCAGTGTGGACAGCCAAGGCACCGCCCAGCAGGACCAGAAGCATACCTGCAATACCTGTGGAAAGAACTTCAAGTTCCTGGGCACCCTAAGCCGCCACAGGAAGGCGCACAGCTGCCAGGAACCCAAGGAGGAGAAGGAGGCACCTTTGCTGGAGAATGACAGTGCTAGCAGAGCAATGGAGGGGCCCTCACCTTCCCCCGAGCCTGAGGAGAAGCCTGCCGAGTCTCCAGCAGTAGACCCAACCCCAGGGACCAGGGAGGCCTCAGTGGAGAAACAGAATGAAGAGACAGAGGGTCCCTCTGATGGGGAAGGCACAACTGAGAAGAGGGGTGACAGTGACAAGAGACCAAAGACAGACTCCCCCAAAAGCATGGCCAGCAAGGCGGACAAGAGGAAGAAGGTTTGCAGCGTATGCAACAAGCGCTTTTGGTCCCTGCAGGACCTCACCCGGCACATGAGATCACACACAGGTATGAGAGACCAGGGTCACTCGGTGTTGTCATCAAGAGTCTCACTGGAAGTCATTTCCAGCCACCATTGAGAAAACTGGCTAAGTGGCAGGGTGTCCTTTGACTGGGGAGACTGGGGCTCTTCCGGAGCTGTTCCCGTGGCCCTGAGAGCAGCACAGGCCCTCCACAGGGCAGGAGAGTGGTCCCTCTGCAATGGGACTTTTTGGAAAGCAATGGGACTTTTTGGAAAGCACTGTTTTCCTCAGCCTCCCAGCCCCAGTCTTGTCCACTATAGATAGGGAGGATGGCTGCCCTGTCCAGGCTTCTAGAACATCCAGTGTAGTTATCAGCCAGACCCTAAGAAGGACACAGGGATATATATGCCAGGAAGGTCAGGTGCTGGCCTGACCTACGTTGTGAAGACCCCATGTGTCATCCATTAATAGGTGGGTGGGACTGTTCTTTTCCTGACCTTGTAGCAGCCAACCTGGTGGAACTGGGACATATTCCTTACTGGCTGCCCCATGGGCACATCCTTGTTCCTTGTGGAGCTCAGCCTGACACCTGCAGGGTTGGAGCTACAATGTTCAAATAAGGTCTTGTTATTTTGGCTTTAGCAGAAAGGGAGACCTGGATAGAACTGTGAAGCCAAAAGTTAGAAACAGCCTTCCCCCGCCAACCTTCCTCCGCCATCCCTCCAAAGAGAGCACCCTTGTCCAGATCTCACTACCATGGCCCACTTTGCATAAGTGTTCTCGGAATAGCCAGCTGAGCCCTACACTCAGGTGTGCATGCTGGTACCTTGTTCTGGCCAGAGATATTCTCAGCTGTGGCAACTTGGTATGTAAACTACCAGTAAAAGCCCAACTGGACCTCCTTGAGCCTTGATTGAGGGGGTTGTTGCTGGCCTTGCAGAGCCTGGGCGAGGACCAATGAGCCCTCCTACAGGACTCTTTGCTTCTGGGATTCTTTTAAAGTCAGTGTATAGAAGACTTAGGTTGAGAGGGACAGGGGAAAGAATGACCCTAGTCTTGCCAGTTTGGACGAGTAAAATGACTCTCCCTGAGTAGCAAGGATTATTTAGTTTATTTAGTTCTGGATGCTACATTTGTGTAGCGTGGGGAGCTGGGAACCAGTTGCCTTCATTCATGTTAATGGACATCTCCTTTTCCTTTTCCCATTGCTCAGGAGAAAGGCCATACAAGTGTCAGACCTGTGAGCGAACCTTCACCTTAAAGCACAGCCTAGTGCGACACCAGCGGATCCACCAGAAAGCCAGGCACAGCAAACACCATGGGAAAGACAGTGACAGGGATGATCGGGCTGAGGAGGACAGTGAGGATGAGTCCACCCATAGTGCTAACAACCCTGTCTCAGAGAATGAGGCAGACTCAGCTCCTAGCACCAGCAACCATGTGGCCATCACCAGGAGCCGGAAAGAGAACTCGGCCAATTCTGGGAAGGATTGTAGCCAGGAGGAGAAAGCTGCAGCAGAGCAACCAGCTGAGCCCAGCCACAACACCCCCAAGGAGCAGGTGCCTCCAGGTGAAACAGACCCCCAGAGCCCAACAGTCCTTGTACAAGACTTGCTGGAGCTGTGCACCAAGAGGCCTGCCCCAATCCTGGCGGCCACCGACAGTGCCTCGCAGCTCGTGGGGATGGAATGACAGCTTGCCCTGTCCCCATCCATCATCGCACAGACAAAGCTAGCAGAGCCTCCCGATTATAGATTTCACAAGCTTTCCTCAGTGTCCTTCAGCTGTCTGGAAAGAGGAAAGAGGGCAAGACAGACAGGCAGCGTGCCAACCAGCTCGTGCCATAGCCTTACCCAGTGCGCATGCACCCAGCCCCAGTGCGGCTGCCCCAGTGCCTTAACTACTTATGGGTCCTCCCATGTCATTGTGGGTGTGTCCCCGCCCCCAATGGTGTTTTAACAAAGATTTTAATGAATTGTTGGGAGACCTCTTCATTTAAGCATTAACATTACCTTTTGTATTGGTGTGTTGGAGCTTGTTTTTGTGGCCCTGTGATAGTACTGTTGGTTCTGTGAGCTGGAAGCAGAAGAAACCCTAGCCCTCGGATCCCCGTAGCCAATAACTGGAAGAAAATGATGTGAATTTCCTGTCCATGACCAGAGGGAAGAGGGCCGGAGGCTGATTTCTAAGCTAGACCTTTCTTCTCTGGGTCGCCTGGTGGAGGAGTCGTGAGCTGGTCTTTGTTGTTAGTGGATGTGGTTGATGCAGAGTTCCAGCGCTGTGTGAGCCAAAGCCAGGGATGATTCTAGCTTCAACCTCACATGTCTCCACTCTCCATGGTAGAAATGGTTACTGTTCAAATTCTGAATTTACAGAGAAGAATGACCTCCTCAACAGCGTAACCTATGGAGGACATGCCTGGATGTCATATATTGATTTTTTTCCCCCCTTCTCCCCATTTGGTATATTTTATTATTATTAATATTATTATTATTATTATTAGTTCATCAGTTTGCTGGGCTCTGCATTCAGCAGAAACAAATGGGCAATATTTGTCCTGGGAGACCTGCACTGCCGCCTGGTCCCCGCATAATGTGTGCCTGAAGCTTTTGTTGGCACACCAGTGAGATGGCTCTTCTACTGTATTCATACAAGCCTTTCTTCCATGACCGTAGAAGCCAGCAGGAGCCAGGAGTGGTCCTCCAAGCATGGCTAAGGAGTGGTTCAGAGGGGACAAGGATGCACGTGTGTTGGGGAACAGGCATCCGAGATACCAGGCCGCACCTCAGAGACAGCTTGCAAGGCATCCCTGTCTTCCTGCTGAGCCAGGTCCAAGCCTTTCCCCAGCTGTGCTACTGTCATTTGAAAAGCAATGAGATACTACTGCTGGTGATGAACTGAACTGCGTGTGCAAGGTTTAGACTAGGGAGCTGTCTTCCTGCACCTTCCTGCAGTTGTGGGGTTGCTGCTTGGAGAGAGCAGCGCTTTTCATTTCCTAACTGGCCAATCCCCTGGTGCACAAAGGTGGGGTTCCTTTTATCCCTGAGTGTCCTATACAGGCAGTAGATGTCTCTCGTCAGCAGAAAGAAACCGCTCCTACTGTAGCTGACCTCTGTTCAGCACCCTGTCCTTTAGCGGAGACCCGAGGATGCCTGAGCCACACTGCTACTAGAGTTCCTGTGCTTGTCCCTTGCCTGCAGAGCCTTGAGACCTCCCTAGGGGTGTCTTCCTCTGCTTCACCTCTTCCCCTCACCCTGTGGCTTCATATGCTCCTCTGTCCCGGAGACACACATACCCAATTTCTAGTGGCTGAAATCCAACCACCCTGACTTTAATGGAAGACAGCTATTCTAGAGATAAATGAAAAGTGATATATTTGCATATAAAAGAAAATGTTGAGGTATATATGATTTTTTTAACTGTACTAGGGATGTATGAACCAGTTTAAAATTGAGATTTTATTTACAGTAGAGAAAGAAATCAGAACCAATGACCCCATGGTCTTCTAAGTTAAAGTCAGCTCCTGCATCCCTTAGTTGTTTATTATTATTATTACAACTGTTATTTTCATTGTTATTATTGGGGTTTCTTGTGTTTTGTTTTTCTTTGCAACTCTCCACACTAAACTTATGATCTTGTGGGGAGAAGCCATTACTGAACTCTACGCTGCAGTAAGATGTAGCAGGGATTGGCTCCCAGCAGCAGCCATAGCCGGGGCTGCAGCTCGCAATAATCACTATTGATTTAAAGCTTTATTTAGTCTGATCTGTTCCTTCATAGTCAATAAGGTCTTGCCACATTTTATTAGTGAGATTGAGAGATGTATTATTTGTTTGTTGTCCTGCCCGCCTTCCTCCCCACATATTAAACTGTGAAATTTGTGATTTGTTTAAACGCTGGGTGAATCATAGTTTAGTTTGCATGTCCAGCTAATTTGTTTCTATACATTTTGTTTGATTCTCTTTCTCCTCAGGGCTTTTACAAATATATATATATTATATATGTATATATATATGGATTGTCTGAAAAATTTTGAGGTGCAAATTTTTTTCTTGGTTTTTTTTGTTGTTGTTTTGTTTTTGTTTTTCTCTTTAATGGACACAATGCTGAGATTCAATCACTACATAAAATACCTGGCTGTGAAAACAAAACAAAAAGACCCCATGGGGCTGTTTTCCAAGCAGCTCTGGGGAAGGTCGGTGAGTTGGATGCCGATTTCAAATAGATCATCCTATGTTCGTCTTTTTCCTCTTCTCTCTTTCCTCAAGAAGTTGATCCTGATGATTTCAGCCCATGCATTAAACAGGAAACAATAATAACTGTAGAATTCATATTTTTCTAAAGGGAACTTAAAAACTGCTGCTACATGTCATGTACAAAACTGGTTTATGCCACATGAACAGAATCACAAGTTTGGTTTTGGTACTTTTTGTTTCTCTTTGTACTCAGTTGTATAGAACTTCCAAATTCAGAATGAAAAGAAAGCTGTTCTGTATCAAACCATCTAAGCAATAAATGTTATATTTAAAAAATGGCGCATGACCAGCCTGTGCGTTCCTCCAGTCCAGGGCTGATTCCCAACCAGTGATGCCCTGAGAAGCCTGGGTACCCAACCAGGCACCATCTTTAAAAGACAGCTAGGGCTGGGGAGATGACACAGTCAGTAAAGCGCCTGACACAAGAGAGTGGAGGACCTGAGTTCAGAGCCCACACAAACGCTGTGAGTGGTGGGGCACTTGTCTAACTCTAGCCTGGGGGGTGGGGCGGGGGTGTGGCCATGCAAACACAAACAGATCCCTGGAACTCACCTAGGCAGCTAATCCAGCCAGATTGGTGGTGATCTAGTGTTCACTGAGAGGTCCTGCTTCGAGAAATAAGGTGGAGTGCTGGCAGGATGGCTCAGTGGGTAGAGGCACCCATAACCCTGACCTCCTGAGACTGGTCCTGAGGACCCACATAAGAAAGACAATGGACTGTCAGACAAAAGAGCAAACTGGAGCAAGATACTCACACATGAGATGAATAAGCTTTTCAAAAATCCAAAAACCTTTCATCAATAAAAGGCAGTTGAGACTGGAGAGAGCTCAGGAGTTAAGAGCACTGGCTGCTCTTCCAGAAGTCCTGAGTTCAATTCCTGGCAACCACAAGGTGGCTCACAGCCATCTGTAGTGAGAACTGGTGCCCTTAAGGTGTACAGGCATACATGCAGGCAGAACACTGTATATAAATCCTTAAAAATAAAAAAAGCTGCAGCTAAGAGTTTCTATCTCAATAATGCAGATGGGGTGGGTATGTCAGCAGCTGTGGTGAAATTTTGTAATGAGGCCAGAAAGAAACTTGAGGGGTGGCAGCAGAGACAGCTGGGGTGGCGCACACAACCAAGTCTGTTTCCTGTGCGCTAGTGACTAATAAGGAGAAAGTCTGGCCTTCGCTAACTCGGTTGTAAAGGATCAAGTTGGTAAGGGGTAGAGCAGTGTTTCTCAACCTGCGGCTCTCAGGGGTCACCTCAGACTATCAGTAAACACACATACACTACGGTTTATAACTGTTGCAAAATTACGGTTATGAAGCAGTAATGGAATAATTTCATGGTTGGGGGTCAGCATAGCATGAGCTGTATTAAGGGGTGGCAGCATTGGGAAGGCTGAGCATTCTGGTAAGCTGAAATCTCAGTGTTGCAGGTTTTAGTGAGAACCTAGCAATGGGAACAGCAGACCCAGGGCTTGGAGACAGCTGATCAAACCCATGTGTGAGGGCACCTGTCCACGTGCTGGGCCCTGTACCTCTCACTGGCTGGCGAGTAGCCCTCAAAAGGCAACCCTAGAAGAAGCTAGCCTGTGGGGAGACTAATGACAGGTTATGAAATGAAGTCGTTGATGTCCTATTCTAAGTGCAGAGGAATGGGATCCCTCAGCCTGCTCAGGTTCCTCTGTTGGCCCCAACAACTGGCTTTGACGAGATACCAGTAGGGATCCTAACATGCCCCACGGGGCTAGACAGATGGCTCAGCGGTTAAAATTCTGGGGGGAGGGGGAGGGCTGGAGATGGTTCAGTAGTTAAGAACACTAGCTGGTCTTCCAGAGGTCCTGAGTTCAATTCCTAGCAACCGCATGATAGCTCACAACCATCTGTCTGGTGCATTCTTTTGGCCAGCCAGCAGAGATACATGCAGACAGAACGCTGTATACATAATAAATAAATCTTTAAAAGAAAATGTCTGGTAATGGTCCCAAACAGCTCACTCTCCGGCTGGGTGGAGGGGGCACTGCCAACCACTGGTGCTGTGTAGGACACCTGTGAGTGTGGTCTCGGGCCCGGATGCACCAGACTGCAGCTCGTATCCGTTTGCTCTGTAGTGACAAACACCATGACCAACAGCAACTTGGGGAGAACAGGGTTTATTTCATCTAGAGCTCTTAGGTCACGTCCATTATGAAGGGAAGTCGGGGCAGGAAGTGGAGACTGGAAGAATGCTCTCTGCTGCCTTGCTCTCCTGGTTTGTTCAGCCTGCCCCTCCTCCCCCCTTACAGGGTGGTTTCTCTGTGTAGCTTTGGAGCCTGCCCTGGAACTCGCTCTGCAGACCAGGCTGGCCTCAAACTCACAGAGATCCGCCTGCCTCTGCCTCCCGAGTGCTGGGACTAAAGGCGTGTGCACCACCAACGCCTGGCTTCAGCCTGATTTCTCATACGCCCTGGACCACCTTCCCAGGGATGGCACCGCCCACAGTGGGCTGGACTATCTCACATCAATCACATTAATCAAGAAAATGCCCTAACTCATCTTCAAGCCTGGAGGCGGGGGCGGGGGCGGGTCTGGTCTACATAGAGACACTGTCTCAACACTAACGTTAAAGGAAGGGAGAGCCCACTGCACTGAGCGCCAGGGGGCTTTGAGTTGTTCATTCCTCCCGCAGGGTCCAGTTAGCCTTGACTGTGCACTTACACAAAGGGTTTCCCCCTGGCAGCCGTTGCCCAGAGGACACTGACTGGCATACTAAGAGAACCACATAGAAGAAACCTGATGTCTTGGCAATTTAAGTTCTAACAGGGAATCTGACAGTGAAGGAAGTAGATGAGGAAGATAAAGGTATGAGTTCAAGGGGAAAAAGGAACCAGGATGGGACAGGGATAGCCAGACCTGAGAAAGTTGCCCACACAGATGTCTGTGGAGGGAACAGAGGAAGGAAGGCTGCCTTCGGGCCACAAGCCCTGCAGGAAGCCGGGAGAATGAACAAGGTGTGGAGCTTATAGTAGACTGTGGTAGGTCGGTGGGATTCTGGTTTCATCTTGACACTAGGGTGACAAGGATGGCCACAGGGAGACCACTAAAATGAGATCACAGTAGTGCCTTCTTACAGGACTCTGAGAAGAGGCAGGATTTGCTTGTTTCTAAGACAGGGTCTCTCTGTGTGGCCCCGGCTGGCCTCAAACTCACGGAGATCTGCCTGTCTATGCCTCCTGAGTGCTGGGATCAAAGACATGCGCAGCCACACCTGGCAGAGACAAGGCTGAGGATTTCAGGATTATCTCCAAGACTAGATGATAAACCAGATCCAGTGTGAGTGCTACAGGGCAGTTGAGGACAGGCACACTTAGCTATCTGTGGCTTGCTCTGGAGACCAGGAGTTAGCTTTAAAGACAAATGATCTTGGCAGAAAATGTGTTGCACCTAAGAGCCCGTTTCCAGGGATGTGGGAGATTTGTCATTCTTCTGGGCTGAGTCCCAAAGCTCCCCAGCCTCGTGCCCACAGGGACCCTTGGGTCTGGCCCACACCTGCTTGCCCATCTCCTTCCCTATATCCGTATACTGCCAGGTCAGCTGCCCACCTGTCCTGAAGACCACAAACTGACATAGGTTCCAGAAACCCCGGATGGTGGCCGACTACTGGGACTGTTCCCTGAAGGCATGAGACAGGAAGTACAGTAAAGCCTTGGGGACATCCTGAACAGACGAGAAAGCCTTAGATCTGAGATCCAGACTTCAGCCCTGGGTGGTTCAGCCTGAGCAAGGGATCTTTTCAACAGTGACCAAAAGCAATAGGGAGGAAAGGTCTTATTTGGCTTTTACCTCCAAACCACAGTTCATCCCTAGAGGGAAGTCAGAGCAGGAGCCCAGCCAGGAGCTTGAAGAAGAAAACAGGTATGCTGCTTTCTGCCTTGCTCTAAAGGTCATGCTTAGGTAGCTTCCTTGGTCAGCCTAGGACCACCAGCCAAGGGAATGGTGCTACACACAGAGGGCTGGGTCTTCCTATATCAATGATCAGTCAAGACGAGTCCCCACACACGCGCCCACAGGTCAGTCCCATCAGGGAACCCGCTTCGCTTGAAACTGGACTCCTTTCTCAGGTGACTCTAGACTGTGTAAAGTCAACAGTTAAATCTAACGAGTACAGTGACCATGATGATCTGCTAGACGCATGTGACCACCCAAAGACCCTACCTTCACTTTGATGGCCATTACCCAGGACAAAAGAAGCCATGAGCACCAAATCTAACATAGTAACCATCTGTGCTGATCACCCACACGCGGCCCTCAGTAACCTTGAAATCAAGAGTGGTGGCACATGCCTTTTATCTCAGCACAAACTGAATTCCCAGACAGTCAGAGATACATACGGAAACCCTGTCACAAAAACAACAACAAAAGTTGTTAATCCCTGACATGATGATAAGAAGAACTGTGTCTAGTCAATGGTAGGCCAGTGTCCCACCTAGACTTGCTGACTTTCAAGGACCATGCTTGTGAGCTTTCTGAGGTTAGCAGCTTTTAAGAAGAGGTCTATTTGGGTGTATGGGTCCAGAGCAATTGGTCCATAGTTGCTTAGCTCTTGTCCTAGTTTGCTTTCTGTTGCTCTGAAAAACACCGTGACCAAAAACGACGTGGGAAAGGAAAGGGTTAATTTCACCCCACAGAGAAGCCAGTGCTACTGTGGTGGCTTGAAAGAAAATGGCCCCCAAAGGGAGTGGCACTATTAAGAGGTGTGGCTTTGTTGGAGTAGGTGTGGTCTTGTTGCGGGAAGTGTGTCGTTGTAGAGGCTGGCTTTGAGGTCTCCTTTGCTCAAGCTTTGCTCAGTGTGAGGCAGAAACCATTTTCCTGTTGCCTGCAAGATGTAGGACTCTCAACTACTTCCCCAGCGCCATGTCTGCTTGCACACTGCCATGTCCCACCATGATGACAATGGACTGAACCTCTGAAATGGAAAGCTGCCACCTCAGTTAAATGTTCTCTCTTGGAAGAGTTGCCATGGTGTCTCTTCACAGCAATAGAAACCCTAACTAAGGCAGCTACTGACTAGCTTGCTTCCAGACTCAAGTTCACCTACCCTCCTGACACAGCTCGGGACCACCCCCTGGCTTGGGTTAGTACCATCCACAATGAACTGAGCCCTCCTCCATCAACAATCAAGAAAATCCCGCCCCCCAAACATGTACACAGAACAATCTGATGGGAGCAATTTCTCAACTAAGGTCCCTCTTCCTAGATGTGTTAAGTTGGTGAGTAGGATCGGCCATCACAGCCCTGCTGTTCTTGGTCCTAATGCTTTTTGCCCCATGAGACACCACCACAGTACAAGCTTACAAAGGCCCCTGTTCAGTGCTAACAGCTGGGAAGCAAAAAGGAGCCAGGAAGAGGCTTGGATTTCTTTCACACTCCCCCCATAGAGCACGCCTCCAAAGACTAACTGCCTCCCACCAGTTCACCCCTTAAAGATTCTGATCATGCTGTAGGCTGACAACCAAGCTTTCAATGCATGGACCGATGAGGGACATTTACTCAAGCCACAGCAAGGTGACCATCACCCCCTCTATGTTCTGAGATTTTGGTGGCTCTGTACCTGTTTCCAACACAGCATGCTCATCTTGTTTCTCTCCATCTCCTGGCCACTCTGTCCTCTTCATTCCCATGCTCTCTGCCTGTCCTCAAGTCGTGCCCAGCCTCTTCCTGCCTAGCTATTGGCCATTTAACTCTTTATTAAACCAATGAGAGCAACACATCTTCACAGTGTAAAAAAGAACTATTTCATGACAAGTCCACCGCTGTTGTGTGCCATCACCACTGTCCATCCTCCTAGGGCAAAGGCCTGCACTCAGGAACACTACCTTTCCACACCACCCTCCCCCCATAGCCACCTCCATTAACGCTGCCTCTCCACGCCCCCATAGCCACCTCCGTTCTGCTTCCTCTCCCTATAAGTGTGGCTCGTTAGGTAACTGACACAAGAGAAAGGAGTATATTTCAAAGACACAATTACTGAGGGCTTGATTTATAGGTCAGGTGAGGGATGTGCCTCTCAAAACTTGTGCCCGGGAATCAGGTGTGGACAAATCAGTGCTGGGTACAGGGATGCCAAGGCTTGGAGCTTCTTGGTGAAGGCACAGTCAGTTGTCCGTCCCTGCTGGTTAAGGTGGTGTGGGACTTTATATTGAGGGCCAACTTGGCAGGATGTAGAACCTCCTTTGCACGTGTGTGTGAGAGAGAGGCTCTAGATTGCATTGGATGAGAGAGATGAAGCACCCTAACTGTGGACAGCATCATTCCATGGTCAGGGGGCCCTGTCAGGATAAAAGCAGAGAAGATGATCACCGCTGTTCATCTCTCTCTGCCGCCTGACCACGGCTGCAATGTGACCTGCTCACTGCTCATGTTTCTACTGCGATTTTTCCACCATGATGGACTGCCCCTTAAAGTGTGAGCCTGATAAACCCATCCTTAATCTGCTCTCGTCAGAACAGGGGCAGATGTAACTTGTGGTGGAATATTAGTTTAAGATGTGCTACATTGGTTTAAGCTGTGGAACATTTGTTTAATATTTTGAAGATGTGTTGCATTCGTTTAACTCTGTAAAGCTGTGTTACTTTGCCTTCCTAAAACACCTGATTGGTCTCATAAAGAGCTGAATGGCCGACAGCAAGGCAGGAGAAAGGACAGGCTGGGCTAGCGGGCAGAGAGAATAAATAGGAGGAGAAATCTAGAAAAAGGAAGGAGGATGACGAAAAGGAAAAGGAGGGGAGGATGCCAGGGGCAGCCACTCAGCCACACAGCCAGCCATGCAGTGAGAAGGAAAGAAAGACATAGGGAATAAAGAAATGGCACTTCAGGCAATCTTTATTAAATCATAAATAATATATCACCACACTCCTGCCTCAGTTGCTGGCAGAGCTAGTCATAGCGTCATCACACAAGCCACTTTGGAGTCTCCTTCAGGCTTTGTATCATTGCTTTTCCGTTGCTGTGATAAAACACCATGCATGACTGAGGCAACTTACAGGGTGGAAATTTTGACTTGATGAGGTCCATCGTGGTGGAGGAGCCTGGCAACACACAGCACACATGGAGCAGCTGTTGAGAGCTCACATCCTGAACTGCGGCTTAAAGCAGAGAGGGTAAACTGCAGGAAAGGAAATAGCTTAAGCTCTCGGAACTGCCTCCAGTGACATACTTCCTCCAGCAAGGCCACACTCCTAAACCACACACACACACACACACACACACACACACACACACACACACACTGCCAAGTGTTCAAAAGCCAGAGCCTATGGGGGACATTCCCATTCCAACCACTATAGGGTTCCTACATTTGCCATACCCAGCAGATGCCCACCAGCCTCACTGGGTACCAATACACAGTTCTCAATCAACCAACTGGGGCCTCTTCCTTGCTGTGACCAACTCCCACGGAGGCCGGGAATTGGGGAGAATGGCTGGGTTTATTTTAAACCATAATTGAAGGTTGCATGTTAACAACAACAACAAACGGTGCCCTTTAAGCCTGGGCTGCCAAAGCCAGTGTCCTAAATAAGGAACAAGCAGTCATTCCTTTCCCATTTTACTTTCAGAGGGAGAAAGCTGAAGCCAAGTGGGGAAGTGGCCTGCCAGGCTTTGGCTGTGGGCTGCCCTGAGTCTTGCCTGCCTCCCTAGGAATTGATAATATGGTGATGGCTGGGGCCCAGGCTCCCAGATGAGAAAGGGTGGGGGACAGAACTGCTCACCAGCCCTGCTTCCCACAAGGACCTCACACAGCTCTCTCTCTCATGAATATTAGACTTACTCTGCATGAAAAAGCAAGGAGTTTCAGGGAAATGGAAAGGGGGAGGAAATCAAGGAAAACCCAATGCAGCCACGTATGGTGGTGTTCAACTTTAATCCCAGCACAGGGGAGGCAGAGGCAGGCAGTTCTCTATGAGTTCAGGACTAGCCTGGTGTACATAGAGAGTTCCAGAACAGTCAGTGCTATATAGAGAGACCCTGATACAAGAAACCAAAACCAGACAGATAGAAAACCTGAATGCAGACATCTTACCTTCCCACCAGTTTGCGTGCACAGTGTGGTGCTATTTTAGGGTGACACAGGACCCCACCCCGCCCTGCTCTGATGCTTCCCCGGGACTTTGCACAGTGCCTTTTTGTCTTGCCTTCAACCTCAGTCCAATGAGCTGAGAAGGAAAAAAAAACCCTTTGTAGCTGCATCTTGCCTGTGAACCTGTAACAGTGGCCACACCCCCTTTGGGCGTGGCTTCAGGTGCTGTTGGAAGCAAGTGAAAAGAGGAAAGTGTGAGGCGTGATCTCTCTCTCTCTCTCTCTCTCTCTCTCTCTCTCTCTCTCTCTCTCTCTCTCTCTCTCTCTCTCTCGGGTCTTGGATCGGATGGGAAGAGCAGAGACAGGCTGCGGTGGTTCTTTGTTGTTCTTCATAAGTTGTTCCCCAATAAAACACCCATTTATCATTTATCTTGGGTCTAGTGACACAAGGCTCAGCACCTGCATGGTATGAGGTGTCCAATGGCAGGAGGACCTGTGCCCACCGAAAGGGCAATGGCTGAAAACACATGGCTCCTGTGAACTCTGGAGACAGGTGTGGTGTGGCACCCTCCAGGTACCCAGGTTGCTGGGGAGGTACCAGTTCTCCTAATGCATCACAAGTAATACTCCTGAGATGTGTGATAGAATTCTGTATTGATGGCTCATGCTTGCTGTGTCAGATGGAACATCCAGAAATGTCTTTTCCCTTCTGTCAGGAGACATGTCCAGACACTATAAGACAATCCCTAGGTTGCTTATTGGAAAACTTAGTTTCAGACTGGCTGATCTAGGATTTCAGGCAAGGGAAAATAGCCATGAGCTAGGTTAAATTCTCATGGTTCTGGAGTTTGGGAAAGCCCATAATCCACAACCTCAGAAGCTGAAAACTGTCCAGGACTCTGTTCCCAAGGTATCTCTGTATCAATAGGGATTGTGTCCAGGATTCCAGTGGATAGCAACACGAGAAGATGATCAAGGTTCTCTATGAAATGGCATCATGGAGGCTAGAAAGATTGCTCAGTAGTTAAAAGCCCTCACTAGCTGCTTTTTTAGAGGTGCAAGGGTTGATTCCCAGCATCCACATCCAGTTCCAGGGGGTAAAATGTCCTCATCTTGAATCATCACCTGTCTCAGGGGAAACACACTAACAAACAAAAAAACAGAAATCTTGGTAGCAAGTTGTTACCTGCTGAGAATACAAAGTAACTGCTATGGGAATAGTTGCTTAGTACATTGTTTAAGGACTAATGACAAGAAAGAAAAGTAATCTGCTGTATCTTCAACACAGGCAATATTTTAAAACATTGTCTTTTCTATCTGCCTCTGGTTACATCTGGGGATGTAGACCACAGAGATTCAGGATGGGTACCTATAGTAGCTCCTCAGGCCCATGCTAAAGCAAATTTGATGCAAACCTTTGACTTTGGGGCATTGCTGTGGCTGGACTAGTTTTCTGAGATCTGAGGACAATGCCAACTCTTCCACAAAGAATGTGTGGCCACTTCCCCAGCCTGTACAGGCATTCTGTGTGTCAACAGACTGGGGTCACCCCACCTTTGGATCAGCTCCTGCTCCTTCTGGAGAGAACTTCCAGGCAGTTGTGACTGGGCTCAACTTTGGTACTCAGTCTGGGATCAGGAGCTTCCAAAATACCACCATGGTTCTCCCACCTGGCTGGAACGTTGGGCCACCCTGCTCCTGACACCCACATGTTCCTCAGACAGTTGGTCATGTAATGTGTGAGACTCTGTTCAAAATAGAGGGAAAAAAATTTGCCTTTGTCTATGTTCCCTAGAGTCCTCGTTTTCAGCCAGCCACAATCTCAGCCATACAGGGATTTGAGGCAGGAGGATGGCTTCAGCCAAGTTGCAGACGTTGTGTGCAACCCAGCAATACTTCCATCTTAAAATAAAACAGAAACCAGAGTCCTGACTTTCTTAATTTGCTAAGTATCGCATGCCATGATGATACTTACAGGCCTGGGCGGCTCACATCTAGATCAACATGGAACCCAATCCCAACCCTCCATACCTACATCCACACCCAGGCCCCCACCTGAAGGCGGGGTTGGTGATTGGCATGCTAGGTTGGGGTCATGAGCAGTCCAGATTCTACTCAGAACGCTGGGACCATATGGGCTCTGAAGTTGCAAGCCCTCTATGCATACTCCATAGGTCTGCTGAATCCACGTACTAACTAATCCACTATCCAGTTCAGAGAGAACCCACTGAGGATTTCAAGATGGTGTCTCCAATCTCCAAGCACTGGCTCCTACCCAGCCCAGGGCTCTTAGGGCAGCTGTGAAGGTCACATTTCATGAAGCTGGCTTTGTCATCTACCCAAAGCACTTGTTCTAAGCATCTTTAGCCCTATCTGGTCTCCCTGCTGATAAAGTGACACACTTCTGCCTCTGTGGCCCTCACCTACCCACAGGATGGCTTTGGCCGTTTCTGTGTTCTGCACTTGGGCATCAAAGTCCGAAGGGACTCTTACCCTCCTACCCACTGCTCATTTGCTGTCCCCGAGTCCGCGTAAGACTGTATGAGGCTCTCCTGAAAGGGCTATCTGGTGTCATATACAGAATGGCTCTGTCGGGCTGGCACTCACAGCTGGGTGTGACCTCTTTGAACTTTGCCACACACGGCCTGTGCCACACCTTGTCCCTAAGCTCTCAGTACTCAAGGAGCCAGGCCAGCAAACAACTCTCCCATCCCTGCCTTGCCTTGCCTTTGCTCCATGGAATGTTCTAGATCCTTCCTGCTTCCCCTGATCTCCTAGCTCCACATCTCACCCAATTCATTCAAATGCCGATTCTTCCCAGTGTTCAAAAGGCAGAGGCAGGTGAATCTCTGTGAGTTCAAGGCCAGCCTGGTTTACACAGAGTTTGGTGAAACCCTGTTAACCTGAAATTAATTAATTATTTTTATTTTTATTTTTGTTTCTTCTGGCTAATGGAACACTTAATGCTAAATTCTTAACAGCCTTTATAATGAGAATTTGGTTAAAGAAGGGGTTTCAGCAGCATTTGCTGTAAAGCTCTTTAAGTCACGGATAAATGAAAAAGACATCAATGCAGTGGCTGCAGTCTCCAGAAGCCAGCGTGGACAACAGACTGATGCAGCTGTTTCCTGACAGTAAGCGTGGAGCACTTCACTGAGGCAGGTTTGAAAGAGCTTTCTTGTTTGTCCGCAACCAGCAGAAGGGCGCAGAAGGAACTCCAGAAGGAGCTTCAGGAGCAGATGTCCCGAGGGGATCCCTTCAAGGACATAATTGTGTGTGTCAAGGAGGAGATTAAAAAAACGAATATCCCAGAACCAGTTGTCATTGGGATGGTCTGGTCAAGTGTGATGGGTACCGTGAAATGGAATAAAAAGGAGGAGCTTGAAGCAGAACAAGCCATCAATCGCGTAAAGCAATAGAGCCCTCTGCTCACTGCCTTTACTACCCAGGGTCAGTCTGAGCTGTCTGTTACTGAAGCTTTAGGAGTACGGCTATGACAACGTTCACTTCATGAAAGCCTTTCAGAAAATAGTGGTGCTCTTTTTTTTAATAAAGCTGAAGTCCTGAGTGAAAAGCCCATTCTGAAGTGGTATAAAGATGCACATGTTGCAAAGGAGATGAGTGTCTTCCTTGAGCAGATGAAGATGTTTGCAGAATGGCTCAAACATGCTGAAGAGGAATCGGAGTCTGAAGGTGAAGAATTTTGAAACAACATCCTCAGCAAAACAAATAGGAGTTGTAGATAAAATGTCATGTCTCATGCGTCCTGGTTCTTACATCTCCCTACCTCCCCATAGCAAGCATGATATAAGGGCTTTCATGGCAATTTTTATTTTTAACTGTTTTTATGGTTCCTGGAAACGGTGGAGTTGGTTTCTGAAGCCATGTGTAAGGAGCTGCAGGGGCTGTGGAACTGAATCTGATGTCCTATTGGTTTGTCAGTTACCTTCTACCTCCTGTGTTTCCTACTGGAATAATGTGATGAAGGCCTTCTACAGTGAGCAGTTCACTTTATTCCCTGGGTTTTCTATATAAAGAATTCTGTTTACAAATTAAACTGAAAAAGTGTCCAAAATCTAATTAAAAAAAGTCTTGATTCTCAGGGGGTTGCATTCCCCTGTAGTGAAATTGTGAGGGTCTCTGTGACTCCATGGGAAGAAATGTTATGTGTGTGTGTGTGTGTGTGTGTGTGTGTGGTGGACATGTGTGTGGTGGGCACATGTATGTGTACTTGTGTGTATGTGATAGGCATGTGCGTGTGGGTATGTTTCTCTATCTATTGGCCTCTGCTTACTTTCTTTTCTTTCTTTTTTTTTTTTTTTTTTTTTTTTGGTTTTTCGAGACAGGTTTCTCTGTGGCTTTGAAGACTGTCCTGAAATTAGCTCTTGTAGACCAGGCTGTTCTCAAACTCACAGAGATCCACCTGTCTCTGCCTCCCTGAGTGCTGGGATTAAAGGCCACCATCCAGATTGGTTAGACTGGCTGGCCCTAGGATCAGGACACTACACCCAGTTTTTATCATGGGTCCAGGGAATCTGAACTTAGGTTTTCATGCTTCCATAGCAACATTTTACCACTGAGCCATCTCCCCAGACCCCAGACCTAGGCATTTTTAGCTGAAACTAAGTATGTCATCCCAGAATTTTCCTGTTATGTGTATGCAATATTTTTAAAAATACATTTGGGACTGACAAGATGGCTCAGTGAGTTAAGAGACTTTTCACCAAGCCCAATTAACTACGTTTAATCTCCAGAACCCACATGGTAAAAGAAACAACTCCTGCAAGTTGTGCTCTGACTTCTACATGCACACTGGAAGATGCACACACACACACACACACACACACACACACACACACACACACACACACACCACACACACTGACTAAATGAATATAGTAAAAAATATTTTTTAATGTTTTATTGAGGGCAAGGTGTGTGTGTATTTGCAAATTGGCTCCTTGTAGAAGAGTTTTAAAATGACCTCCAGAGAACAGCAGGACCTTAGCAGATGACATGAAGCAAGAGGCTCTGGATCCACCCGTGGGACACTGAGACCACCAGGAATGAGGCCAACAGGAAGTGAGCTTGGGATGGGGGCATGCTTGTTAAGCCTTCCCATCCCTTCATTTCCTGGCACACATTTGCAAAGCACCAATACACACAGACACTGAGCTGGGTTTGGGGGAAAAGTTAATGGAGTGAACAAATTGACGTCCAGCAGGTCGGAAAGGACAAGAGGTGACAAGTGATGCTGATGCCCCTGTCACCTGGCAGAATGCACTCAGGCAGTACCCTGCTTAGTCCAGGGTTTCATGGTTACATGCTCTGCAAGCAGGTGCAAAGGACCCCTTTAAAAGAAAGCCCCTCCCCACCCACTTATGCTCTCTTTACCACTCTCTTTCCTGCTGTTCCCTTGGGGCAGACAGGACTTTTCCTGTCTCCCTCTTCTCTTCTGCACTCTCTCTGTCTCTGTGCCTCTTTACCTCTTTTCTCTTTCCTTCCCCCTCCTTCCACTTTTTAATAAAACTTGTCACTTAAGCTCTGTCTGCCTGGCATGTCTGTCCCCCACCTCAGTCAACTTTGCCCACCATGGAATCCACCACGATTGATCATAACATTGTGAGAAAGATAGAGAGGCTGTTCAATGAGGTGGTAAACATAGTACACCAATATTGTGGATAAATAAGAATCTGGGAAAATGAATAGGCTGATGGATGTTTATTTTTGGGAGAAATCACACCAGAAACAGATGACCACCAGCAGGTTCCCGTCCCAAAGATTCCTCCAGATGCTCTCTGTCTCTGACCAGGGAGCAAGAGAGAGTGCTGGGGTCCAGAACCCCAGACCAATTTCCCACAGGTCACACCTGCACATGTCCCCATGCCCCAATAGGCATGGTCAATGCACAGGCATGATGGATATCTCACTACACAACAAGGATAGTCAGAGGTAACAGGAGAGACACATAGACCAAGTTTATAGAGAAAGCCCTCTGTTAGTACTTCAAGAATCACATCTGTACCAGCTGGAGAAAGCTCTGGGAGGTTCTAGGGCACAGCAATTAGTACAGAGGATAATTGAGTTCTAGAAATTATGCAACCTAGCTGTATTAATTGGGTTCTCTAAAAAACCTAGATAATAAGGCTGAAGTAATTCAAGAATGGGTATCTTACATGAGAAGGCAGAGAAGCCAGTAGTTGTGCTCAACCTTGAGACTGGATGCCTCCACAATTCCACTATGGCTCTGAGAGAATTTCTCTGAGAGAATTCCCTGAGAGAATTTCTAGAGAGCCACCAGTCTTCAGTCCACATTGGAAGCTTATAAACCTGGTTCTAAAACCACCAAAGGAATCAGCAGTAGCAGCAATAAGGTAGATGAACTTGGGAGCAAAAGTGACAGCAAGCAGGCAAACACAAAGCTTCCTTTCTTCCATGTTCTTTTATCTGGGCTGCCATCAGAAGGTACTGCTCACAGTAGGGTGAGCCTTCCCACTTCAAACCATCAGATCAAGACAATCTCGAGCTAGGCAATGGTGGCATATGCCTCTAATCCTAGCACTTGGGAGGCAGAGGTAAGCAGATCTCTGTGAGTTCAAGGCCAGCCCAGTCTACAGAGCTAGTTCCAGGACAGCTAGGGCCCTTACACAGAGAAACCCTGTCTTAAAAACAAACAAACAAAAACTCCAAAAAGAAATTTCCTCAGTAGAGCCCCAGCAGCTTGCTTTCTAGTTGCTCCTAGGTCCAGTCTAAATGACATCCAAGATTAGCCATCACCTTGGTTTAGACAAGAGGGAGTCGGGCTGGAATGGAACAGCGTTAAGAGGAGCAGCGGCAAGCTCAAACACATCTCTGCTTGGCTGAAAAAAAAAAAAATAAAGATGAGGACCAAATCAACACATCAGTGTCGTAATTTGGAGCCTGGGAGAGAAGAGGCCATGAAAAGCCAAGGAAGCCTACAGAGGACCTGAGTTGATGGATCATGAGATTGCAGGTTCTGTCTTGTTTCAGGTACCTAAGTGAGCCCTGGTTAGCAAGCCCTGGTTAGTGAGGAAAATCTGAATCAGGCCAGCTCCAGCACAGATGAGAATGTGTGAGCCTACATCATGGGAGTTCACCCTATGTCATGGGAGTCCAGATAGTGGCCTTCTGTGCAGAAAGAGCCAGACACTCTGCAGCCAACTCCAGAGCCTAGCTGCCACACTCCTGTTCTGCTTTCCTCTCTTCCTGTCCATTTATTCTCCATCAGGTCCCCAGTATGGTATCGATGGTACCTTTGATACTGAATTAGCTAAGCAAACTGAGAAGCTTGTTCTCCTGAGAGATTAGGGGCTCTTCTTCCTGCCCAGTCTGAACCAGGGTCTCTATGTCAGGCCATTTGTGTAGTGAGGGATGTCAGACATCCCTCATTGCCTGGAACTATGGGGGGGGGCAGAATTATTACTTACTTCTCCAAGTCTCCAAATTATAACTTGGTATGTTGACTGAGCCTTAATCTTAATTATGTTTCTTTCTCCAAGAGATGGTTCCCAGGACTCAGTCCTCAGAAGAGTAGGCCCCAGGATTTGTTCCTAGGATGTGATCCAAATGAGGTAGACCCCAAGAGGATGGAAGCCAGGAAGTTGGGAATTGGGCCCCAGGAAAGACATCTCCAGGAAACGATCCTCAAGAGGAAGTGACCACCCAGAAGGTAGTCCCCAGGAAGGTTATCCTTAGGAGGGTTATCCCCAAGAAAACATGTCAGTGTAAACAGGAAGAGGACAACTGTTCCCAGCAAGTCCTCTAGGTGGCGCAATATAATCCTAGGGAGCTCTCGAGAGCCACAGCCAGGAAGGAGTAGGTCATGTGGGAGGTGAAGTAGTTGAAAGTCAAGTGGAAAGTACTGGAAACTAGGTCCTTTCAAAGGACATGGCTCAGGGCACCATGATGGCTCAGTGGGTGTGGGCACCTGACAAGATTGATTCCAGGAACCCACATAGTGGAGGGAAACAACAGATCCCCACCAAATTATCCATTGTCCTCCGTACACAAGCTCCAGTATGCAAATCCCTCCAAACACAATATGTGCGCGTGTGTGTGTGTGTGTGTGTGTGTGTGTGTGTGTGTTTAATAAAGAGGTGACTATTTCCAGATGGAGAAGGCTCTACTTTTACTTCTGGTTATGGGGAAAGGGTGTAAAGTCTCTCCCCAACCTAACCTGTCTAAATACTTCTGTCCTGTTTTATCACTTCTGGGCTGGAGAGATGGCTCAGCAGTAAAGGTGCTTACCACCGCGGCTAACAAGCCGATCTCTTGTATCCACACAGTGGAGAGAACATCTCCCACAGGCTGTCTTCTGACCTCCTTCTACTTTCTTGAAGTGGCACATACGTGCACACAATAAAGGTGGACAAAAGAAAGTTAATCACTTATAAGTTAGGTGCAATTGCCCGGGTCTGTAATCTAAGCACCCAGGAGTGTCAAGTAGGATTTGGAATTTCAGGTCATCCCAGACCACAATGGTGAGACCCCGACTCAAGACAAAACAGAAAAAGATTGATCACATGCAAGAGTGGTGTGTCACTCTTGTGATGTTAATTTTTTTTTTTTTTTTTTCCCTAAAAGGGAGTGGGCAATGGGCAAGCCAGCATTGCCGTTTGGCCTGCAGTCGGCTGAGGTGGTGGTGGGTGCTGGCATCCCCTATCTGCCAGTTTTGGAACTGCACCCCATCCAATAGACTGGTGCAGTTCTCCTCCTGGGCATTAGGCGGTGCTCACACCGCCTTCATCACAAGTCGGACTCATGGGAGTGAAGGTACCCAGCAAATGTTCAAGGATCACTGACCAATGGGAATCTGTCTCGTGTCCATAATCATACCATGTGTTGGGTTCTGGGTTCAAATTCTGGTGTATGTTTGAGATGAGTCTTGCTGTGTCATCTACTTTGGCCTCTAACTCCTGAGCACAAACATTACCTGGGACTTCAAAGGCGCCATCATGGCTTCTGAGTTTAATATTTTACAAGCACTAGAAAATGACTCCCCAAGAACCAGCTCAGAATCCAAAAAATCGGAGGGTTTCCAGTGTACTCAAGAGCTTAGTGTGTGAGCATGTTCATCTGAATCTAAGACAAGGGGGCTCACAAAGTCAGGAAAGGCAAGCGGGGTGCCGAGATGCAGCAGCACCCACCTCCTCCAGGTCTTTTTAGGCAGGGTTTCTCCGTCTGGGATCCCTGCCTCTGTTGGGATCAAAGGCCTGTGCCACCACTCCTGGCTTTTCTTTTTCTTTTTTTAAATGCAGGCTCTTTAACCAGCACTCTGAAATGCCAGAGTTTGACTGAACGGGTGACACAGGGGGAGGGCCTGTTTCCCGGGTTCACTGGTAGGGTTGGTGATAGTTTGTCTCTGTGTGGCTTATGTATGAACAAAGGTGAGCCCGTGTCGTGGACCAGGCCCGAGACTGCTTCCTCCAGCCAGTAAGTTTTCACAGCCTCCACATTCACAACCTCCAACCTCAAAGGTGCTCTTTCACAAGTCCCACAGCACTGTCATTGGACACTCCTGGGGAGACAGGGTGACGCGTTGGTATCCTGGCATTATGCTGACCCTGCCCCTGACAACGTAAGCACAACAGCAGTCAGGCAGATACTTAGACAGCTCAAAGGGCCCTGTGTTGTGTGGCTATGCCACGCGCTATGTGGCTGCGTAAGGACTCTGCACGCATGCGCACGCTTTCCCTTTTAAGCGAGCACCTCCCACCTGTTCCCCCCTTATCCCTTTCCTCTTCCCTTCTGCTGTTCCCCTTCTATCTCTGATCCAAGTTGGCCAACACCTACCCTTCCCTTTGTTCCCTTTCCCCAGTAAACTCCACGTGGGTTTGTTGAATTTTGTGGTTGTGTTTCATCGCCTGCAGCTGAAGCAAAACAACATGCTGGCCTTCACCTTTGACCTCCCAGGGCCTGGCACCCAGCAAGATTCATACGTGTCTATGTATCTGTTAAGTCTTTCATGCCAATTTATTTCCATCCAATTTGATCCAAAGCAATTCAACTCAATTCACATCAGCATGGTTCAAGCTCATGTAAGCATCAGCACACAGAAAACAGCCCCTGAGAGCCGGCTAGGGGAAGCTACATTCGCATGAAGCGTTACTCGGCCTGGGTGCCTGGCTCACCCCCAGCGGAGGGCTGTGGAATGGAGCAGAACACTCAACCCTTTGAGACCTCGTGACAGCCCAGCCTGAGGACACTCATCATTGAACTCAGATGGCCATGGAAGCTGCTGAGGTATGTCCAGTCAAGGAGGTATGCTAGCTTGCTTCACACGGAATCCTCTGTCTCATGGCATCTTTGTCATGATGGTGTCCTGGCATGAAAAGCCCCAAATGGCTCTAGAGCTTGGCGGGAGGTTCCTCCACTCCTGGTTGGTTGGGCTCCTCCCCTCCTACACACTAGCCGTCAGAGACGCTGGGCTTCCTAGGAACACGCCACCCTGAGACAACACACAGTAGCTGTTCGTCAGTCACAAAACCCATGTGACAGCCATTTCCAGCGGTGACTCCATAGAGGCTCAGCTGAGCCAGCTGGTGCTGTCCTAAATTCACACGCAGAAAGCTGGTGCAGAGAAGACATCCAGGGACCACTGGTCTAGGCAACTTCCTGAAGCAGCTGGGGCAGGCGCATCATGCACCTGAGATGTCGGCTGAGCTGCAGGGTTCCCTCAGTGTGCCTCTTTCTTTCTGCGCCTGAAAAGAGCAAAGGGAGATGGTAACCTAAGAGGCTGCTTGATGTGACCCTAGCCACTGCCCCGGTGTCTGAAGCTTGGGGGGATGGGGGAATGGGGGCCCAGGGCCATCTTAAAGGCATCTCTGTGCTGTTGTGTGGATCTGAACACTTCACCCATCAAAGAGCCAGCGACTCTCCCTGCCATGTTCTTCCTCCCAGTCAAAGAGGAAAATCTAAGTAGGAGTTCAGAGTTAGTAAAACTGCCCCAGAGGATGGGTCCCTCCCAGAAAGAAGGCCAAACGCGTGCGTATTCACTGAAATTTAGTCACTGTCATGCTTCAGGAGGGACCTGGTATGAAAGCAACATTCACCAAGCTCCAGAGTAAAGCAGAGACCTCAGAGGAGTCTTCTGGAGACGTGTGGATGTTTGCTCTGGAAACCAAATCAGAGCCTGACCATTCTCATCCCTTCACCCACTCAATACAGTTTCAGTGCCTCCTGCATCCCAGACTCCAGACTAGGAGCTATGGTCATCACTGACCTGGGGGGCAAGACATGAGCCTCACAGCCAATGGCACCTGGCATGGACTTTCCAAGGGTGCAGGAGCCAGATGTATCCATGCACAGGGTGGGCCGCAGGCACTGCGCCTGGCTTCATGCACAAGAGCACTCTGAGACTGCTCAGAGATGGATGGAGTGAGGGAGGATGAGAGGACTAAACCTTTTAAATAGGTCATGGTTTGGAGGAGGGAAAAAGCTTTTAATGGCAGACACGTGATCACTGCTTATAGGAGGGAGAAACAAGAAAGTAACTGGGGCCAGGCATTGGGATCAGCTTTCTTTGGTCATGCTGCATTTTTTTTTCAAAGTGGAGATAAACTAAAAGATTTAGAACTCTTCATCGGATTAACGAGTAACTCTAGTTACTGTTATCCGTACTTGACAGGTGAAGATCCAGGTGGGGATGATAGAGGAAGCTTACCATGCCGTAACTGGGTGGGTGGATTCATCCCAGTAGCTAAACCATTCTGCTGCCCTGTGGAGCAGCATTTGGAAACAAAGCTCTGTTCTCATGACATCACCCTGGTAAATAAGACCCCCACGGCAGGCAAAGCAGAGCAGGGTCCTGCTTCCTTTGCTCAGCTTGCTTCTCTTGGGGCATTGGTTCTCAAGCGTCTTCAAGCTGAGGCCCTTTAATACAGTTCGTTCTGGTGACCCCCCCAACCGTAAGATTATTTTCATTGCTATTTCATCGATGTAATCTTGCTACTGTTATGAATTGTAATGTACATAGCTGATATGCAGGAGATCTGTACAGGACCCATAGGTTGAGAGCCACTGTCTTGGGGAGACAGGATGAGTCTAGAGGTGTCGTGTGACTGATTGCTCCATGGATGGCCTATGGGGAAAGATGTTTGTTACAGCACTCATCTTCCTATTGACATCATCCTGTTAACCATCCAAGAGTATTTCACTGATGTCTTGATAAAGCAGTATTTTCCATTCTGCTGTCGTGTGTAATTTGGGGTGGGGCGCATCACAGGCATGTGTGCCAAGGGCCACTGGAGTAAGTAGTGTCTTTAGGGGTGAAGTCTTTCCAGACTTCTGCTTTCAGGCTGGGAGGCCCTGGGAATGGGTGGTTCAGTCACCGCCATACCCTCCATGGGCAGCAGAGGGCAGCAAAAATGCATCTGTGCACCACACTGGCTTCAAGAGTCTGGGCTACCTCCTGCACTGTTTTCCTTTATATTTTTTATTTTTATTTATTTTGTGTGTGTGTGTGTGTGTGTGTGATCAGAGGACAACTTCGTGGAGTTTATTCTTTCCACCATATGGGTTCTGGGATCCAACTCTGACTTGGTGGCAAATGCCTTTGCTTGCTGAGCCAGCTTATCCGCCCTGCAATATCTTATCATTTGAAAGCTGTCTGTAGTGGAGGATACCATCTCTTTAAAGTCAGGAAGAAAAACAACTCCACACACACAAATGAAAGTAATTATTTCCGATAAGAAACTTTTATATACATTTAGAAATGTGTGTACCCCCCCCCCCAGACAGGGTCTCTCTATGTAGCTCTGGTTGTCCTATAACTCAGTCTATAGACCAGGCTGGCCATGAACTCACAGAGATTTGCTTACATCTGCCTTCTGAGTGCTGGAATCAAAGGTGTGTGCTGCCACGACCTGCTTGCTTTTTGTTTTTAATTAAAACGTAAAATTTATGATGTGTGTGTATGCAGGCACATATGTGGAGATCAGAGGTCAAACTCTAGGGAGTTGGCTTCTCTGCTTCTTTTGATTGTGGCTTGGGCAGCAAGCTCTTTTTATCAGCTGAGCCATCTCGTTGTCCCTAATTAGGTTTTCTGAGGCAAGGACTCCCTCTGTAGCCCAGGCTATCCTTCACATACCCAGCAAGCCTCCTGCCTCGGCTTTCCAATTTCTAGGATTTTTACTGTGAGCCATCTGTGACCAGGGGCTTAGTTTTAAATATTCATGACATCACTAGGCTTCAGAGGGTAAGGGGCTAAACTTTGATTGTTTTCCTTGTCCCTCTCTTCCCGAGGCTGTCATGGCTAGTGGGCAGCTTGTGCTGTCTGTGAGGAGCCAAGGATTTTTGCTTGGCATCATTTGTGATGCCTGGTCATTATGTATGTAGGACAGTAAGTGTCAGTTTAGGAACAAGTGTTTCATATTGAAGCTACAGCTGTCATGTTTTCAAGCCCTTTCTAGTGCCACCTATGGAATTTCGCAGGAACCATTTACCAGCAATGACATGCACTTGACTGCCATTTCTTCTTGAAATGAGCAGTTTACACTCCAGATGCCACCAGCTCTTTGCATAGACTTAAAGGTGCGGCAGCTTGCAAAGTTCTGCCTGCCCGTGAATGCCTGCGAATGCCAAGCATGGCATGCAAAGGCCTCTTCTCCCTTCGGTTTTCAGTAGTTTTGGTTTGGGGGGAGCACCCTCGGCATTATGGGGGAGGCAACACAATCACCTGACTGCTCAGGATACACACATGAACCTGTGTTTGAATCTCAATCTTGCAGTTTAATATTTTTTTTAAATCAAGTTAACTTGTACTTTTAATTTCCTTATTTACAAATGTATCATAGTGTGGCTGTATACAGAATTCCTACCATCAAACACCTACCATCTGGGTACTATTTAAAGACTCCATCACTGACTGTTTTGGCTGGGCTGGGTGTGCAATGTAGGCCCTGTACATTTGAGGCGATGGATCTACCACTGAGCTACGTCTGTAGTCCTAAAGCTCACCTTTCATACGGGTGAAACAACCTAAGGACCAGTGAGTAGGAGAACAAGGACAACAAAGCAAGCTGTGTGTGACACAGTCTGGGGAAGCAGCCCAAGGTAAGCTGGGAAGAGCCCACTGCGGGAGCAGAGTGCAGGAGAGGGCAAGGCAGGGAGGATGCACTAACCAGAGACCCTGGAGCACCCTGCAGGCCACAGCGGGGCACCACACCCACAAGTGCCCGTTGAAATGGAATCTTCAGATGTTCAGCAGGGCAAAGTCAAGGTCCTGACATGAGTGGGGGCTGGGGCAGAGGAGGGGAGAACGGATATTCAAGGATGTTGTAAAATCCCTGTAGGGATGTCTGAGTGGTTATCCGGATCTTCAAACAGGAAGTGTTGTAACACATTTCAGCCATTGGCTTTTTTTTTTTTTTTTTTTTTTTTTGCTACAGGAAAGCTAACTACAGCTGCTTTGAGGATCACACTCATCTTCGGAGGCCCGGGTAAAGTCAACATTCGTATTTATTGCTTTCATTATAAAATATAAGCACTTTACAAACATTTTGAAAAGGAAAAGAATTCCCCATCCCAGCACAAAGGCTGTATCTACATTTTGGTATGTCTCTCCACAGGGTTAGCATTTAAAGGCTAATCTGAATTTCAATACTGTTCCAAGCATTTAGAAGAAAACATAAAAATACTGGTTCTTATAGTCTTTGTTTTTTCTGATCTCCAGGGCATTTTTTTTTTTTCCGGGAGACTGAAACATTAGTTATAAAGTCAGATTCTCCAAGTTTGCAGCCCCTCCCTAGTCCAGTGACCTCCCTGTGAAGAACATCGTGTGACTGCACCAAGCAGAGCTTGGAGGGACACCTGAGGGCTGCCGCGTCTTTGAACCCTCATGTATCTTTTATGACCATGATTGGCAAAGTTGACAGCCTGGCAGCACGTGTGAAATGTGTGTGCACCAGTGTGTGAATGCACGTATGTATGTGCGGGCATATGTAGTGCTGGGGCTTGGAACCCAGGGCCTCACACACCCTAAACAAGCTCTGTACTGCTGAGCACCACCCGCAGCTCTTTTCAGACAGGGTCTCATGAAGTTACCCAGGCTGGCCTTGAAATTACCCTACAGCCCAAGTAGGCCTAGAGGTCACAATCCTCCTGCCTCAGCTGGGACTAAAGGCCTGTATCATCAAGCCTGGTATGAAACTTGTTAGTCCTCTTGATTCTACAATGCTACTTTGTTACTTGGAATGGCAACATTTTTGTATGCAGAGAATATATTAACGTTTAAAGACAATTGTGGGCAAAATCATCAATCAGATTTGCTCAGTACATAGAGCAGGCTGGCCTGAACTCTCAAAAGAGATTCACCTTCCTCTCCCTACCTCCCAAGTACTAGGGTAAAAAAGGTAAGTGCCACCATGCCTGGACGACTGTTTTTCCTTTTTCTTCTGTTTAGTATTTTAGGTGTCTTTGTGTGTCTCATCTCTCAAGACCAACCAGTGACATGATCTAGCACTTGGGAAAGTTTCCATATGGCAGTAGTGCTTTTCCGATCAGCTTTAAGCACGGATGTGCCTTGGAAACAGAGGCAAAGAAGTCCCAGAGGTAGGTAC
The DNA here is from genome assembly GCA_030556225.1 of Cricetiscus sungorus. Taxonomy (NCBI): domain Eukaryota; kingdom Metazoa; phylum Chordata; class Mammalia; order Rodentia; family Cricetidae; genus Cricetiscus; species Cricetiscus sungorus. The sequence goes on from JANBXA010000190.1 coordinate 6,046,197, forward strand.
CTCTCCGTCTTGGGCTCACCAGATTTAGCAGTCATCTCATCACTCAAGATGAATGTACATGAAAGCTGCATGAGAATTACTGGTTCAGCACCCCCATTTTCACTGATCAGACACAAAAGATACCCAAAGAACACCTTCCAACACATCACCCTGAGACCATATAATGAGCATGCCTGATGTACACGGTGGGAAACCACAAGCACTCGTTAAAATAGCAGCTCCATCTCCTGAAGGGGATAGGGAAACAGAAAAAGTGATGTTTTGAATCAGAGGTTATCTCAGAGAGAACTGAAATCTAATGTTAATTCACAGCAGAGCTAGGGTTAGCTGTCATTCATTCATTAAGGCTAGATAAAAGGGGAGTTGTGATGCTAAAAAGTGACATAGAGCAGGAGAATAAACATGTCACTGACCTGGGAAGAGACTAATGAACCATTAGAATGGCCCTGCAGGAAATGATTTCAATCGAAGAACTCAGAACTGAGAACTGAAATACACAATATCAAATAAATGGTGGTGAGAAATGCTGACGTTCCGAAGCTAGCTACCATCCAACAGCATGGCCCCAGATGGCAAAGTGGACTTGGGGTTGGTGGAGGACAGGAAACTAAATGAAAGTGGCTGTGGCCATCTGGAGCGCCACGGGATCCTAGAAGAGCAGGCTTTGCCCAGGCAGAGCTAAGTCGGGAGAAAGCTGAAGTATTTAAGCACAGCTGCACGGGAGACATTCTGACAGAGGAGAAAGAGCAGACAGTGGAAGATGGAACATCTGCAGGACTTCCTGCCACCAGAACACACGAGAGCATACTCATCAAGTACACCTTACACCTCCACTCATCAGGTAAACCTTACACCTTCCTTATACCTCCACTCAAGTTCTAGGTAGCAAATGAACACGGAAGTGGACGTCCCACACTCCTGGAGGCTATGTTGCATGGCTGATGACTATCCTCAAAAGAACACGGAGCAAGATAAATCTGATTTGAACACTTTTATTTATTGGTGTTAAGATCTGAACTCAGGGTTCCTGTGCACACGAAGTAAGTGCTAGACTCTGTGTCAGTATTTTTCACCCTCTTGTCTAAAATGCCTTCAAGAGTGAAGATGTATGGAGGCCAGAGGACAGACAACCTTGGGTGTTATTCTTACCCAAGTCCTCCTGCCTGCAAAGCCGTTGTCAACTGAGCTAGGGTCCCAGGCCGTGTTGCCTTTTTTTCGTGAGACAGGGTATCACTATGTAGTTCTGGCTGGCCTATAACTAAGTAGATTAGGCTAACCTCAAACTCAGAGATCCACCAGCCTTTGCCCTTGTTAATTCTTTAGTCACTAACAAATTTCTACCTAACTGTACTAGAGGCTGTCAATACACAAATCCTGGGGCTCATAATCCAGCAAAGGAAGATGTGGCAACAGGAAGACCAACTGTCACAGGCACCTACAGAAGTCTGAATAAGGGAAAGCAAAGGAGCAAAACCGGCACAAATTACCTCTGTGCCTTGAAGACTAAAGATCTCTCCTTTGGGCTTTCCAGGTATGCTAGATTTTCTATGCAATGTCTTATTGTACCTAAAGAAAATCCAAACTGAACACCGAACAGAAACTAGATCCAAGTCTTACAACCCCAGACCTGTCTCCACCTGCCTGTATAATACAAGCAGCTATTAACATCTCTAATACAAATATGGTATTTTGGGGAAAAAACAAAGAAGCAAATAAAAGACAAAACAATTCAAACAATCCAAATTGTTTGTTTTGAAATAGGCACTTGCTAATGTGGCCAGGCTAGGCTTAAGAACCTTCTGTTTCTGCCCCAGGTGTGTACCACCACACAGTGCCACAAGACATTTTTTAAAGAACCAAATAAATTCTTCACTAAGGAGACACAAGCAAAGTGCAAAGATGCAACCCTGCAGTGTTATGAGCTAAGGGGCAAGTGTGTTCCATGTGTACACTGTACAAGTACATGCTGGATTCTGGAAAATGAATATTTGTAAGTTGCCCAATGTTTGGTTCTATAAAATTTCCATGTTGTCTGGAGTATATAGAAAAGAATACCGTGGTTTTTAACACTCAGCCCCCAAGTCACTGAAATCCAATGCCTCCTTTTCCATGTACTAAGTGAGAGCAATGTAGCATCCCCAGTGAGCTGCTGTGAAGGTTCATGAACAGGAGGCCCACAGAATACATCAGATGACTCATGTTCAATAAGCTTCCCTTCCCACTCTCTTACAACTGCAGGGTACCTGCTTTAGTGTACGTTCCTACACAATTCTACTACCTAGAAAAGACCCCGAGAACTTCAGATAGAATCACAAGTCTAGGCTTTGTGTAAATGAAAAAGGGATGAAACCATGCAAATATCAACAAAATTAATGCCCCGAAGCAACTATTGCTTAGCTATCTGCAATAATTGCTAAGCACTGTTCTCCTTTCTAAGGAAGTACTCTGCACATGTAATTTTCTATGGAACAGACTAGAATAACCACAAAACCCAACATCACACAGATACAGTGCTACGAAGAAATGTGATCTTTAGATTGCTCTTTGCTAAGCTCAGTAAGGATTTATTTAAGAAATACAGATCAAGTACACTGACTAGTTCTATGGCTATAAATGCCATTCAACACTGTGTAAGTACTTCAACTGTATCTAGAAATAGTCTTAATTTAAGCTAACTTACAATTTTGGAACTCAAAGAAAAACCAAGGATCTAGCCTATCAACATCTTGATGAGGGCATATTGTTCTGAGCTAAATTAAAATTATTTCACACCATACTGTAGGAATTCAAGATCATCCTGAGCAAGGCTGTAAGACCCCATCTAAAAACAAAATTCATGACTCAAATGCACTACCATGCACATGTCCCTTTATACCAAGAGTATGAACACCTTTGTACTACAAGGGATGAATGTAATGTCATCTACTATCCCTAAAAATCCTAGCATGACTGTTTCAATGTTGTTTCACCTGCCTCTTTCCCTAACAATTCTAGGCGGATGAACTAGTCATACCACCTATGGAAGTTCTATTTTCTGTTGTCCCTGCTACTTTTCATTTCTACTTGGCTCTTTCCCTTAGGTTTTTACAAAGTCTCATTTCTCCTTGCCAGACCCCTCAGGCAACATTTCAGTGGACAGTTTGTCATTCCCAAAGTCCCTTACTACAAAACATGATTCAAATGATGAAGCTATACACCCAGAGTGAGATCCATGCTTTATGACAAATTATTCTCAAATGTCTGGGTCACAGGTTTGATATACATGATCCTTAAATTCATTTAACAGATTCTGAAAAGCACTTGCTCAAAAGATAAATTCTGAAACCAAGGTTGATGATGCAAATGACTAAATTGAAGAGGAAAAAAAAAAAAAAGCACGTCATCCAAGTATTTACATTTTAAAAAGACATTTAAAAGTAGACTACTTATTAAGTGTGCTTGAACAAACCATGTGTGGAATTGAATTCCATTCATTATGGTGTTAGTTTCTGCTAAATACTTACTGATGCTATAGTAGACGCCTGGCACTTGAAGACTCGAGTTATCAGCTGTCCCCAGTCTCCACTAAAAAGTAATACATTCTATACTCCCGAGGCTCTAACCTGGGCCTCAGGACCAAAGAGCTGGTGTATAAGGCAATTACTCAGGGATGAGAGCGTGGCAGCTGTAAGTGCGGTTTCTCAACTGCCCATGTTTCTACCGGGTGTTTAGTCAAACTCTACGGGCCATGTAAAGGTTTTAATTACTTACACCTTACTGTAGTATGTTACAGTAGCTTAACAAACTTTGATATTCACAGAAGGTTTTGGAAAATGTTTCTTGAGAACAAGAAGGGTCTCCTATATTACATTTAGTCAAAAACCACATAGTTCCTCAGGCCTCAAAGAACCTTTTCAAAATAAACTCATTATACAGCTCAATTAAAAACCCACACACATTATATTACAGGCATAAAGTTTACAGTCCAGCAATGCAAATACAGGCAGTTTGACATTTCAGCCCCTTTTGCACAGTGATGAACAATGACAGAAAGCCTTCTATGGTTAGTGGCTTTGGCTCGCACATTAAACATTTTGAAAGTTCCGTTTCTATATGTATTTTGTTGTTTTCCTTTAGGTGTGTGGGAGAAGGGACTGGATCATCCAATGAAAAGGAAGTCAGGAACACAACACTGAAATAGCACTTCCTTGTAATAGACACAGGGAGAATATGGCTTAAAAACAGGGAAGCCTCTTACCCATTCACATTCCATGTCACTTTAATTTCTAGTAAGTCTGACAATAATGCCAAACTTAATTCACTAGTTCAGGCAAGAGTGACTAAAGGGATTGTTATCAAAACCAACTTAATTTTGGTTCTGAAATCCTAAGTGCTTAAAGTTTTGGAATTTTTCACATTAACAAAGAAAAAAGTAGGTCAACAATAAAAAACCCCAAAAGATCAGGTTAAAGGATAAACCTTGTAACCTTAAAACTTTCCAATTAATGTTTTTTTTGTAGATTAGGATTAACTAAAATGATTCCTTGCCCCTAAAATTTGATTCCCTTGGTCTGTAAACCACGGTAATTTCTCTTAAGATTATTCCTAAGAGCAAAACACTCTGCTTAAAGCCAGCAACAAACAAGGAAAAGCAAAGAAGAGAGCTTCCTCCAGAGTTCTCTCCCAGGTCACACACAACATCCTACAACATAACAACCTGGTTTGTACAAAAGAACTATTTTTCATTTAAAAAAAACAAAAACAAACAAAAAAAAAACTCAAAACCAAAAAACAGGCGTGGAATTAGGATTTATATACCAACATTAGTAGATTTGTCAGGTTTCACAATTTTGTTGCTAGAGATTCCAAAGTTCCTGAAGGTGTACACACAGTAAACAGCAGCAAATAGCCGACATGCTTCTACTGCTCAGACAGTAGCCACTCCTGCTCGTGCCTTTAGAATAGAAGCTGTAACAGACAGCAAGCAAAAGGCCAGTTTGTGCCATCAGTTTGGATTTGATGGATTCCAAGAAACAAATTATTTCCTCAAAATAATTCATGGCAGAACATCTAATACCACACGGGGGACAAATATTAATTGAGCTTAGGGGCAAAAATCAGAAAATATCGTAAGGGAAGCGGCAACAGCATTTTGCTGAGTATTCTAAAGGCGTGTTTCAGGTAGTTTGACAATGATTCTGGTAAGACAACTGCTCAAACATTCACACCCACACAGTTTAATGGTTTAAAAAAAGAAAACAAAACAACCAAATTTGTTACTTTAGAAAAACGAATGCAGTGCTTTTTCAGCAATATTATCGCCACAGATTCAGATTGCTCAGTCCACACCTAAGCAGCAGTTGCCTGCCTTCTATGGTGATACGGCTTCTCTGCACTAATTCCCATCAGGCCGAAACACATTAGGGCAGGGGAAGCACAGACTGAATTGTTGCACAAAGAACATTTACTCATCAGATCCCACCGATCTCTTCTGTGCCCGCTTCCTGGGCAGCCTTCTTGGAGAAGCTTTATCTGAAAGAAAGAGCAAGGAAGACGTTAACTCAAGAGCGTTTTGCCTTCTCAGACAGCAGTAAACTTAACACAGATACGCACGTGAGCGCACCATCTGGCAACAGATGCCTCTTACTGAGCTCTAGGTTTCTAAACTAAGTTTAAAAATATCCCTCAAGGGCAATACCAATTAAAGTAAGATTTTCATACTTAATGCAGACACCATGCACATTCTATAACATGCTTATTCATGCAAAAGTAAGAATTTTAAAATACTATAAATGACCCAGGCAAGGTGGTCCATATCCCAGCACCTGGGAGATGAAGCAAGATTAGGAGTTCAAAGCTAGCAAGTTCAAGCTATGAGATTCTGTTTCAAAAACAAATACAAACATTTACAAGATATGACATATTAATACAAGATTTAGTATTTTTGGGTGTGTAAATTTTGGTGGCTATACAAATTTAACTAGAAGCAAGCAAAGGACACTAGAACTAAAACCACTCAACACACAGCCTCTCTTTAGAATTTAACAGAATGCATGTGGTGTTGAGTTTCTTCTATTCCATAAACTAATCTGAACATTTCTTTAAAAAAAAAAAAAAAAAAAAGAAGGGCCAAGATGGGCATAGTGGTTAAAAGCCTGTAATCTCAGTTCTGAGGAAGTTGAGTTTCAGACCAGCCTGGACTATATCTAATAAGGCTGTTTCAAAACAAAACAAAACAAAAAGGCTTGACAACCCTCTGCTTATTTTCTAGGAGCACTCTGAGCACCAAGAATAGCTCACTGTGAAGTAAGCTACTATTTTCCCCAAGAGTAAAGAAAATGTATACAGCCAGGTGACATGAGCTAACTGTTGAGGCAGGAGGGCCATTCGAAGCCAGGCGCAAATTGGGTAGGGCAATATACAAGATCCTGTCATCTCCCCATCACCACCAAATGATTTCCGTAGATTAAAAAAAATAAAAACTGGAAAGAGATACTTTCACCAAGGTGTGAAAAAGGATATACCTAACATGCTTTTTCTTAAAAAAGTTACTAGCTCAGGATACATTTTGTAATAAATGTCTATCAAAAATATCAGAAGACTAGCAGGGCGGTGGTGGTGCACACCTTTAATCCCAGCACTTGGGAGACAGAGACAGGTGGGTCCTTGAGTTCCAGAACAACTAGGACTGTTATCTAGAACAACCCTATCTTGAAAAACCAAAACCAAACAAACAAACAAAAGTATTAGGACTAAAATTACATAAACAATGCCTGAAGGAGGATTTTATTCTTTTGTTCCTGCTGGCTAAAAACTCTCACTTTTAACCAAAGACACATTTTCCTAGTGGTGTAAACATTTCAGATTTCCTCCCAAAGATCAGACTAAGAATTACTTTCTTTCCTGGATGACTAATTTCCAAATAATTTCTAAAAATAAGTAAAAATCTGAACATCTAATATCTAAAAATTCAAAAAGCACCTCCCAATCTAACACTGTCATTGTAAGCACATAGTGCCTGACATGGGATTATGCAATCCCAATACCTACAGCATGGTAATACATGAAAGAAAAAACAGTCCAGGGCTTTTGAGGCCTGTTTCAATTCTTGAATGAAATTCCATGAAAAAAGACAGCCAATTCAGCTGGCCTTCACCATGATGGTCTGCTTAGGTAGGTCAGGCAACAGACAGGGAAAGATGCCCGGGACCGCACTCCAAAGTCATCTGGCTTTGGGTGAAATATTTCAAATAGCGTAACAGAAAAAGCAACGAGGGATGTGGTTTGTGATCTTTTCAACTACCAAAAGAAAAAAAAATTGCCATTACTTCCCATAAAGGTCTAGGGGAAAAAAACAAAACAAGCAAAGCCTAAGGAAAAAACTCAACTCCAAAGTACTTAAAGTCTGCAGTAGTTACCCCCCCTAATACAGTTCCCAGTTCCATTATTAAACTTGCTGTATTCATGCACTATGTAAGAGCCCCCAAAACTGTGGCAAAGGCCACTGAAGAAATTCATCACCTCACCTCTTCTACTTTGCACTGAAGCAACAGGAAGGAAAAAAGACAGAAAGCTGATTAGAAAGAACTCAGACACTTACAAACAAGCTGCATGGTTGAAAGCAACTTCTAAATCAAATCATAACAATACTAGAATCAGAACAAGTCTTTAAGAGCTTCATTAATTATTACACCAGAGTCTAGACAAGTGATAGAAAGGATCAATGTTAACTAGTACTGATCAAGCATTTTTCTGCTGAATCAAAACTATTTAATTTCCACTTGGAGAAAAATTTCTCATGACGTTTGTAAGGCTACTTACTGATCTGATTCAAAGTTTCCTGAGGAATCCAACTCATGTCAACGTCATTTTGACTTGACGTTCCCATTTCTACTTTCTGTATGGGTCTCTTGCGCTAAAAGAACATAAAAGACACATTTTAAAGGCATGTCACAGCATTGTTCATTCTAATTTTAAAAACATTGATCAACATACATAATCCGAGTATCTTAGCAGACAAATTACATTCTTTTGTTTTAAAACATCCTAATATACATCTTATCTGCTAGAAGAATGAAAACAGGTCTTCTCAATAAAGATGCTTGCCACCAAGCTTGATGACCTGCATTTGACCCCAGGGTCCCAAATGATAGAAGAATCAACTTCTCCAAGTTGACCTCTGACCTCCTCACATGTGCCAAAGTGCACACATGTGAATTCACATGTACACATGCCCACCCAAAAATGAATTCAATGGGAAAACTCATTAAATAAATAAATCTTGACTGTAAAGAGCCTAACTTGTTGTTATACCACTGATGAAATAAGAACACTAGTAACCCAATCATTTTCTTTCCATTTGGGAATCAGATCATAAAACATAAAGTTACAAAAGAAAAAGGAAGAGACTTTCTCTATAGCCTATCTGCTGCAATACTGGAATATAAAACCGGTTTAGTTCCATTTTCTTTAGCCTTGCTCTGAAATTTAAAAATCCAAATTCTGTACAGGAAGCTGGGCATAGTGGCACACACCCTTATCCCTGCACCCAAAAGACAGAGGCAAGTGAATCTCTGAGTTTTCTCTATGTCCTGGTCTACATAGTAAGCTCCAGCCAGCCAGATCTGTATCATAACACTGTACCAAAAATTCTGTGGGGGAAAGTTGGTAATCCCAGCAAACTGAAGGACACAGGACGATCATGCCAGGACAGACTGAGTTACACTGGACTTTAAGGCTAGCCAGAATTATACAGAAAAACCGTCTCAAAAGCCAAGGGCTATAGATATAGCTCAGTGTAGAATGCTTGCCTATCAGGTAATTCAAGTCACATACCCAAAGTCTCATCTCTGGGTACTGTTTTTAAAAGGTACAACAAAGTTCCAAGTCTACAAAACTACAGTAAGAATGACAGCATAGTTAGTACTACTGAAACAACTTCCCAGTATAGTTTTCCAGCTGCTCATTCATAATTACCTTTCTAGATTCTAGGAGTTGATGAAGGCCGACAACAACTAGAAGCCCAAGACCAGCAAGGAACATATACATAAAAATTCTGGCAAACAGAAAAAGAAAATATAGTTGATGTTAATTCATACATGCCATATCTAATTAAAAACAAAATCCCAACATATGCTACCACAGCTTTCCAAATAACTTGTAGGAAAAAGAAATGACAGCATTTTAATTAATCCCAGGCAACAAGCTTTACAAACTTCCTGTTATTTATAGTTAAGAACATTCTGCCAATAAAAAATTCTACCACCTAAAATGTATTTATTTCAAAGTCACAGTTTAAGCTTTACTTACGTTTCTCCATCTAACCCGTCCTCTCTTTCAATAACTGTAACTGTCTGATTGAAGACCGCATCTTGGAAAACATTGCCCTGTTTAAGAAACATGTTAAAAATCACATATGAGATGTGCTGAAAGAGTAAAAATTACAAGTGTTCTCAAAACTGTTCTCCTACTAAACTTACCTTTCCCATCACTCAGTTACAAGGGACAACAAACCCATATGTAATTGTCAATGCCAGGTTAGAAACCTTATGATGTCATTTCTCCTATAAAATGCCTAGAAATTTGCCAAGACCACACTCTACTTTCTGCAGGGAGCAGGGAGATGGTGGCTTCAGGAGCTAGGACAGCAGTGAAGGTCAGAGAGCAGTGGCAAGAAGAAGCAGAGCTCATCCCCCCACACACCCAAGCTCCTGAGCAGCTGCAGCTTCTACCTGTCACCCTGCAAACAAGTTCAGCGGCAGCTGCACGAGCAGACATTACAAAGCAGACCCGAACAAAGTCAGGGTCTAAACTGAAACTGGAATGGAAACCAGTGATTCATTTCCAGTTCCAAAGTACTTTTTCCATTATCATCCTAACATTTTTTTTTTTGACAGTTCTTCCAAATACAGCACTTTGAAACTAGACCTGAACTCAGTTCGATCCTACTTGAAAACAAGATGAAATGACAGAAACAAAATGAAACAACCCTTCAGCTATTTAAATGCCACTCTGAAGACAGGATAAGAAGCTTTGTCTCTGTACTAATCACAATGCAGGTCCCAGCTGAAGACACAAGGTACAGAGTCACGGGGTGAGGGAAGTAGAACCCACGCCTCAAAGGAAGTTCTTGGGGTAGGGAATGGTATAATCACAGTCTGGTGTGACAGAAAATGTAAGATCTGTCACTTGAGGACTACTCCCTGCAGCAGTGGGTTTCTCTCAGGCTAAGTGAAATTAACACATAAACCTTGCTGCTAATACTGTATTTAAAAGTGGGTTGTATTTTATCTATGAGTACATAAAGAGCAAAACAGTAACAAAGTCTTTAAAAGCCTTTAAATGGGCAACAGGTCTACAAAAAAATAGCACAGAACAAACATCTTAATATTCAATAGATCTAAGTAAGAGGCAGACTCCCCAATACCCTTAGTTGCCCATGTCAAGATCCAGCTTGAGTCACTTTCCCACACACATATGGCAGCACCTAGTGACACACAGCTTAGATATGCACACTTATCACTAAGCTACTGCTTACTTTTGGCCATCTCCATCACCACCTAATAAACGTGGCTAGAGACAGATAGGTGGTTCCTCTTGTATTCCTGGTACCTATTACAGTTTGAACCACCAAATAAGCACTTATACAGACAGAAAACTATTGGACAATGGCCACTGTCCCTGCAGTCTCTAACAAAAACAAAACACAACTCAAAAGGTCTTACGTTCAAATCTTTGTAGTTCAGATTGATGACCAGACCAAAAGGCCGTCCCCCCATGGGCTCTGCTGGAATGAAGGAGTACTCAAAAGTCGCCTGTCTCTGTGGTGGCACTATAGTGTTCAGAGGAAGAGCTGTGAAATTCTGGATGTAAAACTGGTAGTCCTGAGGATAACGAAATGAAGCATCCAGCGATTCAACAATAAAATCTTCTGTCCCCTTGTTTGTAAAGCCTACCAGGAACTTCACGATGTTGTTTGCTGGAAAATCTAAGCCACAAAATAGGAGGGATGAGGGGTGGGATCAGAACACATTTAGAGTTCAAAATGAAGCACAGGCATGGACTTAATTTCAAATTTCTCTTCACCAGGGCACTCTAGTGTCAGAGCTATAGTACAAACTAAAAATCTTTTGTCTGTTCTCTGGGTATTGCAATTTCAGCCAAATCACATCCAGATTAAGGGACTAAGAAAATTGTGGCAGCCAAGATGATCATTCAAGAAGTTTATATAATTCAGTATGTTACTATAAAAATAAATGGGGGGGCGGGGTCAAACACTCCAATTTTCTTAAGTGCTGAGTACAGAACAGGAGCTTTGTACATTCTAGGGATGCAAAGAACTACTGAGTCCATCTCCAGCAATCAAATCATTTTTTTAAGGCATGAAGTTGAAATATATAGAAAACGGAGCGCTTAACACCAAAAATGAATGGTTTCTGTTGTTGTCTTCCATCACACTCAAGGACAGTCTAATGGGTTGAACTCCACCCAGTACAACACAGACTACAGAACAAATAGATCTGGGTGTGAACCTTGTCTCTGCAATCCATTCTATGTTCTGAGTAACCACAGAAGTTCCTTAACCCCTCTAAACCCAAGATCAACAATAACTACCCTCAGGGTTTGCTGGGATTAAATAAGCACTGCAAAATATAAAGAACAATGCTATTCACAAAGCCCTCAATAAATAAATGTACTCAAGAATTTGAGAAGCCCCAACTGGAAGACTGGAAATGTTCCAAAATCTAAATCTTTGTGGGTCAATACGATGCTACAAGTGAAAAATCCAAGTCTAAAGTGATGAGGTGTACATGAAACAAACTCCACTGTACAAATAATTCATTATGTATTTAAAAATATTCTAAAAAAAAAAAAAAAAAACCACCAAAGCCACTTCTGCTCCCATGCATTTGGAGCAAGAAATATGCAACCTTAATTTTTATATTTAAAATTAATGCTTTGCTATAACCAGGACACCCACATACACACATAATTTTTTAAAGAAGAATGTTTAATTTCTAATAAACCAAATACTTCATTTCCATTTAAATACCAGCATTACTACACACAGCAGTATTCATATACAGAAGATCGGAATTAAACAGATAATTACCTTCTCCCTTTACAAATAAGATAGTTGTGTCTGCACTCGGTGAAGCTTCCGGTTCACCAGACACATCTTCTTCTTCTTTATCTTCTGCCTAGGGGCAACAACATTAAAAACAGATGCTGTGGCAGAGGTGAGCAAAAGTCACTGAAGTACAGACTTCACTAGACTGGGAGAAAATACTGATCTGATGGAACTGGTGGTAGGAACCTTTCTTATTTAAGAGGAGAGTGTAAGTGCAGTCCCCCACTATCACAATTTACATAGTGGAGTTTCCTGAACTGGAGAAATCACGAGTCAGCACATCCCAAGTGCAATGTAAGAAAGAGCTTCTCCTGGGAAAGCCATCTCCTGGATCAGGGCATCTCTCCTCCAAGTAAGTATAATGGTGTTACTTTGTTCTACTTCATCAATTAAATAAAACTTCTAGAACAGGCCATGAAAAACATGAACAGAGTAAGCCACTGGGAATTTGGTAGCTCTACTTCACAAGGCAGGATATGGCTTTTGAAGGCTGAGGCAGGACTGCTTAATTGAGCACAGGAGTTAAAGCCAGCTTGGGCAATAGTGTCTCCAAAATACAAGACGCAAGTAGGCAAATATACCTGAGATAGAAAGGCTAACATATTCTGTAAGAACAAAGTAACAAGTATACCGGAGGGAAGGGGAGAGGGGAGGGAGGGGAGAAGGGAGGGAAGGAGGAAGAGAGAAAGAGAGAGAGAGAGAGAGACAGAGACAGAGAGAGAGAGAGAGAGAGAGAGAGAGAGAGAGATCACAACTAAGATTCAATTAATGGACTTCAGAATAGAACAGAAGAGTAAGACAACAGTTCAACCTGCTGGAACTACATAAAAGCAGACAATCACTTATGGAGGAAAGACAGAAGGACAGACTGGTGAGTGCCAGACTCCGTAGTGGGCATATGAAATTGCACATGGTGCTATCCTGCAAAGTGGTGGAAAAATCGGTGGAACTCAAGGCAAGGGGCTAGAGAGGAGGCCTGAAAGCCATGAACAGACGGCTGTAGTGGTTACAATCAGGTTTTACCAACGTTAGGGAGTAAGAAGAAGGTGTTAGCATAAAGAATCTCAGCAGCAAGTAGGCAGGAAAGGGGAAGGGGAACCACAGAGCCCAACATAGTGGGATTCAAAGTGCAAACAGCAAATGATAAAAACCGCCAGGAATTTGGCAATAAGGTTGCTGGTGACCTCAGCAACTTTCACTACACATATAGGATGGATCCTGATGGGTAATGAATAGGAAGCTAAAGTAAGAGGAAAGATTACTCTTTCAGAAAGTACCTGGTACCAGCAAAGGCAAAAGAGAGTAGCAGCTGAAGTGGGAAGACAGTAAGTAGATCTGCATGTGTGCAGCTCCAGGCCTGAATGCCAATGAGAAGGACCAATGACTGAGGCTACAAAAGCAAAGTATCCTTCACCATGCATGGGGTGAGGAGATCCTTGGAGTGAGTGCGCCTCATTGTTAGGGGAAAATGCACACAAGTTGAACTGTTGACAGCTCTCATTTTCTGACGCCAAAGCCAGCACTGCTACCAGAGGACCAACACAGAAGTTAAAGCAACCAATGTTTGGAGGTACGGCTGACATCCTAGAATGCATATGAAAGTAAGGTAACTAACCTTATGATTTACCTCATGTTATCAAGAACTAAAAAGCCCAGTGCCTACTACCTGGTGAAACAGCAGACTAGTCTGTGATCCCAGATCATCTCCACAAGCAGGAGAGAAGAGAACAGGCAGCACAGGTGAAAGCTGCTCCTCTAATGAGACGGGTTGAAGATGCAGAGCTTCCATGTGTAAGGCTTGGCAGAGACCGTCAGTAAAGGTCTCTTAAAGGCAGGGAGCCAGCACAGCAAAAAAATTAAGGGTATTCTATTCAGATGAAACATCATGCTTATACATCAAAATGTTAACTCCCCCACCCCCAAAAGAGCAAACCACCACCTTAAGAGGCAGGCATACCCATACAAATGAAACAAACTTTATGGAGGAATGATTACAGTATTCCTAGGCAGGAATAAAGCTGCAGCATTGACACTAATTTAAGCTAGGCTTTTTGTTTATTTGTTTTGAACTTTATGTGTATTTGTGTTTTGCCTCCATGTATGTATACCTATGGAGCATGTGCACACACTGCCCATGGGAGACAGAAGAGGGAATCAGATCCCCTGGAACTGGAATTTCTGATGTTTGTGAGCAGCAGTGCTGGTGAAGGAAAAAGAACCAGGTCCTCAGGAAGAGCAGCCAGTGTTCTCAACTGCAGAGCCATGCCTCCACCTCTAAGCCAGACACTCTTATTACCATTATTACAGAGTACAATTTCAGAGCTAACTTCTAAGAGATATTCTATTACTATTCATAAGATGTGTATTTTATCACCTGCTCTGCTCTTCATTCCCTGCTCCCCAAACACACACACACACACACTCTACCCGAAAGAACATGGACTTTAAGAAAGCAGGGGAAATATGTCTCACCTGTTCAAGCTAATATCCAGAGCAGAGAGAGCCTTGCACATATAGAGATGCCCCCATGGGAGTCATGGCAGGTTGTTGAAAAGAAGTAAGCACAAAAAAAGAAGGCAGACCCAGAAAGCTAAGCACCACAGGCTACACATGAAACAGCTCAGGGTCTGCTGCTAACACCTGAGCTATTCTTTTCCCCTCCTACCTTCACATATGAATGATCCTGACATGTTCAGTACATCTTTTCTCCTCCTCTACTCCAGAAAAGCCTTCTGTTCATTCTCAGTGACTTGCCCTTAGGTCAACTTAAACCCAGGGGAGATAGCTCAGAGGCTAAGAGCACATACTGCTTTTGCAGAGGACTCATATCTAAAATCCACTACTGTCTGTAACTCCCACTCCAGTAGATCCAATAACCCTGGTCATCTCAGGCATTTGCACTCACATGCAAGTACCCACACATACATATATAACTTCAAAAATAATTACCAAATTATTATATTGCCTATAAAAAGAATATACTCTTGGGCTCAGTTGGTAGTGTACTTCACCACTATACCTGAAGCCCTGGGTTCAATCCCCGACACCACATAAAACATGGCACTACAGTACACACACACAACCCATCATGTCCTATACTTGCAAGAAGCAGGAGGACCAGAAGTTCAAGGTTATCCCCAGCTACCATGGGTTTAAGATCAGCCTGGGCTACATTGAAACTACCTCAAAATCCTGGGGGACCCCATCTTCATGTATTATATACATTCTAGATTTTGTATATAGCACTAACCAAATCTGTGGGTTCATCTTCTTCTACTTCAGCTTCATCATCTTCATCTTCAATTATGGAATCTTCCACTGTTTCTTCATCTTCTGTAAGATCCTGAGCCACTGCTAATGACCCTGAAAATAAAATAAAAATGAATACAACTTTTGTTTGTTTTTGGAGAAAGTTTCTTTGTATTGCTTTGGAGCCTGTCCTGAAAGCAGCTCTGTAGACTAGGTTGGCCTAGAACTCACAGAGATACACTTGCCTCTGCTTCCCAAGTGCTGAGATTAAAGGTGTGCACCACCAATGCCTGGTACAAATACTTAACTTTATTAGTGTTTTTAAACATCAGGACTAGACAAGAAAATGTCCTAGCCAGGTGGTGATGGTGCACATCTTTTAATCCCAGTACTCAGGAGGCAGAGGCAGGCAGATCTCTCCGAGTTTGAAGCCAGATGTTTTACCTGTAGTAATTCAGTCTCCTTGGTCAGCTGAACAATCTTACTACACAAAATATTTATATTATTTTACTAGTAGTCTTAACTATAACATGTTCATTTTAATTGGAGTATTTCTAGTATCAGGAGGCAAAAAATGGGGCAGGCCAAATTCAGTGGGTTAAGGGCGTTTGCTGCCAAGCCTGACCATGTGAATTTGATCTTAGGATTCACTCTGAAAGGTCCTCTAGTCTTTGCATATGCACTGTAAGGCACAAGTACAGACAGACAGACAAAGACAGATAGACACACACAAAATGTAAAATTTAAAATAAATAGAGGTATCTTCATGATTAGTAGCAAAGAAATAATTATTTTTGCACATGACTTCAAGCATATTTTCAGATAAATATAAAAAATGTAAATATCAAAAAAATTATAATCAAAATGCCAAATTATAAGTCATAGTTTTATAGCAAGGCTTTCTCAACAAGTTACATTACCTCACTTTTTGAGGATAACCCTCAAAACCTCTTCAAAGTTCTAGCAGTTCTTTCCCTTCTCAGAAACTGATGATGTGGCAATTCAGAAGGGAAGGAATATGGGAAGAGCCACACGTGCAATACCCAAGAGAAACATTCTGCGCTTAGGACCATGCGTTTTTAACTCTTTTCACTTTCCTGAGTTAAAACGGTTCATTCATAGTTTATATATCAATTTCCAAGCCCGTTTTAAAAAAGAAAGAAAATCCAAGAGGTACGGGGTTGTAGTTGAGTTGTTAGCGTCCATGTCTTGCATGCTTGGCATGCTGGATGCCCTGGGCTCATCCCCACCACCTCATTCATGAGGTGTGGTGACAGACACTGAAACTCAGCACTCCAGAGGGTCAGGCACAAGGATCAGAAGTTCAAGGTCGTGCCACTACTGAGATTTCGAAGCCAGCCAGAGCTATCTCCGTGAAACTGTCTCAACATCTGTCCTATGTCCACATCCGGCCCCCAACCAAAGTCCCTAACAGTAACTCAAAAGTCAGGTTAGCTATAAGTAGAAGCCAATCTCTTCCCGTTTGCTTGGCTAAACAGCTCCTGAACAAGGATCATTACTTTTTATGCCCTGGGCCGCTGAATCCTAGAAAAAGGAAAGGAATTCTGGCGATCACGGAAACTAACTCATTTTACAAACTGGAAAACCAAAGTTCATGAAGGGCAAGAGGAAAAAGTTGCCACGTTTTTACATTCTGCCAAGTTTTTACCCCAGGTTAATCGTTGGAATGAACAGATTTATAAAGCTCGAAGCAACTTTTTCCCAGCACATTTTCCAACCAGCAGAAACTGGCTGGGTAAGGGAGAGGGGAGCGGGTTGAAATTAGCAAAGGATTAGACAGCCATCCCGTGGGGGCTCTTCAGAAGCCAATGACCTGCAGCAGGAGGAAGGGGCGTTTTTGGACACCGGGCCTCGAGGTCCACACGGACCGCGATGGGCGAGCGAGGAGACCGAGCGAAGGTGATCCCACCGCGGCCGCCGAGGTGGAGAATCCGCTCTGGGCGAATGAATGGAGGCGCGCCCGCGTGGGGCGAGCGACACGTCAGCGCAGAGCCGGGGGCCGGGGGTCGGGGTCCCGCGCCGAGCGCGGGCAGAGAGGCCAGGCGGGCCCCGGGCGTGGGTCCCGCGGACCGAGGACTAGGGGGACCGTGCTCGCGGAGGGGGCCGAACCGCGGCGGGACCTGGGGGCCAGCACGGCCCCCGGGAGTCCGGCAGGGAAAGAGGTCCCGGGCGGCTCGGTGCCGGCCCATCGCCCGCGCCCCTCACCTCCGGGGCCGCCGCGGAGCAGCACGGCGGCGGGGAAGGCCAGCAGGAACAGCAGCAGCAGGCGGGGGAGGAGTCTCATGGTGCGGCCGGTCAGCGTCCACCGCGCGTCCGCTACGGCTATCGGCGGCTCCGGCGGTAATGGCGTTACAATTCATCCGGGCTCCGCGGGAGGGGAGGGGCACGCACGCGCGCCAGCCGTGGCCCCGCCCAGCGGCCATCGACGTGGCCTCTAGGCGCCCAGGGGCGGGTCCTGCGGTCCGCGAGATCACGTGGCCGGCGGTGAGGCCTCGGGGCTCCCGCGAGAGCCTCGCAGCCCCACCCCTTCCAGGGATTTAACTCCTTCGGTGGTGCTGTGAGCCGCAGAGCCTTGGGAAGTACTGGTGGCATAAGGGACGGGAGCTTCCTGCGTGTGTGGCAATTTGAAAGACTGGAAGGGCTGTGGGTAAGGACAAAAAAAAAAAAAAAAAAAAAAAAAAAAAAGCCAGGAGTGATGCCTCGCGCTGTAATCCCAGCCTTTGGGAGACTGAGGCAGGAGGATTGCGGCGAGTCCGACAGCAGCCTGGGCTACAGAGGAAACACCTTGTCACAAAACAAAGCCGATAGAAAGGGGAACACACAGACTGGAAAATCTACCCCCATCCTCTGCAGTAAACAATGAGAGTTCTGTAGTTTTATTCTTTTAAATTTTACTGTGTGTGTGTGTGTGTGTGTGTGTGTGTGTGTGTGTGTGTGTGTGTTTGCTGGTGCACAGAAGTGGAGGCCAGGCAGGGGACAAATAGGAATTGATTTTCACCTTCCACCTATGTGGGTCTTGGACTTGAACTCTGATCCTTAGGTTTGTATCACAACCATCTCCCAAGCTCGGTTCTGAGAATTTTTTTTTTAATGTAACTTAGAAATCACCTAGCATTTCTGCTGTTTTCACTCCACAAGATCTCACTTTTGGTATATTTCTGGCAACTTCGGCTTGCCAGTGTGAAACAAACTCAGGAGAACCTCCAGACACCATCCTTAACCAGAGGCTTTCTTCGTGGTTTTCCTGTTGGCTGTCAAGAGACACCATGACCAAAACAACGTATAAAAGAGCATTTAGTTTATAGGCTTGTATACAATTTCAGAGGGTGCGTTCATGACCATCTCCCAGGGAGACTGGGAGCAGTTGGACATGTTGCTAATGCAGTACCTGAGAACTTATAGTGCTGTGCCAAAAACGACCAGACAGAGAGGTAACTCCAATGGCATGGGCTTTTGAAGCCTGGAAGCCCACCCCTCAATGACACACCTCCTCCAAGAAGGCCACACCCATTCATTAGCAAATAGTTCCACCAACTGAGGATGAAGTGTTCATATGGGAGCCATTCTCATTGAAGCCACCACAGAGATGAAGGATGTTTGGAACCTCTGAGCCACATAGGGAATAAATAAACGCCCCTAGGAATTGTTGGCTGGGGTGGAAGTCACATCTAGACTTACTAACTTCAGCAGGTACAGGTTGGTTGAAACACGTGCTGAGAAAAGGTGACAGAGACTGTCCATAAATCTATGAATATGATAAAGGACCAGAAGTGGGAGAGAGTCAGTGAGAGTCTCAGTGCAATAATAGTGCGTCACCTCAGTTACATCCCTGAAATAGACAGTCAAATAGAAGGACATGTTTGTCAAAACAATGCCAAAAGAAACAAAACACAAAAACCAGTGGTGTGAATAAGAGCAGCCTCCACAGGATCATATCTATAAATGCTTAGTATAGAAAAGTGGCACTATTGGAGAAAGGGTAGGAGGTGTGACCTTGCTCGGCAGGTCCAGTTCTCTCTCTGCTGCCTGTGGATCAGGATGTAGAACTCTAGTTCCCTCTCCAGCACCATTCTGTCTCTGAACAGCCATGGTCCTGCCATGATGATAGTGGACTAAGTCTCTGAAACTAAGCCAGCCCCCAATTACATATTTTCTTTTATAAGAGTTGCCCTGGTCTCTTCACAGAGCAGGTCTCAACAGTCATGACACAAAAGGGGTTTTTAAGTTTGTTTTTGAGACAGTGTTTCTCTCTGAGATCCTCTTGAAGTATAGGTGAAGGATTATTCCATCCAGTGAGTACTCAGTATAGTCTGCCGCATCAAGACAGTGTCAGCCATCCTGTGGCTCTGCATGGAAGTATCAGTGAATGCTGGGTGATGATGGGAGGCAGAGGCATGTGGATCTCTGTGAGTTTGAGACCAGCCTGGTCTACAGAGTGAGTTCCAGGACAGCTACAGCTGTTGCACAGAGAAACCCTGCCTCAAACAGACAGAGTATCAGTGCAGAGTGAGGTTGCTCCTGGGGAGACCCTCCCATGTGGCATGGCACCCTGCAGTAGCTGTTGGGCCAGTGACAGCACTGGCGACTTTTGTTGCGCACTTTTAGGTATTTAGCTATGAAAGGTTCAGTAGAAACCAATAACGTGTGTGCCCAGAAGTGACTGATATATCATGAACTTGGGGAACATGAAAACGTGAAAATGGGAGGCGGAAAAGGCCAGCATATTCAGCCATTTAATTATATAAAAAGTATAAGTGAGTGTTTCAGGGAGCCTAGAGCCCAGGCAGCTTTCCCTCAGTGCCCACCAGGAAAGTTGTAGTATTTATTAACGTCCCATCTACTAATTTAAGACTTCCCTAGCATCCCCTTTCATGTCTCCCTGTCCCCTCCCAAACTCTAACCTACCTTGTGGAGGGTGTCTGTTTTCTAGGAAGATGGGACATCCAGGACAATCACATTGATACAGTTCAGACATCTACCGGTGATTCTCTGCTTTGGTCATTTGATTTCTTTAGACTATGTGGGTGCAGAAAATCACTTCCCTTCATACTTAAGTTTGCCTTAGCATTGTTCAAATTGCATGAGCCCTGGGTTTGTTCTCTGCATTCTCCAGGCGACTGTATGTCCTTCAGAAGTTCACTCATCTGTTACCTCCTCCACTTAACCTGACCTGCCTTAAAATTACAACCCTCGGGCTGGAGAGATGGCTCCGTGGTTAAGAGAACTGTTCTTCCAGATGACCCAAGTTTGGTTCCTAGTACCCATGATTTCAACCTTTCTGCCTCTCACTCTGAGATCTCTCCTGTTCATGTCATAGCATTTTCTGTCTTCTTATACAGTCTAGTCTTGGGTCTCCTGTCTGCTACTGCACCCTCAGTCAGTGTTAGAAAACAGTCTGACACCAGGGAACTTGGTTGTGTTTTGAGACAGGACTTTCTTGTCCTTAAGCTTTGGATCCTCCTGCCTCAGCTTCCCAGGTGCCAGTACTACAGGTGTGTGCCGTCATGCCCAGGTCATAGATACTTGTTGAACCAATAATATAATGGTTTGTTATAGTTACATCTTTCCTCCTTAAATTTTTAATGCATTTGTGGGGCTCTAATAAAATATCAATCAAAACAGTTGTGTTTATTGTGTGTGAACAAATACTTGTGTTCTTTCATGTATCAAGGAGCAGAGAAGAATTAAATCTTCTATTGTCCACTCGCAGAGGGAACAAAAATCCACGGGAAAAGGGAACAGAGAACAAGGCTGTTCTGGCCAGTGTCTCGATTGGCAGGAGGGCCCCCATTCCTTCCCCAGCCCACACTTCAAAAGAGCTGAGCAGTCCAGCCGCCGGACTGACCGCAAAACTCACCGCTTAACCCGCCTCTGTCCCCTCGGGCTTTGCCCTCCTTTCTCTTACAGTAAAATGTTTATAGGCCAGTCAAAAGCTGGTTGTCATTTGTGGCTTGGATCCTGTCACCCGAGTAAAGATGTGATTCTAGAACATCCCTCTCTCTCTCTGCACCACTCCCATCAGCACACCCCGCCCTCTAATGGCCCCTCTCCTTTCAGTGGCATTCCCTAACAGTGAAACTTCTCTCTCACTCTGCAGTTTTCTCAGCCGGCCTGGGATTTTAAACCCTCCACTAAAAGTCGATAAATGTAGTGGCACTCATGTAAAGCCCCCACCCTGCCCCAGCACTCAGTTTTCTACCTCTGTGGCTCCGTCTCCACAGGAGTACTGAATAATACTAAGCTTCTGAGAATGGATTCACCAGCTCGGAGTGTCAGCCCTACCAGCTTTTGTTCTAGTGGAAAGTTGACAGCGGATGGGAAGGAAGGCCCTGAAGAGAGGCCGTGGGGAGAGAGTGGTCAGGTTCTGTTGGGAGGCAAGGGCTATACATGCAGGAAATCCCAGACAGAACTGGGACAATGGCAGTGGAGATATGAAGACAAGAATGGGAGCCAGGCAGAAATAGCCTGGGCACACTACAGTGAGCTGCAGTGAGACTAGGAGAGGTGAGGGGGAATGCAGATGGCATAACCTCCAGAGAGCTATGCTGTTGTAACGAAACACCATCATAGAGGAAGGACAGAGGGACACCTGTCGCGTCCATGACACTTTTGTTGTGATTGCTCTGATAAAATACCCTGAAAAAAGCACCTTCGGGGAGCAAGTTCTAGATTACTGCCGTCATTTGGGGGAACTCAGAGACAGCTGATCATATTGTACCCACAGGCAAGAAACAGAGCAAGCAAGCTTATGTTCATCTCCCTGTCTCCTTAGCGTTCATTCTAGGACCCAGTCCACAGAATGGTCCCATCCAGTTCAGGGTGTGTCCTCCCCACTCACTTAACTAGCTTAATTAACAGACTATTTCACAAGCATGCCCACAGGCAAACTAATCTAGACAGAGCCTCATTGAGCCTTCCGGGTGACCCCAGATCCTGCCTAGTTGACAGCAGAGACCCCAGAAAGGGTACTGCCTAGTTTATACAATCAGGGGTCTCAAGTAAGTCCAGGAGGCTGAGGGCTATCCACTCTAAAAAAAAAAAAAAAAAAAAAAAAAAGGTACCACTGCCATGAGGTCCAGCTTCCAGCAGCACAGGGCTCAATGCTGATCCTGGGAGTCATCGAACTAGGACTTTTCTGAGGACTGCAGCTTAGTTCTTCATTTCTTCATTTTATTATTCTTACTGTTGCTTTTTCTACTCTATTCTTCTGATGTTTCCCTTCTGTTTATCTTCTAACTTCATTTCTACATCTTTCCTGGTGTTTCCCTTCTCTTATTCTTGATGTTTTCCTTCTGACTTTGTTTCCTTACAGCTTTTATGTCCCTGAAAAAATCTTTCAAGCAATATAAAAATTGCAGCGTGGTTATATTCTACTTTTCAAGTGAATGATTCCAGGTTTTAAAAATAAGTTTTCCATTTCTCTTACATGGTTAAAACAAAGTCATCCCAAGAACCCACATACATTCACATCTAAGTAACTTGCTATAGATTAACAGAGTATAAGCAAACGGTATTTTTCTCAGCCAGTTCTTTTACTAGCATTTACAAAGAAAGAATCAATCACTTCATTACCTATCTTGAAAGATGATCTTATAAGGAGTCTTAAAGGAATCACAAACCTAAACTTTTTTATATGAAAACCAATTTTAAGCTCTTCTTTAAATCTTCAGGGTGCATACCCACTCATCAACAGTTTCTTTTCTTTCTTTTCTTTTAATATCAGAAAGCTGAGGGCAGAAATGGGTACAAGGAATCAATCATCATCTTTGATCACCAACCAGTCCTAGCAAGGAAGGTATGTCCAAAAGTAACAACAGCTGCTTTGTTTTTAGCTTAATGATTCCCTCACTCAGCTTTGTGTCCTTCTAAGGCTGTAGGTTACTTTCCTGGGTTTTTCACCTCAAAGCTATTTGGAAAAAACATCTTAGTCTAAGCTTAGGTTATTTTCAAAGCTTTGTTGCAGTTATGGTGCACTCTGAAACCTGTGAACACATCTCCCAACATTAAGATTAAAAGAATGTAAGCTATCTGCACTCCTGGGACTCAATTGTTTTTAATAATTAACCCAAGACACAGTCTGTATGGCTCCTCAGTAGAAACTCGTGTGTTCTAGCTGTGTGACACTTTTTTTTTTTAATCCACTGCAGCCTCTGCTTTATCAGAGGCAGGAACAACATTAAGTCCTATGGGCAATATAGTCATCAATGTGGGTAGTGACTTTACAGGAGGAGGGCGGGGAGCTAGCTAGACTCCTTTCCACTCGGTCTTTTGTGCCAGGCGAGAACACAGTGCTGGACCTCCGTGGAGGGCACAGTGACCTAGTGCCACCCTGTAAGTGGTGCCAGGGCCCTCAGCAGGCACCAAATCAATCAGTGACTGAATCTTGCATTTGAAACTCCAGAACTATGAGGAATAATTTATGTCCTTTACAAATTGCACATCCTCAGATATTTTTTTTGTAGTAGCAGAGCCAGACTAAAACAGACACCCCACCCCAGCTAGGCCTGAGACAATTCCCAATGCTGGAACCTAATAACTAAAGCAGAAGCCAGGCT
This sequence comes from Cricetiscus sungorus, assembly GCA_030556225.1. Taxonomy (NCBI): domain Eukaryota; kingdom Metazoa; phylum Chordata; class Mammalia; order Rodentia; family Cricetidae; genus Cricetiscus; species Cricetiscus sungorus. The sequence continues at coordinate 6,070,131 of JANBXA010000190.1, forward strand.
CCTGTGACAGCCCTGGGACACCACAACAACCCATTTTCCCTCAAAGAGGCTCATGGCCATCTACACACAGTGTCTTAGTCACTGTTGTACTGCTTATAGAGAACAGTGAAGCGACTCATGGTCAAGGCAACTCCAAAGCATTTGATTGGTGGCTTGCTTTTAATTTAGGGCTTAGTCCATGGCATTATCATCATGGCAGGGAGCATGGTGGTAGGCAGGGGATGGAGACCAGCCAGGCAGAGAAGTAGCTAAGAGCTACATTTTGATCTGCAAGCTGTGGGTGGGGCAGGGTGGGGCCTGGCATGGGCTTTTGAAACCTTAAAGCTCACCACCAGTGACACACTTCCTCCAACAAGGCCACGCCTACTCTAACAAGGCCACATCTCCTAATCCCTCTAATCCCATCAAAGAGTTCAAATATGTGAGCCAAGGGATCCATTTTGCTTCAAACCACCACAGGTAGCAATCATGTTTGGAGAATGGAACCCCCAAACTTTCTGGAAATTGATGACTGCGAGTCTGAACTGACATCCAACATGCAAAGTGCCAGCATGGTCCTTTTAGAGTGGGAAGGTATATGTGAGTCAGGTGATCTGCACCTGGCCTCTGAGAGTACACATGGAATGAGTGGACAGACATGCTTGGTTATTGAAAGCACTGTCATATCAATTCCCAGCATGTAGGGTAAAGGAAAATGACAGCATGCTTTTTGAGGGTGCTGTCACTATGCTCAGCCAGCTAAGATAATAAACACATCTGTCAGGGCCTGGTGGCAAAGCCTTGTTTTATCAAAGATACTCAGAAGACAGGCAGGAGGATCATAAGTTCGAGCACTGTCTGGGCAACTATGATTCTGTCTCAGACAGTTCAGTGGTAGCTCACACTTGGCACAAGTAGACCCTAGGTTCAGTCTGCAGCACCAGGAAAGTAAATAAATGACACGTCTAAGGGCTGCCTCTGTAGCAGTGATGGAACACATGCTAGCAAAGGAATAGGAATCATCATTAAATCTGAGCCTTTCCCTACCCCTCCAAGGCTCCCTCATTCTGTTTGCTATTCCCTTTGGAGTCTAAATCCAAATTTAACTTGCCAGTCAGTAGTCCCTTGTAAATGCTAGACACATCATGTCATATGATCTGGTGGGGGAGGTACGTCCCGTAACATTGGCGTATTCAGCATGTCCTTCAGAACTGGTTAGGCACTCCATACATCCTTACTCTTGCACCCAATAGACTGATTGAAGTGTAACATCTTGTGAGATGAAATGATTTCCAAATTTCTACCAGCAGAGTATGTTGATCAATGGCTACACTTTCAGCCTTGTTTGGTGATTTGACAAAGGGATGGAATGGGGTGAAGGAAAATCTGGAGGCAGGAAACCAAGCAGGATATAACATCAATAGGTCACATGTTTGTTGTGCAAACACAGGGGCTTGATTCACATTTCCAGATTCACATTTTTAAAAGGCCGGGTATGCGCTGCATGCCTGCAGTCTCAGCACTGTGAAGACAGAGACAGGAGGATTCCTAGGGCTTGCTGGCCAAAGTAGCCTATTTATTTAGGACAGAGCTGTAGGCTCTGTCCTAAAACAACATGGTCATCCAAAGTTTGTCCTCCACATTGGATATTCAAGCACACACACACACATGCACACATACAAATAAATCCACATAACTCCAGGAATGAATGTTTAATCATGCATTACTGACAGTTCACGTGGAGATAGAACATTCTTTATAGTATTCATCAAGATGACCTACCAACGTCATGGACTTTGGGTGATTTTCTAATCTTGGTCTGTAAGGAAGAAGGAAAATGATGTAAAAAATGGGGAGAGAAGACTAAATGGTGACTATGGTAAAAACACAAAACAAAACAAAAAAAACCACAAAAACACAATTACTTTGGCATATTTGCCTCTCACTTTCAAGAAATTGTCCTTTAGGATCAAACTATGAGACCCTAAAAAGATGAAACTTTTCAACATATAGTGTGTGGTCCATGCTCAGTGTGGACCATCCTTGATGCATGTGAATAAAATTGTAGAAGCCAGCACCACTTTAAGGCGTGGCACTACACAGCTCTCTACATAAAATATAGGCCACAGTCTCATATTTGGTAGTGCCCTAATTCACTTAGGTCAAGAATCAACTTTGAAATGAAAACCTAAAAATCTCCTTGCAAGTGATGATCTAGGAGCAAAGATTAGACACCAGTGGGAGTGGAGATGGCTCAGTGACGGGGAGCACTTGCTGCTCTTGCAGAGGACAGAGACTGGTCCCCAGCACACATGTCAGGTGGCTCGCAACAGCAAGTAACTCCAGGTCCACTGGGTGCAAAGACTCTGCGATCACCTGTACTCACATGCATAATTCCACATAGAGACATATACATACATGAAATAAAGATGTATCTTAAAAAGCTAGGTATATGGGACTGTTTTTTATTAAATACCAAAGTTCCATTGTTTCTACTGCCAGAGAAACTGGACAAACTGGCACCATAATTTTGAGAAGATGCAGAGGAAGTCTCCGGCTGCACGGAGGTCCGAGGTCAGTCAAGACTTCGGAGTTCATCATGGCTGAAGCCTGCAGGGCTCTGACGTCATCACACATATGGACTTAGCAGCTGGGAAGTGCCTTGTGACCTCTTTCCCTTGTTTCAAAGTCAATAAGTCCATATAAATAAGCCTCAAGTTCAGTGTAAAGATACACTATGTGATAAGCAAGCAAATGTCTCAACTGGCAAATGTATATAATTATATGAAAAATATTTTTAAATAGTTCTAGGAAAAAAAATTCATAATATGTTTCTACAAGTCAAAGAAAATCCATGCTGTTTTGGAAATCGAAACTCCTGAGCAGAATTAAACTAGTGTTTGCAAAGTGATCATATAAAATAACTGTTTTTTTTTTCTAACTTTCCAACTTCAGTCTCTGTACTGATGAAGCTAGGACCCAACTATGTACTTACAGTCAGCCTACAAGGTTATGTATATATCGTGCTCATTGGGCTATATGACTGACTGAGACTCTTCCAAAATTACAGACTTTAAGATCTCATGATAGAGAAGATTTCATGTTAGCGAAGGGAGTCAGTTTATAAACATGGAGAAGGTGATAAGCACCTCAGTTCATTATCTTGCTTATAGCTTCTACAAGGACAGACAGCCTGGCCTTCTAATTCAGGCTCTACAAAATCTTTATTGTAACTTGGTAGATGGAACATAGCTGTAATCTCAAAACTTGGGAGCACTTGGTAGAAAGATTGTGTATTGTAATCTGTTCTGCATAGCAGAAAATAGTTCATAAAACCAACCACGAATAAGACCATCCCAAAATAATACAAAAAACAAAACCTGACACTGTATCTTACTAAACTTAGCAGGCTAGCCTCCAGAGTGGCTGAGGGTTTTAGATAAGCGCTACTATGTTAGGCCTACAAGATCAAGTTGATCAAGCAGCTATTTATACTAGGAAAATATGAAATACTTCATATTTATCTTTTATCTTAAATATAATGGGGAGATTTTTTAATGTAAATTTACTATATGTATTTTAAAGACTTTTTTTTTTAAAGGAAGGAAAGCTTACCTTGGCCTTCTGGCTCTCTCTTTAGGCATTCTAATTAAATCTTCCAAATGTCTATTTCTCTCTTCCAAACTGAAGGAAGAAATAATTGCATTTTACACAAAAATGAACTTTTTGAGGTGAATATTTGTATGTTCTCTGGAGGCTTAGTCATTGTTCTATTGTTGTGAACACACACCATGGCCACAACAACTCTTATAAAGGAAAGCATTTACTCAGGGGCTTGCTTAGAGTTTTTGAGGGTTCGGCCATTATCATCATGGCAGGGAACAGGCAGCCATGGCACTGAAGCAGTAGCTGAGAGTTTTACACCCTGATCCACAGACAGCAGGCAGAGGGAGACAGACACTGGGCCTGGCATGGGCTTTTGAAGCCTCCAAGCCCACCCCCAGGGACACACTTTCTCCAACAAGGCCACACCTCCTTATCCTTTCCAAACAGTTCCACTAACTGAGGAACACGCATTCAAACATATGAGGCTACAGGGCCATTCAAACCACCACAGAGACTGTGAGTTGATATTGTAAGGATTATGAGCTAAGATTGTCATCTCTAAGAAAATTACCCTGTTACATATTTTATGACCAGATTTTCTCATAACTAACATTAAATCCAAAGCTAATCAGATAGCTTCTGTCCATCTCACAATTCAGGAATCTGGTCTTTTCCTGGCAATTCAGAACACTTGGTCAATTTTTCCCTTTATGGGTTCCAGAGCTAAAGATAAGAATAGAAAATGGCAAATCTGTAGCATACCATTTAGATGGTTTGTTTGCACAGGGGGTCAGTTTAATAATAGCCCTGGAGTGTGTTAACAGAATTCCTGATCTGGGGCTGCTTTACCACAGGAAAGTATTTGGTACGGTCATAGCATTCTGTTGGTCTGTTAGAGATTTCCCTGTTTTCATGCATTTAGAGACACAGAAAGACAGGCAGACAGACAGACAGGCAGACAGACAGACAGGCAGACAGACAGACAGACAGACAGACAGACACAGAGGTGGGAGGGAGAGAAGAAAGGGGAGAGAGGGAGGGAGAGAGAGAAAGAGAGGGAGGGAGGGAGGGAGGGAGGGAGGGAGGGAGAGAGAGAGAGAGAAGAGGCACTTAGAATCTCAGATATATGCTTTAGGACACATAGTCAAGACAATAAAAGCCAGCTAATCTATAAAATCAAACACAGGCTGGATGTTGGTGGTGCATGCCTTTAATCCCAGCACTCGGAAGGCAGAGACAGGTGGATCTCTGTGAGGCCAGCCTGGTCTACACAGCGAGTTCTAGGACAGGCTCCAAAGCGCTTGGGTCTATCTGATGGTCTTTGTCTTCTAGATTCTTGTCTTCAGCTTATGCATTCACAATCAACCATGTTAGGCCTTGATTGTCAGGCTTGTGGGTTAGGCCCCTCCTTTCTTGGGAAGGGTATAAAAGGCTTGGGTAACAGGGCACACTCTGGTTGTTTCCTGGAAGTTCTGTTGTTTGGGATTCAAAGTAACTGTGTTTGGTTTTTTGAGACAGGATTTCTCTGTGTAGCCCTTGATGTACTGAAGCTCCATCTGTAGACCAGGTTGACCTTGAACTCAAAGATCTGCCTACCACCCAAGTGCTGGGATTAAGCAACACACCATTACTCTGGGTTGCAAAATGATTCTTGAAGGTGAGGCAGCCCCACCTGGAGAACGCTGGGTTGCCCTTCTGCCACTGGAAGGTCAATGCCCAGGGTATTACAGTAGTGTCGAGGACAGTTGGTTGAAGCCAGCATGTGTACCTACAGCTGCCCCTATCACAGTGTAAAGGTTTCTCACCTGTGTGGGGTTGCAAGCATGCCTTGAGGTGCCCATGTGGCTAGCTGTTCTTTCCCTGTCCCCACTTTGATCAGGAGTCCTCTGGCAAGCGTATGTCATATGCTCCTACAGAGCAGGTGGTACCCTGGCAGGTAACTGTGGAATGGCACCCTGGGGTAAGCACCCAGGCAGGTGACAGTCAGTGGTGCTCAGCAGGAGCTGGAGCTACAAGCAACTTGTGTGCTGCTTCCTGTTGCTGAGCTGTGGTCCAGCTTCCATCTTGGCCCTTAGGGGCCCACCAAACAAGCAAGAGGACACTATCTTGCTCAATTCTGGCATGCCATGCTGGCTATCAGAGCTCTCAGCCACTCAGCACCAAGTTGCCCATCAGTCTCCCAGGAGCTGCTGTCTGGTGGCTGTCTGTCCACCAGGTGGGAGGGGCGGTGGGGTTGGTGCCCACAAGCGGGTCTGCGGGCCCTTTAGGCATGGGGCACTGGAGGGTGGTAGCTCCCCCTGGAGGAGGAGGAGGAGGAGGATGGAGCTGAGGCTGTGGGGAAATAGTTACTGCCACTGGTTCCTGATGGGATAGCCAGATGGAGGGTCATCACTGTAGCTCTACCACTCCCCAGCTCTTCCCGTGACTGGCTGGGGAAGTGGGTGGTGGTGTCCATGGTGGAGGGGAGAACATGGGGTGGCAGCGCCTCACTCGTGCCCTAACAGCCACGTTACTCAAAGCCAGAGGTCCATGCAGATTTTAAAAAGAAACAAAACCCAAGACCAGAAGTTCCAAACTACCTGTGATTCTTTTTTCTTTGGATGAAATATGAACTGGTAGTGCTTTTTAAGAGGTTCGTTTATATACCAAAATTCTCAGAAGAGTTGTGAACTCTTGAAAACAGCAGCAAGGCAAGAAAGCAGTACCAGATGCCAGGCTGCGGCTCTTGAATCAGCAGCATCCTCCATGCAAAATGAATAATAAAGTGGTTTCTTCCGAACCAGGTCAGTCACATGGTTTTAGCCCACCCTAAACACACACCCTTGTTTTCCTATTTCTAAGAGTCAGAGAGAAAGATCTTAGAAGCCAGAGGATGAAATAAAACATCAGTAAATATTCACAAAAAAATTAGTTTTATTAACTTACTGTGCAATCTGAGAATGGGATATCTCAAGTCTTTGATCAGCACATTTGATAATTTCTTCATATGACGTTACCTTTATAAATACAAGCATTTGTATTTAACTTTGATTACTTTCTTCTTTTTAAAAATCTTTACAAGTTTAAGTTTAATCACAATAAATGAAAATCTCACTACAGACAAAACACCCTTTTCTGTTTTGATTTCAGGAATATGAATAACAATAGAGTTAGGCCCACTTATCAGGCTGGAAATGTGAGTCCCAGAAACTAGATATTTCCTCCAGTGAGTTCACTACATAATCTACCTGTCTGCACACAACAATACCAATGATACAGAGTCAACTAAGGGTTATAGCTTATTTGGTTAAAGTTAATGAAGTTAATGCAGTCTTTTTTTTTTTTTTTTCAGACAGGGTTTCTCTGTGTAACAGTCCTAGCTGTCCTGGAACTCAATGTGTAGACCAAGCTGATCTTAAACTCAGAGATCCGCCTGCCTCTGCCCCCAGAGTGCTGGGATTAAAGGCATGCATCACCTTCATTTTAAACACTTGGGAGGGAGGCTGAGGCAGTAGAATGTGAGATTCCAAGGCCAGCCTGGGTTACATATGGAGACAATGTCTCAAAAGACCAAAATGAAAACAAAAAGTAAACTAAAACACTTAAACTAGCAAAATGAAGACTTTATAAAGTGTCTGGAGCAAGGTTCTCGGCCACTTTCCAGCTATCCCGCTAATGGGGGCATTTAATGTGCTCTACAGGTAAAAGGGACCAGTGTAACAGGGCTTGGCAAACCTCAGATCCTTTTAGCTCTGGAGTTCTATTAGTTCTGATGTGATGTTTGTGTTGAGTTTTATCGTTGTTTGGTTTGGTTTTTATGCTGAGGACCAAACCCAGGGCAGGAGCTCTGCCAGTTGGGCCACATCCCTGTTGTCTCGCTGCCTGGCATCATTGTTGGAAGGTTTGGATTTGTTTGTTTTCCTGTAAGAAAACTTGTACCTTATTTATTAAGCTCCCTACATGTCTCCGGTACTTGTCATTCTCCTCGATGAGTCTGCTGTAGTGCTCTTCTTTACTCTCTAGAAGGCCCCCCAACTTTGTGATCTATGGAGAAACATCGGTGAAAATGTAACCTGGAAACCACCATGAGACAAGTGCAGAAATGAAAACAATCAGCTGTATTCTCTGAAATTGAGTTCTACTAAATTCAGTTAAGACAGAGATGAGCTGGATCTGGGGGCAGATCGCATACAGCACACACAGGCAGGAATTATGATGGACTTTTATTGATTCTGTTATTTTCTGCCATGGCATGGCTTTGTAAGTAACCGTGCATCTGCTAGGACCTACAGACGTTAATCATATCCAGCTTTCATTACCGTCCTTTGCATAGGTAACACACGCAGAGAGTTGCTTGAGTCTGAGTCAGAGCAGTGATGTGGGTGGTGATGTATGCACAAGTGTGAGGCATACCCTCTCTTGCAAATGATGCTCATTTCTAAGTTTCAGCTTAATGTACTTCAGGGTCCAGCCTACTGTTCAGTTTTTTTTTTTTTGCAAGAATATTATTCAAAATTAAAAACTGTACAGGTAGGCAAATGACTCAGTGGGTAAAGGCACTTGCAGCCACAGCTAATGACCTGAATATTATCCCCCGGATCCATATGGAAAGGGAGAACCAGCTCCTGCAAGTTGTTCTCGGACCTCCATGTGTGCAGGTACTTTGCTTGCTAATATGGTTTTACACACACACACACACACACACACACACACACACACACACACACACACACACACCCCCAATCAAATAAAAGGTTTAAATAAAAAATTAATTTTTTCTGAGAGCAGCATTTAGAGTTATCAGGAATGCCTATTAATATTTTCTCTGAAAATTAATTTTCAAAGCAATTATAGGAGAAAAACCGCAGAAAACTTGCCACTAAATAGTGTGCTGAGTGACTTTCAGTGTTCTCACATTTTAAATACAGGTCTGTATCTGTAGAGGAGGACCCTGCAAAGCAACGGTAAAGCCATACGCTGGGGAAATTGCAGCTCTTCCTCCTCTCTTCAGTCGCGCATGGGAGAGGAACAAAGGGCCCAGAGTGTGTGAGAGGGGAGCCCTACTTCCAGGCTATCTTTTATTTTACTTTATAATTTTGAGGCAAGGTCTCCCTAAGTTGACCCGGCTGGCTTTGAATTCAATTTATAGCTTAAATTAGTCTCAAATTTGAAACCCTCCTTCCCCAGCCCTCAGGATTCGGGGATTTTAGGCATGTATCTTCACTTTCCTTCTCTTTCAAAGGTAAATGGCTATGTAATAAATTCAGTGGATAAGTCTGCTTTTAAGTTTTTTTTGTTTTGTTTTGTTTTGCTTTATTTTTAGACATACAAGGATAGACCTTTAAAAAGAACTGTGGAACTGTGATTACTGGACAGTGGTGGCACATGCCTTTAGTCCCTGCACTCAGGAGACTGAAGCAGCCAATCTCAAAGTTCAGATCCAGGCCAGCCTGGTCTACAGAGCAAGTTCCACGGCAACCAGAGCTACACAAAGAAGCCCTGTCTCAAAAAACAAACAAAAAGCAACTTTGCTTATCATGTGACAGTGATACATACTTATGCAGCTAAATGAATGGAGCAGGAGGATATTATAGTAAACAAAATAAATCAGACCTGTTTGCTAGACGGATGCTTTTAAACAGTTGAAGTGAATGCATAGTAGTGATAGCTAGAGGATGGGAAGAATAAAGAAGAACACAGGACCGGCAGGGAGTGGGGTAACAGGTATATCAAACACAGTAGTACTAAGATCCAGTGTTCACAGGAATATGCAACATATTCTATAAATAATCACAAGGGAAGTGGCCAAAACTCCAAACACAAAATTATGGTAAGGAGAAAGAGATTGATTTGATTAATACACTTTGCATATGTATATTAAAATATAGTACAGAAAAAAGAAAATATTATACTGTACTAACTCGCTTTTTTTTAATTGTTCTGTAACTAGACACCAAAATCCTGTTTCCATCTTCTCCTATTTTCCTGAATTCTCCTTATGTGACAGCTGAGGTAAACTAGGAGTTATTTCCAACCATAGTTACTGAATGCAGCTGTTACAGCAGAATACACAGAAGTATCAGTGTGCTTTGTCCACAGTGAAAAGTAGCACGTATTTTGGAAAGCTGTGTGTGGCATGTATCTGTAAGCCCAGAACTTCAGAAGCTGAGGTGGGATATCATGAGATGAGGGTTGATTTGAACTAGATAGTAAGAGCCCATCTCAAAATAAATAATAAACGAGGGGCTGGAGAGATGGCTCAACAGTTAAGAGCACTTTTGCTCCTCTTTTAGAGGACTCAAGTTTGGTTCCCAACAGCGACATCAGGCAGCTTGGAACCAACTAGAATAGAACTCCAGGTGATCTGACACCCTCTTCTGACGTCTGAGGGCACCTGCATGAGTATATATAAACACACAAATAAATAATAACATTTTTAAAAAATAAAGGGAGGGATATAGATAGTGGAAGAATGCTTGTCTGGCATGAGGCAGGGCTTGGGTTTGATGCCTAGTATTAGGGAAAATAAAAGCATGTTTATGTTTTGGCTTCTGCATTTTGAAAGACATAAATCTTATTAGTCTAAACACAAACCAAGTTGAACAATATTTAAATTTTTAAAATTATTTTAACATTTCATTTTTTAAATGTTTATGGATGCTTTTTGTCTGCATATGTCTGTATAATACTTGCATGCCTGGTACCTCGAGAGGCAAGAAGAGGGCATTGGATCTCTTGGAACTTGATTTATAAACAGTTGTGAACTACCTTGTGAGTGCTGACTATTGAACCTGGGTCCTCTAGAATTACAGCTTAACCACTGCTCCATTTTTCCAATTATAAAACATGAAAATACTTCCATATTTTTGTTGATAATACTGGTCCAATGCCTGTATGACTATTTTAATGAGCAATACTTTGAAGGTTGGTAACGTCTTAAAATGTAGTAGATGGCAATGGGTATAAAAGGGGCCAGTGACCATCAGTCTGTCTTACCAAGAAATCAAGCTCTTCATTTAGATTGTGGTATTTATCCAGTTTGACTGCCAGTAACACCGGTGCATCTCTAGTATTCCTGGCTTCTTCCGTGTCAAAATCTGTGACCTGAGATGAAATGTTTGCACATATTATAGTAGTTACAACTCCTGTCATTTTACAGTGTCATTTTAACTTGAGAATCAAAGATAGTGGACTGGAGAGATGGATCAGCGGTTAAGAGAATTTGCTGGTCTTGCAGAGGTCCCAGGTTCAGTTCTCAGCACCACATGGTGGCTCACAAACATCTGTAATTCCAGTGTGGACGGAGCTGATGCCCTCTTCTGACCTGCTCAGTCACCACACACATACATAGTGCATAGACATGCAAGCAAAACACTCACACATAAGATTTTTTTAGTTTTTTTTAATACTCAAAGTTTGTGGATTGATTGAGTGGCATAAACTGAATTCACAGAAGTACAGAATTTGATAGACAGTGGTGGCACACACCTTTAATCCCAACACTTGAGAGGCAGAGGCAGATCTCTGTGAGCTCCTAGCCAGCATTGTCTACAGTGAGTTCCTGGACAGCCAAGACTAGTTAAAAGCTAAAAGGACTTCAGCAAGTTTGCCAAGGGAACATAAATGTCTGCAGCTTATTAGCATGTTGAAGACAAAGCATAACGTGATAAACTCACCTCAATAGTGTGATCTTGAAATGCTTTTTCATTAGCAATTAACTCTTTAAGAGTTGCAATTCTGTTTTTATGTTTCAATAACTAGAAAAAAGATATTTTATACTTTAGAAAAAAAGAAATAAAATTAACTGCTAGAACATTCATGATAAATAATGTCATGCAACCACACAAAGTCCAATCTTTAATGCCTAAATGATGTAATGATTTCATCACTTCCCTGACAAAGAATTCCTACAGCCAGCCTAAAACTGCTATGTTTAGCCAGACCAGCTAGCAAGTCACTTAGAGCCCTGGATTGCATGAGTTTTCTATGGTCTTTGCTATGGATGACTCACTAGGCCAAACTCTGTTGTCCACAGCATGCTGTTTAGTCTGAACACTTGCCTGCTTCCTAGTGAGTGGAACTTTGGCACATGATTTCCACAATAAAAATTCTATGGGTAAGTGGTTTTACTGAACTTCCCTGGCACGTGACCCCTCACCCTGCAATCACTATTTAGTGCTAGGGAAATGATGTGCAGACTTTTGTGACGCCTCAGGGACACCTGGGAGCCTGCTTCCTTCTGATTCGGCTCCACTGTGCCTTTCCCCTATAGTCTTCAGTATAAGACATCATAGCTAGGAGTATAGTTGGATGCTGAGTCCTGTTCGGCCCCTGGAGTTCTGGAGGAAGGCAAGAACCAACTTCTGAATATTGTCTTCTTACCACCACACATGTGCCGTGGTAAGCAAGTCAATACTGGCTAGTGTACCTACTTCTAAGAAGCATAATAAGCCTGTCTGGTTCCCAAGCACTTCTTAAAGCCCAAACTTCCGGAGCAACTGTTCTGTGATATTGTAGCTATTTCTTCCCCCTCAACTAAATTAGGTTTTAAATGAAACAGCACAGTACCTCTTTATCTAAATCTCTCTTTTTAAGCTGAAACATCTTCAGTATTTGCAGCGTTATGTCATTAGCTTTCTTACTTTCTTGGCAATGTTCAGCATCAGGAATGGTGCCATCCTAAGGATAATGGTTTGAGAAACTAGATTGAAAATTTTTCTCTGAAGCCAAAACGGGGAAGGAAAACCTCCTTTTAGTAGTAAGGGGCCAAAAGAGATAATTGGATGCTCTTCATCATCTCACTAAGAGTTACTATGAAAACCTGTATGTGGACTCACACAGGTACATATACACTGCTATTAAGAATGGGTGGTGCTGGGTGTGGTGGCACTACCAACTCTTTAATCCCAGCATGGGAGGCAGAGGCAGGAGGATCTCTGTGAGTTCAAGTTCAGCCTCGTCTACAAAGGAAGTTCCAGGACAGCTAGGGATACACAGAGAAACCCTGTCTCAAGAACAAACAAACAAATACTACACAACAACAAAAAGAATGGGTAGCATATTTGCTAATCTTCATCTAAAATAAACACATGCTTACACATTCATAGTCTATTGCTCCGTAGCCTGGCAAATTTACATATCCAAACTTAAAATAAATTGCTACCTCTGACACCAGAACAGCCAGACATCCTCAACAATATTGCAAGTAGGTAGTTCAAGAGTAGCCAGGATGAAGATAATTATAGCAAGATAACCTAGAGGTCTAATGTGCAAGGGTTTGTGTTTGAGTTCTGCTACGTATATGTGAAACTTTGGACAAGAGCTCAACTCTTCTAAAGCTTGCTTTGTTTTTTCTGAGTAAAAACAAAAGCCTAATAAGACAAAGAGTGATACAAGCATGTCAGGGACAGTGAATGTGGGTGCCTCCAGAGACAGTCCGGAAGCTAGCAAACACTTGCTGCAAGCTCATTATGGGCTTGACTCTGCATTAGGTACAGAACAAAGAGAGGGCTCAAATATCTAGTGGGTGGGAGATATAGAACAGGCAAACAGGAAGTATCTATTTGGGATGCGGTGGGATTCACTAAGAGGGCTGATGACACACTGCCATTAAGACATCCAGTACAGCGGAAGTTGGTGGCACACACCTTTAATCCCAGCACTCTGGAGGCAGAGGCAGGTGGATCTCTGTGAGTTCAAGGCCAGCCTGGTCTACAAAGCTAGATCCAGGACAGCCTCCAAAGCTATAGAGGGAAACCCTGTCTCTAAAAACAAAACAAAACAAAAAAACAAAACAAAACAAAAAAGACATCCAGTACAGAAGTAGCCAACAAACGGGACTGAAAAAGAACAGAAGCCACCAGCCAGAATCTATGCAACTACTGCACATTAGCAGCTGTTGGGAGGATGGGGTGAAAAAGCTAGTAACCAAGAAGGGTCTGTACCACATTTAATTCAAACCTTTCAAAACAGAGTTACATGTCTGTGGGACACCGCTTTAAGATCTGTGATCAGCACACAAAAGGTTTAGCGTGCTATCTGTCACTCTATAAATACTGATGTTCAACAACATCTAGCTAGATGATACAAAGGTTTTTGTCACTATTAAAAACACAGCAACGAGAGCTGGGTGTGGTGGTACACGCCTTCCTTGTGATTCAGTTCACTGACTTTTCAAGAAATGGTTCATGCCATCAATGGTGGTGCAACCTTTAATCCCAGCACTTGGGAGGCAGAGGCAGGTAGATCTCTGAGTTTGAGGTCAGCCTAGTCTACAGAGAGACCCTGTCTCAAAAATTTTTACTTAATTAATTAAAAAAAAACATGGCAAGCAATACACTCATATTTCAGTACTTACAATGGAAGAAATATACAACAGAAGAAAAAGCTAATTTGAAAATCTAGCAAGTACATATCCTTTCATATCATTTTTGTTAAATGTAGTTGCTGCCCAGGACAGGACAAGTATGACTCCTTATTTAAGGAAACAGCCTGAGAGAGGTTATGTGACTTGGACAAGTCACATAACCAAGACATTTGAGGCCAGGATTTGCACTCATTGATACTTCATTTAAAATCTATGGGTACTTCTGGATATTTCATTGATATATGGGTGTTTCTACAGCCTGCACATATGTCTGATGCCACAGAGGCCACACAGCAGTTGGAGCCTCTGGAACGGAAATTATAGGTGGTTCTGAACCTCTATGTGAATGATGGGAATCAAACCTGGGTCCTGTGGGAGGGCAGTCCTTAACCCCCAAGCCACCTCTCCAACACTGTTACTTTATTTTTTATTCTACTCATGTATACAGTTCTCCCTGCCCCAAACTATTTTTAATTAGGCAAACAACTCCTTAATGTGAACAGTCATTATGAACAGACTGGCAAAAAATATAAGATGTGCTCTGGAAGGAAAAAGTACTAGATGGTAGTTAATGTCTCTATTCTTTATCACTTTACCATCACATCTGACTATATACAGCTGTGGAAACTGTCAAGATAAACAGTGTGAAGTATCAAGAGAGGGCAGTGTGTTTGGAGGTCTGGTTTTGTCTTTCTCTGTGACCTAATTTTGAGACCTCTCACAGCCTCTTTCAGCTCACTCCAACCCCCGATGGATCTGACTTATTTATTTATTTATTTATTTATTTATTCATTCATTCATTCATTCATTCATTAACTCACTCACTCACTCATTCATTCATTTATTCATTAACTCACTCACTCACTCACTCACTCATTCATTCATTTTTACCTGACATGTCAGAAGTCCTATTGTCAGGGCCAAAAGACTGTGAATTCTAGAGGCCAGCGGAAAATTTCTCTTCATAGGCGGGATTTCTAGGGTCTCTTTACAAGGTGAGCAATTCAGGAACAAATTAGAATGTAGCCCCTTTGTACCCTATATGTGCACAATTCAGATTTATCACAATAAAGTCAAAGGATCCATATTAGCTTTTAAATAAAATACTACACTTAGAAGCTTTGAGCAGTGGTTCTGACACATTTTTTTCCATGGGATGCCTTTATACTCTTAAAATGTATTGAGAAAAATAAAGCACAATTTTTTTAAAAAAAATATTGAGGATCTTATTTTTTACATTAGAAATTATAACAGACTTTTAGAGTATTTGTTTATTAATTCTTTTGGCTAACAAGCTATTATGTCTCAACATAAATAGGCTATTTACTACTAAAATTGTGTTTTCTAAAATAAAAATGTTTGTGGAGGAGCAGTTTTCTAGTTTTTGTGGGTTTTGGGGGGGGGTTACTGGGGATCGAACTCAGAGTTTCACTTGTGCTGAGCAGTTGCTCCTTCTGTACCCAGCTACAACCCCAGCTCATTTGCAATTAACTTTGATTCTATAGTTGATCTATTTTTTCCAAACAGGTTTCTCTGTGGCTTTGGAACCTGCCCTGGAACTCACTCTGTAAACCAGGCTGGCCTTGAACTCACACCAACGATGTCTTACTACTATTACTGTAAAAATGCTTTTGACCTTCACAGATGCTCTTAGAGCATATTTTGAGAAAAATGGACCCAGAATAAAGGAAGCAAAAAGGGTGAATCTGGGATGTTAAAGACATTCTTTAGTTAAGATCAGGAAATTGACATTTAACATAAAAACTAATGAGAAAAATCTACATTACGTTAAAACTCTGTTGTTAAACCACCTGGAAAGGTGCCATGGTTTGGGAGGAGCTGAACACAGGTCTCTGCTAAGGTCAGTCACTCTGAAGTGTGGCCCCGGAACAGCACCCCACCCCACCCCCCAGGGATCTTGCTAGAACAGCATGTTCTCAAGAATGTAGTATTTATGTCAACAAACGCTCCTGGCCATGCTTCCAGTGTCCAAGTTTCAGAATCACTCATCTAGGTGATGCTTAGAGAGCGTGTGTGTGTGTGTGTGTGTGTGTGTGTGTGTGTGAGAGAGAGAGAGAGAAAGAGAGAGAGAGAGAACTAAGATAACAACAGTATTTCCCAAAAAATAAAAAAAAAATGATTTACTCTCAAATAACACATAATTATTAAGAGAATGACTCCATGATACCTTCAAAGCAATATACCAGCTCCATTCAAGTTGTTACAACATGAAAAATAAACATAGCTGGGCATGGTGGCACATACCTGTAACTATGTGAAAGGCAGAGGCAGGAGAATCATAGGAAACAGGTGACCAGCTTGGTCCATATAACAAGACCATCTAAAACCAACTAATCCACCAACAATCAAATAATATTTTAAAAATTAAAATAGACTTGTCCAATTTTCTAGCTCAAACTGCCCAGCTTTCTTCAGCTAGTTGTCCCTTGGCATACACCTCCCCAGCTGCCAGACCAGCTTTCTTCCCTAACCAGTCCACTGACAAGATTTTTCGTTACCTAGGCAGTGCAGTGGCTCATGCCTATAAATCTATCACTCAGAGTCCCAGGCATTAGTATCTTGAGTTCAAGGCCAGCCTTGACTGCATAGTTTCAGGTCAGCATGGGCTGCATATCAAGACCCTGTCATGAACAAATATGCCAACCAAAGTAGATTTTAGATTTTACTCAATTAAGATTCATATACTTTAAGGAAGAACTATATCAGGTGTGCTGTGCAAACTACCCCTTCCTGGATGTGCTTTTAGGTACTTTGCTAAAACAAGCAAGCAATGAAACAAACAAAACAATTTTAGAATGACATTAAAAATGCAATTTCTCTAAATGTGTTCATAAAACTTCTAATGCTGTGTTTGCGATGCTTCATAATTTTATAAGTAATATGTGCTGCAATTTTACTTTGTAAGAAAAAGAAGTTTTATTTAGTTTATTGCTAAATTAGATTTGAAACCACGCTTCAAGAATCCTCTGGTTGTCCAAATAAATCAGAGATGCAGCAACATGATCCCCAACCGAAAAAAAAAAAAAAAGAAAGAAAGAAAGAAGGAAAGAAGGAAGGAAGGGAGAAAGGGAAGAAGGGAAGAAAGAAAAACTTCTTTTTCAAAGGAATCTTCTAGGATTATTAGGACTGGTCATAGGTACCTATAAAATTCCCAGGTAAATTGTCTCCTCTACCAAAATCATCACAAAAGTCAGGAATTATTGTTCTCTAAGGTGAATGAGTACCCAGAAATCAGTAGAAACCTTTCTAAGTTTGTGGTACATTTTCCTTTCTGTTTCTCCTTTAAATAAAACTGGGAACTTCGTAGGAACTTGAAACTTTGGGGACTGTGTCAGACATTCAGCATCTGCATCAATACCTGGGTGTCATCTGGCTCCATCATGTCCTCCAGTTGCTCACGTGACTGCATTATCTCACAGTCAGGGGCGCATGTTTGTGCCTCCCCCTTCGCAGCCTGCTGCTGGAGCTCTGCGTTTTCCTGCTTCAGCTCGTCGACCTGCTGCTGGAGCTTTGTAGTTTTAGCCCTCTCGCTCTCACAGGTGACCAGTAAACTCTTCACTTGCGCCATCAGCTTCTCAACTCTTGACTTCAGTTTGCGTCTTTCTTTCAGGTTCTCCTTTTCCCACCTCTGGAATTCCTCCTGAAAAGACACGAACTCTTGTTCCCGGATCTCCTTCTCCCTTTTCAGCAAGCCCAACGCAGAACTGGTGGCCTTTTCCAGCTCTCCTTTGTGTCGCTGTAGCCTTTGCAGCTCTTCGTCTTTCTTGCTTAAGGTCTTCTCTATCTCCAGGCACTGACTGACCGATCTGTTTTTCTGCTGTATCTCGGCGATGTACCTCTCCTGTAAACGGACATAATGGACCTTGATCTTTTTAACCTGGAGCTGCAAGGTCTCCTTGTCTTTCTTGGATTCCTGAAGGTGCTTTTTGGTGTTGGCTGAAACCTCTTGCAGATCCTGAAATTTCTTGTTGATACTATTCTTCTCTAGGAGGACGTTGTATTTGTCATCAATTAGCGCCTCAATGTTCTCCTTCAGTTTGTTTATGATGTCAACCAATACTTGCTGTTTGGTGACCTTCATCTGTAGTTCTTTAACTTTGTTTTCTAAGTGCAAGTTCCTACCATGGAGGTCTTGGATCTGAATTTCCTGCTTTTTGTTTGTCTGTTTTAATTTCTGCAAGGCTTCGTTTAAAGCCATGTCCTCTTCCAGAGGCTCCAAGCTTTCCAAGCATAGCTCTGTATCAGGCATCATGCAGTTGTCCTGAGATCTATTATTCTTGAAGATGCCTGCTGGAGACCAAAGTGAGGTGATGGCTAGGCTGTCTACACCATCTTCTGTGACTTCCTCCTGGTGACTAACAGACATCTCAGAAATCTCCGCAGAATTCTGCATTTCTTTTGAAGAAACTTCAGGCTAAAAATTATAGTAAATAAAATAAGTGAAAGTGTAGACTGCTAAGTTTAACTCCCAACAGCATGGCAGAGCACAAGCAGTAGGCATATGCTAGACATATACGTTATAATTACTTAGATAAAAAAAATTATATTTGGACTCTCATCATCTTCTATGATATAAACCCTGGTCATATATAAGATGCTTTCTTTGGTTTCAAAATCAATTAAACAAATGTATCAATTTCCCTACAGACTATAAGGTCCTTTGAGTAAAGATCTTTAATAATATCCCACTTAGACCATTACTTCATCCATGCTGACTACTATGAACATTAGAATAGCAGGCATACTTCATGATTGACTTTATGCCCATAGTACATGTTTGGTGGATATATGTATGTAACAAAAGACTGCATAAATGTGGTATAGAACATTGAAATGAACATGAAATTAAAGCCCCTGTATGAAGTGTCTGTAGGGATAGTATTAAATCCATTGAGAGATGCAGAGGCCCTGCACTTTTAATGGCTTTTCATTGCTCTGGGATACAGTCAGTTATCTAACCATTGTTCCCAAGACCCTGCAAATGGCTATTGATAGGATACCCTACCACCCTGTCATCATTCTCTTCCATACCCCCAGCTCCCTGCAGCTCCATGTTTCCTGGACTGTAGGTTTCCTCGAGGTTCTAGTAGGAATCTTAGACCTTGCAGATACAGGGAATGCATAGATATATTGCTCCTTGTTCGTGGGATGCTTCCCAATCCAAAGTTGTTCAATGGACCTCTATTCGACCATCAGAGCTCAGGCCAAAGACCACTTCAAGGAAACCTCCCAGTCTCTCTTGCCTGGTGAAGTACCCTCAGCAGAAGCAACCATCACTCTGTGTAGTTCTAAGAGTCAAGTACTCAGTGGTTTGTGTTATTATTATTATATCAACCCTTACTAGGCTGATATTTTCATGAAGACACGAACCATGTATTTTTCTTGTTTGGTTGTTTTTAACATTATATAACTATTACATAGCCTGTCCTGGTACATAGTAGATTCTTGAAAGTACCTATTGACTACTGGGGAAAAAAAACTAAATGCATTTGGGAAAGGAATAAACAATCTTGAGAATTCTAAATTAAGCAGATCTTGGAAACACTGATTCCTAGAAATCAACAGGTAAGCCAAGTTTTCTTTCAAATACTACTGTCTAATTTCCAAATCAATGAACAACAACAAAAAACCCTGCTTATGATGACAGACAGATGAATGATGACAGACAGATGAATAATACCTTTTCTTATGAAACTCATGCTGAAAAAAATCATTATTAACACTACTGATGGGTCAAACTCTTCTACTGAGGCTGTTTAGAGAATACACAGCCTTTCTCCTGTAGATGTCTTCAGTGCTGTTAGGGTATCACAGGTGACCACAACCAATGAACCCTAAGACAAGTAAACATTTGCTTGTCCAAAGAAGTCCACAAAGTAAACAAGTCTTTGACCTGTTTTGTCACATAATTTGAAATGCCTCTATACAGCCTCTCTTTCTCAACTTTTCCCACAAGGCCAACTCTGGAGTCTCAGCTAGTTTGGTGTAGTGCACATAAAAATGGGTTATACTTAATGCACCATGTTGAGACTAAGCCATGCAATATTAAGGAGGACAGTGAATGAGTCTTAATCCTTAGAGAAATAACACTCAGGTAGAGCTACTCTCTAACTATGGCCCGGATGTATTAGGAAAAATGTATCTTATTGGTTAAGACCCCTTGAACTGATCTGATGACACCTGTAAAGTCTCAAGAGTGTGTGTGTTTTTAAACAATAAAAACACCCTGCATCCGTTAGCATGCCACAGGATTTAATGACACTACCAATCAATCTTACCTCCTCCTTTTCACAATTAGCTCTGAAGTCAAGCAGGTCTAAGCAGTTATCATTGTCAAATAAATCTTCACCACTTGTGCAGACATTTTCTTTACCCAGAAAGCTTTGTGGCTGACTGATGTTCAGGGCGACATCTACAACAGCACTTCTAGCCGGCGACTTTTCCACAAACGGCTGTGTCTCTCCTCTGTAGTAGTTTAGAGCCGGACTTCTAGGAGATTTCCAGACATGCTCATGAACAAGTTGGTCTTTATTTTCAGAAATGCTAGTTTCCTTCGGACTTTCTCCCTTAAGTGCATCTGGCTTCTCACTGGTGTCCTCAGTATCATTATACTCCTGGCTTTGCAACTTTGGCTTCTCCGAGTAAGAAAAGGCTTCCCCCAGGTCTTGAAATGTCATCTCATCATTAAATGCTTCTATCCAGTGAAATTTGCAAATGGGTTCAAATTGTCTCAAGGAAGAAACCCTAGTGTTAGCTGGTTGATTCTGTACATACTCTGAGAAATTCCCAAGGTTGATATCTTATTAGAAAAAGAAAAAAGATAATGAGTTACCATAAACTTATGGAAACTGTTATTCTTAAAAATAAATGTTGAAGTCTTTTAAGAATTATTTTAAACAAAACATTTTTTTTTCTTTTTTCGTTTTTCTAGACAGGGTTTCTCTGTGCGACAGTCCTGGCTGTCCTGGAACTTGCTTTCTAGACCAGGCTGGCCTCGAACTCTCTGAGATCTGCCTGCCTCTGCCTCCCGAGTGCTGGGATTAAAGGCCACCACTGCCTAGTTAACTTCCTTTATATAGCATCTCACTAATTAGCTTATGACAAACTCATCCTCCTCCTGCCTTTACTTCCAAATGCTAGGATTACAGGAGTATACATGATGCTTGGACTTAGGTTTGATCCCTAGCACCTATATGACAGCATACAACTGTCTAGTGCCAGTCCCAGGAGATCAGAAGTCCTCTTCTGGCCTCTGAGAGTACTGAATACACCTGAAGTATAGTCACATGCAGGTAAAACATTTATACACACAAAACAGTGTGTGTGTGTGTGTGTGTGTGTGTGTGTGTGTGTGTGTGTGTGTGTACAGTGAAAAAGGATAGGGTGGCATAATTGCAAACACACAACATGTTTAATTTTTATAAGTTTATAGTTCTGGAGAAGCAGAAGAAGGCAAATTCCCAGAGCTCTATGGCCAGCCCGTGTAGCCAATTGGTTAGCTGCTTTAGTTCGAAACTCTGTCTAAACAAATTAGGTACACTGGGTGATGGTGGTTCATGCCTTTAATCCCAACAATCCCAAGACTGTAGCTATTCTTCAGTCTTTCAGGACTGAATTCGTAAACACTTGTCATGTAAAGACAATGAAACCTAGTCTTTATTTAATTCCAAATTTTCCTTTTGAGATACAGTCACGTAGATATATGTAGATTTAATTCATTCTACTGACAGATTATACTTTTCCCATTTTTTTTAACTGATTGTTTAACTTATTCCTAATACTGTTTTCAAAACCAGCACTGAACTGGACATCCTTGCATACACTATGTCTAATCTCCAGGTATATAGAAATGGAATAGCTGGATTCTAGAAAATACTCAGCTTAAACTTTGTTAGATTTTGTGAAACTGCTCTCCTAAGCAGTTGTATCAATGTATACTTCCTCCAGGAATAAAAACCAAGTTCTTTTAGGCTGTGTGTAGTGGTGCTGTTAGATCACCTGGGTGATGGGTCTCTGTGCATGTCTCTCTGGGACTATCTTGATTATGTTCATTGATGAGGACAGAGCCATCTTAACTGTAGTGGGACCTTCTCTGGTCCAAGATCTTGGGCTGTTTAAGAAGGAGAGAACAATCTGGGTGGTGGTGGCACATACCCTTAGTCCCAAGCATTCAGGAGGCAGAGGAAGAAGGGTCTCTGTGAGTTCTAGGCCAGCTTGTTCTACAAAGCAAGTTCCCAGGACAATCAGGGCTATGGAGAGTGCTGGGATTAAAGGTGTGTGCCACCACTGCCCAGAAAAAAATCAGTATCTTGAAGCCCTGTATTTGGTCTTTAGTGAAGTGATCAGGCTCAAATGGAACCAGAAGGGTAATTCCTACTCCAACATGAGGTCCTTCCAAGAAGAGAAAGGTCCTGGGGACAAAAGGCCATGGTAGAGACAACAGAAGAGAAGCCATCTTCAGGTGGAGGAGAGAGACTAAGCCTGTGCTCAGGGCCTCTAGGACAATCAGAAAGCAGCCCTTCCCTCCTGTGTTACCCATGTCAGCCCTAGAGAACTGACATACACTGTCCAGATTTTCTATGGAGTCATGTGTTGGTTTTCCTATTGCAATTCTTTATTTTGGGATATTAATTTACTGTCAATTATACACATTGCAAATATCTTCTCACAGTCTGTGGTTTCAGCCTGTGGTTTCTTTCTAACTGGTTGATTATACTTTGATCACATATTAGGTTCTAATTTGGTATTACCAAATGTAGGAATTATGGCTTGTATTTAAGTGTCAAGAAACATTTCTCTATTGTCATAAAGGCATTTAAAATTATTTTGTGTGTGTGTGTGTGTGTGTGTGTGTGTGTGTGTGTGTGTGTGAGCACACATGTGTGCTATGGCAATCATATGAAGGTCAGAGGCCAACTTTTGTTCCATGAACTTCTGGGTGATCTTCCTATCTCTGTCTCCCATCTCACTGTAGGAATGCTGGGATTACAGATGTGTACCACCACATCTGGCTTTACAGTGGTTCTGAGCATTGGATTCAGGAGATCAGGTTTGCTCAGCTATGTCTTTACCTGCCACATTCTTGGCCCTACATTTTCCTCAAGGAGTTAAGAGCTTTGTAGCTCACTTAGACATTACCCTGTGGAATTAACTTTTGAATTTGGTGTAAGTGTTTAATATCTTAGAAAACTAACTAAGTGATCTATTCTTACTCCACCAACTTATAATCACACTTCTAACAAAGGTCAAGACCACATTTTTGTTGTCATTTGAGACAGGCCTTGTTATGAAGTCCTTGGTGGCCTGGTAATTGTGCTCATGCTCCCAGGTGCTGGGGTATGGGCACTCACCATCATTCCAGGCTCCACTTGTCTCATTTCTAAATGGGAATATGAGGCTCTGCGCAGGATAAATGTAATTACATTAGTTCATAGCTATGAGAGAACTGAGTATGTAATACTTCATCAGTTCTTATGCTCTCCATGAATTTTTCCCATTAAAACCTGGCATGCCTTCTGTGAAATTCACTCTTGGGTATTTTATTAGCACTATTACTGATGAGAGTAAAACTTTTAAAAAAAGATTTTATTTATGTTTCATTTATCTGTTATGTGTATGTGCCTCTATGAGTTTATGTGCGTGCAGATGCCAGTGGATGGCAGAGGAGAGTGTGGAAGCTCCTGGAATGGGAGTCACTGGCATTTGTGAACCCCTGATGTGTGTGTGTGTGTGTGTGTGTGTGTGTGTGTGTGTGTACTAAACCCGAGTCCTCTGCAAGAGCAGTAAGTGCTCTTAACTGCTGAGCTGTCTCTCCAGATCCTAAAAATTTCTTTTGAAAGGAAATTGCTGTTAGTACATTGTAATGCTATTAGTTTCTAAAATATTGACCAATCAAATCTTCTAAACCTCTATATTGGTTTTAGGAGTCTGTAGGTTCTTATGAATTTCTTATGTAGAAACATCATGTTTATAATGATCACTTCTTATCTTTAACTTTAAAATTATTATTGTATGTGTACATATGTGTGGGAAGGCATGACAAAGCACAGTGTGAGGTAAGTGAATAATTTTGTGGAATTCTGTCTTTTCTCTTTTATGTGTGTTCTGGGGATTGAACCCAGGTCACCAGGTTTGGATAGTAAGCACCTCTATCTACTGAGCCATCTCATTGGCCCGTCTGCCTTTTCTAATCCACTTGCAGTTCTTATATCTGTGTATACTGAATTCTACACTTGTTTGTCAAATCTTTTAATATTACTATTCTTTATAATTATAAAAAACAAATTTCTGTGTATTATTTGGTCTTGTATTGGTATTGTCAGTATGTCTTATGACTAACTCTTAATTAGCTTTGAACTCAATATCAATTTAGTCCAAAAATAAGAGATTTTGGTTGTATCAACACACATCTCCTAAAATGCTGTGTGGCATTCTAGTGTTTGAGATGACTTGAATCACAGTTTGCTGGTTAAAGATACATGACCTTGGGCAAATCCGATTCTTCATGCGAAATGGAAATAATAAAAAGTACTCTTATTTCAGAAAAAGAAAACCCTAACATTTCACAGGATAACATGTGGTTTACTTTAATAACATATATAAAGTGCTCATCTCAGTGCCTGGTTATTATTATTATCACAGGACACACAGGTTCTCTGACTTGTATATTGCAGCAAAGGGATACTTACCACCTAGCAAACTGTCTTCAGTGCTATAAATAGCTTCAGAGAATGTGTGTGTAGACTCATTTGCCCTTTTTGCATTATTTGTTTCATCCTGTATAATAATTTTAAAAAGCATTATTAACACGTTAAGAAAACCGGCTTCTTCTAAAGGAGTACATGACTTACTATAGTTTTTTATGAGATTTTTTTTTTATTTCCTAGGCAGAATGTGAATTTTAGTACATTTTTCCACTGCATATTTAGCCCTTTGATTGTTAATCACTCAGGAGAGTCACATTAAAAGACAAGCAGTCTGCTGCTCAGCATTGTTTTAAAAGTGACATTATGTATCTCTAATCATGGGGATGCATGAGAATGTTTATAGCCCCTGTTGATAATTTTGGGGGGTACTTTTAGATATGTGGTTTCACTCTATATTAATTTCAGACCTTCTTGAAACTCATTGTGTAGACCATAGATAGTCTTCAGCCCATGGTCATTCTGCTACTTCGTGCTTTCAAGTGCTGGGGTTATATATATATGAACAACCAGGCTCAGCTTAGGCAATTATTCTTTATCTGTGATTATCATTTGGGCAAGCTTACACATGTCATGGGGAGCGTGGAGGGCAGAGGACAACTTTGGGAAGTTGTTTCCTTCCACTTGGTTTTGAATAAGGACCTCTCTTGCTATTTCTTCCAGGCGGAGTACTCCAGGTTACCTAGTCTGAGTTTCTGGGCATTCTCCTGTCTCTTCCTCCCATCTCACATCTGGGAAAGGTGCATGCGACCAGCAAACCTGGTTTTTCACCTGGGCTTTGGGGATTGACCTCAGGTTATCAGGCTTGAGTAACAGTACCTTTGTCTACTGAGCCACCTTGCCAGACTCAGCTCAGATACTTCTTTAGTGTTTATTAAATCTTGTCTAAACAGCACTAGAGTAGGAATCTTTGTTTATTTTGCTTTGTTTTACATTGAAGATAAAACAAGAGTTCCAGTAATGAGGTGACACCTGATTCCACTAAATGATTTATAAACACATGTAGGTCTTGTTCTCCAAGTATTCTTAATGTTATACAAAGGGTATATTAAATTAGTATTAGAAGTAGATAGTATAGGGAATATTTAAAGTTTTTGAGGAAAACATTTGGTTCTATCATAGAAAGTATCACGTATCTCAAATATGTGGATCTAAATGGTGCCCTACTACAGTATAGAAGCAGGCCAGCTTGAGCACCAGGGTGAAAACCTGTCTCAAGAAGGCAATGAATGGAGTCTTAAAGAAAATCTCCTAGAGTCACCAACCTCGATTCAATAATACCTTTTCAGGGTGGCCCCTGAACAATAAAAATGGCTACAGCTTAGAGCAGCTTGTTACTCACACCTTTCCTCCTCAGTAGACTTAAAATTACTGAGAACCGAGTGGGACCACTTGCCATGCCTTCAGAATGTATTTCAACAGTCCTTTTGGGATCCCGATTCTCACACCATTTCATGGATAATTTTGAGCTCTGGTGTTCTCTTGTATTATTATTCTTTACAATTGTGTTTCCTCTTAAATTTTATATGTGTGGGTGTGTTGCCTACCAGAAAGTGGTGTTGAATCCCACAAAACTGGTGTTACAGTTTTGAGCCACCATATGGGTGCTAGGAATTGAACTTGGGTTCTCTGAAAGAACAGGCAGCTCTCTTATCAGCAGAGCCATCTCTCTATGAGATGGTCTAACAGTGTTGCTCTGGCTGGCCTTAAATTCACAGACATCCACCTGCCTCTGACCCCAGAGTGCTGGAATTAAAGACATGTGCCATCATGCCCAGGTATTTTTATTTTTTTAACTTTTGTGTGTATATGTGTGTGGATTTGTCCATGCGAGTGCAGTGCTGGAGGAGGCCAGCAGAGGGTGTCTGGATCTGGAGTCACTAGGCAGATGTGAGCTGCTGGATCAGGATGCTGAGAACAGAACTCAGATTCTCTGCAAGGGCAGTACTCAAAGACTGAGCCCATCTCTTCAGCCCTTAATGCACCATTCTTAACTAAACATTCATTTTGCTCCGTTGGTCCACAAATTTATCAATAACAAATAAAATAGCTCCTTATATAATTTAAACCATTCTTTTTTGTTTGTTTGTTTGTTTTGCTATTGTTTTTGTTTTTGTTTTCAGAGACAGGGTTTCTCTGTGCAGCTTTGAAGTCTGTCTTGGAACTATCTCTGTAGAACAAGCTGGCCTCAAACTCACAGAGATCTGCCTGCTTTTGCCTACAGGAGTACTGGGATTAAAGGCGTGCACCACCACTGCCAGGCTTCATTTTTTTTTAAAATTTAGAACTATAATAATCCTGGGTTCTGGTTAACACATGACTCAAGTTTTGAAAATAAGTAAACAAACAAACAAATAAATAAATCCAAGTATGGGGGTGCAGAAGGAGGCAGAGACACATGGATTTCTGTAAGTTCCAAGCCTGCATGGACCACATAATGAGTTCTGCTGGCCAGAACTTCATAGCTACATAGTGAGATCTTGTCTCAAAGGGGAAAAAAGGAAAAGGAAAGGAGGGAAAGGAGAAAATACATAAATAATCCTGGGAGCTGGAGATGGTTCTTCCAGAGGACCCTGGTTGATCCAGTACCCACAGAGTGAGTGACACACAACTGCCCATAAGTACAGTCCTGTGGATCAGCCATCCTCCTTTGGACTCGGTGGGTACTGTATACAGACAGGGCATAGACATAGAAGCGGCAAGATACCCTGCAATAAACATTTTTTAAAAATCCTTAGTATTATATGGAGATTACTAAAGGCTCACTACATAGGAAGAACCAACGTGACTATTTTTCTTTCCTTTTTAAAAATTTTTGAAGGGCTGGAAAGATGACATGGAAACTGGTTAAGAGCACTTGCTGTTCTTTCAGAGGGTCCAAGTTCAGTTCCTACCACACACATTGGGCATCTTACAGTTGCTTGTAACTCCAAGGGATCTGGTGCACTTTTCTGGCCTCCATGGGGTACCTATATTTGCACACACACACACACACACATACATATATATATATATATATATATATATGTATATATATATATACACATAAATAATAAATCTTTAAAATTGTTTTTGGAGACAGGGTTTTGCTATGTAGCCCAGGATGACCTCAAATTTAGGACGTTCCCTAGCCCACACCCAGGGTGCTAGGATTACAGGTGTGTAGCATCACTTCTGGCACATGTGACCACTTCTGTGCTAGCAAATATATACACAGTATATGTGGCTACACCCATGAAATTATCTATTATATTCCATAAAATAATTATCTCCCACTTCTAGTGCATAATTATGGATAATCGGTTTTTTTTAATTACATTGTTATTTTTGCGTATATATGAGAGTGCACAATGTGCACTCTGTCACTCGTGTGGTGATTAGGGGACAGCTTGCATGACAGCTCTCTTCTACTGGGTAGGCCTGGAGATGCACTGGAGCAGGAAGCAGGTCCTTGCTTTGGCTCTCATCCTGTCTGTGAATGAGCTATAGACATATCCCCTAGATGCTCACTGGGAACTTCATAAACAGAAAGGGTCTACTTTAGCATGGTGTCTATAAAACTGCACCACCCTTTGTATACCAAGACTAAGAAAACCAGGTCCTGCATGCCCCTTCCTCCTGTGTCCACTGGAGATCTTTTGCCCTCCCTTGTAATTTTGAAAAAGAAAAAGTTCACATGAGAGCAAGCTGGGCTATCTCCTCAAACTTCTTACTGTAGAGTGCACACCAGAGGCAAGTCTGAAGTGATGGAGCTGGCTTCTATACAGAAGAGTGAGCCCTGAGTAGGAGATAGCTTGAGAAGGACCACTGAATCTACTGTTTCCGACTCTGACATACTTTCTATATTTTTTTATGGAAAGTATCCACTTCAAAATGTACAAGGTCTGAAGATAATAACTTTTCTCTAGCTGGGTGGTGATGGCGCACACCTTTAATCCCAGCACTCAGGAAGCAGAGGTAGGCAGAACTCTGTGAGTTTGAGGTCAGCTTGTTCTACAGAGATAGTTTCAGGACAGACTTCAAAGCTACACAGAGAAACCTTGTCTCGAAAAGCCAAAACAACAACAAAAACCAAAAAATTAACCTTCCCCCTTTTTTGCCCTGCTAGGGATGATGATCAAAACATTTGAGAGTCCTGCCAAGTGAGGGAAGACCTCTCAAAAACAAGCAAGCAAAAGAGAAAGACTTTTAGTGTCAAGCAGTATTTGCAGAGTTCCCTTACCCCTCTTCACAGTAAGAAAGAAGCAAAGGGGGCTGGAGAGATGGCTAAGAAAATAAAGAGCTCACTGAGCTTTCAGAGGACCAGGGTTCAATTCCCAGCACCCACATGACAGCTTACAATTGTTTGCAATTCCAGTCCTGTGTAGCACAAATTCTAATTGGTATTAATAATAAAAACTCAGAGTCAGCTATTGGCGTGAAAGCTGAAAGATCAGAGGAGCAAAGGATCCAGCCACAAGAGTTCTACCAATGCTCAGACCAAAGGGGAAACCCTGTCTTCAGACTGCCATGAGCTCCTGTCTGTCTCTTGCCTTGTCTCCTGTCTCTTGTCTCTCTCCACCCAGCCATATCCCTTCCTGTCTCTACCTCCTTAGTGCTAGGATTAAAGGTATGGGATCCCAAGTGGTGAGATCATCTTAGTGTGAGTTCTGTTTCTCTTTTAAACTGGATCAATCTTGTGTAGCTCAGGGTGGCCTTGAACTCACAGAGATCCCTCTGCCTCTGTCTCCTGAGTGCTGGAATTAAAAGTGTGTACCACCACTGCCTGGTCTTTGTGGCTAACTAGAGTGGCTAGCTTTGTTCTCTGATCTTCAGGCAATCTTTATTTGTTAGATTGTACACAAAATATCACCACAGTCCTATGAGCTCTGACACTTCTTATCTCCTTGGGCACTGTACATATGTGGTATACAGACATATATGCAGGCAAAACTCCCATAAAAAAAGCAGTAAAGTTCACTACTCTATATTTTAAAACATCATTTTCTGATTTGCTTTGGCAGTAAATAGTGATTTGGCCAAAACAAGCCAATGTTTGTAGCATCCAATAATGTCCTGCAAAATGAAGGGGTCTGTTATTTTGAAAATACTACCCGAAACTTTTATATTTTCATCAAATATGCATTTCTGTTTGATGCCTTCTACTTTATCATACTGAATCAAATCTAACACTTTACAGTTTTTCCAAACCACATCTGTTCTCTCAAACAACTGGGATTGATGCTTTGCTATTCAGAAAGGATCTCGAGCTACTATGTGGCCTGGGCTACCTTAAATTTGTGGCAATCCTCCTGCCTCAGCCTTGACTGCTGGGATTATGCAGTGCTGCAATGACAGTCAGCCTAGTTTCTGCTTGGTTTTACACGTTTTGCAAGAGTGAAAAGAAAAAAGAGAAAAACTGGAGGTTTTCTGTCATCACTCATGGCTACTGTCACCAAATAATGCCCATTTTTCCTTTATAAGCATTTGTCAATAATTCATGTTTCAGTTCATCTCCTGTATTCACTAATCTGTATTCGTATAACATACATATTTGCTAAAAGACAGGATTAAGTAGGTCCAACCACAATCTAAATTCTCTACTTGTCCTTGGAAGCATTTCACCCCTCTCCCCCATACACAGTTTGCCGAGTACTATTCTCTGTTCTACAGTTCAGGCTCATTTCCCTACAAAGGGATGCTTTCTGCCATCCCAGCCATCTCCCCGAGCCTGTGCTTCCCCTAGAACCTTCATTAGTTTGCTTTCTGTTGCTGTGACTAAACACCACAACCAAAAACAACTTGGGAGGGTTTGTTTGGCTACTGCTCTGGTTCACAGTACATCACTACGGGAAATCAGGGCAGGAACGTAAGCAGGAGCAGAGTTAGGAACAGGGAGGAATGCTGCTTACTAGTTTGGTCAGCTACTTTTTTGTTTTGTTCACAGCCCAGGCCTACCAGCTCAGGGATGGCACAGACCACAATGGGCTGGACTCTCCAGCACCAATAAATAATTAAGAAAATGTCTCACAGAAATGGCCTCATAGCAGCTTGATGGAGGAAACTCCACCACTGAGCTTTCCTTTTCCCAGATGACTCTATGACAAAAGCCAGCACATCATCTGTTTTTAAATTTCCTGTGGTGTTTTATTAGTCTTTGCATTGTTTTCTCGTAACTCATCATTATTGGTTTACTGTTTAGCCTTCACTGCTACTCCAAGGATGTTACTAATTTTCCATTTACATATTATAATTGTCTGGCAAGGACATTATTTACAGTTTTCCAATATTTCCTACTGCAAACAGGTCACTGTTGTCCTATGACAGCCGTCCTTTTTCTCTGGCCCCACTAATTTTCCTTTTATTCTTTACTTTTATGTATAGGTGTTTGAATCTCGGTGTGGGTATATGCTTGTGATTCAACATGTCCTCTGAGGCCAGAGGTGTCAGACCCCCTGGAGCTAGAGTTGCAGGAACTTGGACGACTTGGGTGCTGAGAACCAAACTCAGGTCCTTTGTAAGAGCAGTATGTATTACACACATAATTCATATGACAGTATGTAATTGGCTGAGCCCATCTTTCCAGCCCCTATTTTTCATACTTACAGTCTCCTCTTTCTACATCAAGTGGTGTATATTAAACTAGGGCTTTTAAAAATACTTTCTCCATTCACAATCTTTTTTTTTCTGTGAAACTACATGTAAATAAAACACTTATTGATAAGAAATCATAAAGATATTTATTTTAAAACAATTTTTGTATACAAACAATTTTATCACTTGTTAAATGGGAAAGCAATCAGATGTTTGTTTATCTGACATAATACCATCCAGAGATACATTACTTTGATATTTGCATGCCAGGAAATGACAGTAGGAAAATATTAAGTCTGTTTTCTGTAATGAAACGATTATTTCTGTAAGACTAGCAAACTGGATGTACAGTAAAAACCCTGCAGTTCCTAACATGGCAGTGTCAAATCTGAACGGACATATTTAAGGCAGTGTTTGCTGCTATAGGGAGGTATAATGGCACACACACAATACAAGTTGTGTGATGTTATCATTGGTGAATATTGCCTGACAGTAATCAGATTCATTACACATTTTATTATGAGCCAATATTTGGGTGTCAAGAATTTATCATGACCCCCACCTACTCCCCCTCCCACATGGGACCATGATCCTCAGTTAAGAAACTGGCCTCCACATAAACACTGATTGAAAAATATCCTACATCTAGTGACTTATTATCAAATTGTCTCCATTTACAGTTAGTACCTATTTGCCTGGATGACTTTGTTAAATTCCTCAATTTACTGAAGAAGTTTTCAAATCCATGACATCATTTTATAAAGTATGAAAGACAACCTTACGCCCACCTTTCCCGTCTTCCAAATAAATGTTGACAATGATGTGAGAATCCTTAAGTCGTTTCCCAATTACAAAACGTTTTTTCTTTCCCATGGATTGTATTACTTTAAAAAAAAAAAAAAATGTAACTCCCTTGGAACTGGGGTTACAGTGATTCTGAGTGACCCAATTGGGTGCTGGGAACCGAACTCCCATGTTCTTAACCACTTAGCCATCTGCTCCAACTACGTTTTAAAAGTTTGTTCATGCCTCCTATGGCTCTGTACAATCTGTTAATTTATTTTTAAAATTTTAAGTTAGATTTTAAAAACACATTTATTCAAAGGTTCAGTTAGCCATTAGATCTAAAGCCGTGTGTGTGTGTGTGTGTGTGTGTGTGTGTGTGTGTGTGTGTGTGTGTGTGTGTGTGATTTTTCGAGACAAGTTTTCTCTGTGTGGCCCTGGCTGTCCTGGAATTCGCTCTGTAGACCAGGCTCCAGTCTCTGTCTGCCTCTGCCTCCTGAGAGCTGGGATTAAAGGCGGTGGCTGAAAGAGAAATGAGCTGAGGGTCTTGAGTTCGGTTCCTGGAGCCCAAGGTGGAAGGAGTGAAGCCTCCCAATAGTTGTTTTTTGAATTTCACACGTGTGTTTCCACGTGTACACACACACGTACACACACACACACACACACACACACACACGAGCGGTTGTACATGACATTTAAACATAAAGAAAAAGGCGTGGCAGATGTCACGACAGGTCCTGCCAAAAGCAAATTTTTGAACTTAGTTATTTCAGTGTAATAACACCAACTTCAAAACAAAAATCAAAACACCAGTTGTCTCATTTGCATCTCAAAACAACGCACCAACGTTTCTAGGGCGCAAAAGTGTGCTCACTTCCATGATCCATAGAGCTCCTCGGACCCAGGCTAAGGATTCCGGGTCTCCTCCGGCACACCGGGTCCGCGGGAGGGCGAACACCTTCCAACCGTCCCCGCAGAGGGCTGTCTTCACCTGGCTGTCGCAGAGAGCTCGAACGTCCCAGTGTGACGTCCTCTGGACCTCACTGGAGTCCGGAGGGAAGAGGGCACAGGACGCAAGTCCTCAGGGGCAGCGGGCGGGTAAGAAGCCAGACTTTGTGAGGCGGGAAACACCATGGCGGAGCAGGAGCCAAAGGCTGGGGAAGAACCGACGCCACACGTCCCGCCCTTCAATCAACGCAACACGCCCACTTCACGCCGCGGATCGGCCCGGCCCGGCCACCGTAGCGCACAAGCTCCTGGCGAGCGGAGCAGCGCGGAGCACACTTCCGACACTGAACTTCCGGTCTGCCAGAGGCGTGTTTGCAGAAGCCGTGCTTGCTGGCTGGCTGGCACTCCGCGGCGCCTGGCTGCTGCTTTGGGCCTGGCGGTTGCAGAGCGACTGGTGTGAGGCGGGAATCGCCGGGACGCGGTTGGGGTCGCGGGCTGAAGAGCCGTCGCTTCCGCTCGCGGCCTGGAGGCCGCCGAGGGCTCACTCACCCCATCTGTCATGGACTGCCGACGGGATAGGATGGTCGCCGTGGTCCCCGGGCAGTTCGACGACGCGGATTCCTCAGACAGGTAGGCGGCCGGAGGCCACACACGGACAGCTCGGGCTCCGCGTTCCTCTCGGCGAGCTGGCACCTGGCTGGTTTGGACTGGTTTCCCCAGGTTCTGTCCTGGGCAGGTCGTGAGAGCGACTCGTCGAGGGAGTCTGGGCTCCCGGCACCATTAATAGCAGAGAAGCAGAGTTGGGGATAATTGAGAAACGTAGGGCCCACCCCCACGTACAGGGTTCCATCCCCACCCCCACGTATGGGTTCCACCCCCACCCCCACGAATGGGTTCCACCCTCATCCCCACGTACAGGGTTCCACCCCACCCCCACGAATGGGTTCCACCCTCATCCCCACATACAGGGTTCGACATACACTCAGCAGATTTTTGCTTCCACTAGAGATAGTGGTGAACGGATAAACCAAGTCTCTACTGTCAATTTGGAATGGAGGGCAGATGCATATAGTTTAAACGGGCACATTCATCAGGAAAGAGCCAGATTTAATAGCTTGGGAGAAGGTTGCCTGACATAAACAGGGCTCTGATTCCATCTTCAATACTAAAACCACAAAACGTCCAGATTAAATGTCTAGAAGCAGCAGAGGAGAAACAACGACTGTGACCAAGTGACAAATGGAGGCCCTATAGTGGCTCCCTCTTGCCTGTGAAAACAAAGTGAGAGGTCAGAGGCTGGAGCACAGTGCAGAGAGTGGAGGCATAAGGGAGGCCAGCCAGGCAGAGCCTTGAAAGTGACTGAGGGGAGTTAAGACATTTCCCGGCTTACAAGGCCAAAGGAAGGCTTTTAACAGGCGCGGGACTCATTTGGTTTATGGGTTAAGGGAATGGTCAGTTACGGAGAAGATTTTCCTGGCGAGTAAGAGCGGAACAGAGAACCAATTACATCATGCAAATGGCTGGCACCGTGGTGGCACACACCTTTAATTCCAGCACTCGGGAGGCAGAGGCAGGAGGATCTCTGTGAGTTCAAGGACAGCCTGGTCCACAGAGTGAGTTCCAGGACAGCCTCCAAAGAAACCCTGTCTTGATCCCCCCTCCCCCCCAAAAATACCCAGGTTCAAACATGATGGCTTCTAGAGCTATGATTATAGAATGGTTTTGAGGTAGCAGGGTCAAGGTTTTATGGTTAAATTAGATGTGAGGACTCATGAGAGCAGTGATGGAAAATTTCCCATTGAAGAGAGAAGAAAATTAAATGTCATTTTGAAGTAACAGAATTTTATATACTTCATGTCATGTAGATGATGTTCATCAGTTAATAGTGGTATTGATAGGTATATATCGACCTTGCTGTGTGTCAAATCTAGTGTTAAGGAAATGTTGGTAGCTACCACCTTGTTTGACAAAAGGGTTGTCTTTTGTTAGGGGAAGTTAATATTAATAATGAGGCAAGTTATTTGTATTAAAATTAAATGGTGAGTAGTGGGAAGGAGAAATGAGTAAATTGGAGCTAATAGTAAGTTAGTAGAGGACGAGTGAGGATTAGCCAGAGAAATGAGAGAGATCTGCAGTCTTAGGGTTCCAGCCCTCTCACAGGAATTCTTCCTGAAGAATAAGTGAGAAGAAGAAACAGCCTGCTTTGCTGGTCAGTGTGTATTGGTAATGACAGTGTACCCACTGTCCCCATGCACACAGGACGCTGTGAGGATAAACTGGTGCTCCCCTATGCTGGATGTGATTTTGCCACTGCGCCAAAGAGACGTGGTGCTCTCCAGGCACAGTTTTATATGTCACACCTGGGTTGGGGTGGGTTATACTCGAGACATCTCGGGTAGGCAGAGGCTTGCAGTACTGCCTGTACAAGACATTCTCACAGCAGAGGATGGACTAGCTAAGACTGAGGACACCAGGATCGTTCACGTAATTGTAGCTTTAGCTACCACTCTAGGTTATTAGATTTGTAAGTGAGGGAGTATTTATGTATTATACTTACATGACGTCCTAGTAACTTGCAGTTATTTAACGATGGTCTCTTCTTCCTACTCTGCCCATAGACACTTGAAGTCCTGTGAGCTGTAGCCAATTAATAGATTGGAATTGATAACTGAAGATATGGTGACACAGGCCTTTAATCCCAGTACTCTGGAAGCAGAGGCAGCAGATCTCTGTGAATTCAAGGCCAGCCCTGTCTACATAGTTCATTTCAGGACAGCCAGAGGCACACAGTGAGACTGTTTGAAAAAGAAAGGAAGGAGGGGCTGGGGATTTAGCTCTATGATAGAGTGCTTGCTAGAAAGGTACAGCTCTGGGTTCAGTCCTCAGAACTGGGGGTGGGGGTGGGGGTGGGGAGGGAAATGACTATTTTTATGGTCAGCTGAGGTGACACACATCTTTAATCCCAAAACCTGGAAGGAAGGTGGATCTTTGAGTTCAAGCCCAGCCTGCTCTGCATAGCAAGTTCCATAGTGAGACAGACACTGTCTTTCAAAAAAAGAAAGGAATACCACTCCAATAATTTATTTGCATGTCATCCTTGGTGGGGACCCGTGCTAATGTTTGAATTGTTCCTTTGGTATTATTGTATGATGCTGAGTCAGGCATTATGTCCAGTCTTCCCCCCCCCCCCCCAGAGGAGACAGGATTTCTCTGTGGCTTTGGAGGCTGTCTTGGAACTAGCTCTTGTAGACCAGGCTAGTCTCGAACTCACAGAGATCCTCCTGCCTCTGCCTCCCAAGTGCTGGGATTAAAGGCGTGTACCACCACCACCCAGCTGGCATTATGTCTTTTTAAGTAGTACATATTATTAGTTGTTTTATATTGACTGTTAGCCTGTTCTTTGTGTAAAAGGTCAAAGCGCAACAGTTGTATAGGACTTGGTGGTAGATGTGTTTTGTTTGGGATGTACAAAGTTTTGTAAAAAATGAACCTGGTAACAGTAGTGGTGGTGCACTCCTTTAATTCCAGCACTCAGGAGGCAGAGACAGGTGGATCTCTGTGAGTTTAGGCCAGCCTGGTCTACAGAGCGAGGGGCAGGACATCTGGGCTACACAGAGAAACCAAAAAACAAAAGGAAAGAAAAAAGGAGATGAAACAGATTGGGAAATGTAAGGGAATCTTTTTGTTTGTTTTTGTTCTTTGAGACAGGGGTTCTCTGTGTAGTCCTAGCTGTCCTAGAACTCGTTCTGTAGACCAGGCTGGCCTTGAACTCACATAGATCTGCCTGCCTCTGCCTCCTGAGTGCTGTAATTAAAAGTGTGTGTCAACACCACCCAGCATGTAAGGGAGTCTATAGAACTGTATGTATGTGTATGTTTTTTCTCCTTAGAGGACATATAAACATGCCAGAACATTCTTATGTCTAGTGAAAGCACAGGCGTGAAGTCAGTTCAAGCAAAAGATGACATCTTACTTAAAAACCTTCAGAACGATGTGACGGAGGTGAAGGGCGAGGTCGAGATTGACGAGGAAGATAGCTGTGACTATGACAGCGATTGGTACTGGGATGATGGAACTGGAAAACTCACCAAGAGTTCTACCTGGAATGGAGGCAGTAATCCGCAGGTACGAAAGTCACTCTGTAACTCTGCTTGGGGAGGTAGGTGTGTGTGTGTGTGTGTGTGTGTGTGTGTGTGTGTGTGTGTGTGTGTGCGATGTATGTGAACAAACCGCTGTGCATTTGTGGGGAGATAGAATGGACACCAGTCCCAGGGAGCTGGAGTTACAGATGTTTTCAGGACCCCAGGTTTCTTTTCTTTTTTTGACCCCCTAGCTTCTTAAGTGGGTGCTGGGAGCCTGCATTTCAGTCCTAACACCTACCATTTCCAGCTTCTCCGCTTGTCTTTTGAGGCATGAACCTGGAGCTCACCATTTAGCCAGCCACTGGCCAGTGGCTTCCAGAAAGCCTCCTCTCTCAGCCGCCCTGGTGCTGGGATCATAGATGTATGATGCGGAGTTTGCCTTTTTTATGTGGGTACTGAGGACTGAACTCAGGTCCTCAGTTTTATGCGACAATAATTTATGGACAGAGCCATCTCTCCAGCTCTGTGTAGTATTTTTAGAAAAGACTTTGTGGCCGAGCATGGTGGCACACATCTTTAATCCCAGCAACCAGCTCTGGTCTATAAAGCTGAGTTCTAGGATAGTCAAGGCTACATGAAGAAACCCTGTCTTGAAAAACCAATAATAATAATAATGATAATGTAAAATAATAAAAGACTTCGTGGTTCTGTAGGTTATATTTATTGATTTGTTTCTTTGTCTTTTTCACATTTCTTGTAATCTTCTGTATTTGGATTCTTTGAATAATTAGTAAATATTGAGAGTTACTGGGGTGTTGTGAGATGAATTAACTTAATGTGCAAAGGAAAGGCCGTGACCGGGCAGTTAACTGCACACTGTGTAAGGAACAGCAAGGGAGCTGGGAGAGGAGCTTAATGGTAAAGCACTTGGCCACTGTGCAAAAGATTCTGGGGTTTATCCTGGCCTCCCCAGCACAGCGGGAAAGAAAAACACTGAAACTCACTGGTAAGTAAAGAAGTGTGGAGCTGGTGCTACAGTTCTGTAGCCTCAGCTACCTCTGAAGGAGGGTTACAAGTTCAAGGACAATTTGGAATACAAAGTAAGTTTGGGCAACAAAGCCAGGTGTGGTGGTACATGCCTTTAATCCCAGCACTCGGGAGGCAGATGGATCTTTGCTTTTAAGGCCAGCCTGGTCTTAAACTCAAGAGAGCGTTCCAAGATAGGACTACATAGAAACCCCTTTGGGGGTGGGGTGAGGTGGGGTGGGGTGGGGTGGGGTGGTTGCTGCTCTACTGAGTCACTGGTGAGACTTTGGATAATTTCGGCGTGGATATAATATGATGTATGCATATTTAATGTTAGCTGTTACTTTTGGTTGCTGATAATTGTAGCAATTAAATTGTTGTTGTGGGAACAGTGCATTGTTGGAGCATTTGCCTGCCATGTGTTGCAGCATGACAAAAGTCAAATTAGTCAAACATGTATACGATAGGAAACACGGGTTGATTTTTACCTATTGTGGTGCTAGGAATCAACCAAGGACAACTATTCATACATACATACATACATACATACATACATACATACATATCTCCCAAGGCCAAAAGTTATAAGTTAAAGGGGCTGAAGAGATGGCTTAGTGGTTTAGAGCGCTCGTTGCTCTTGCAAAGGACCAGGGTTCAATTCCCATAACCTACATGGCAGCTCACAACCATCTACAACTCCAATTTTGGGAGATCCAGTACCCTCTTCTGGCCTCTATGGGCACCAGGCACCATGTGATGCATATACATACATGTAGGTGAAACATTCATACATATAAAATTAGATAACTAAATCTAACAAAAATTACATTAAGTTTAATAGAAAAAAAAAAAAAACTTAAGCTTTTTACATGTTGGACAATCCAGCCTCAAGTTTCATGCTGAAATACATACAAAAAGACTGAATCAACAATTATTCAGAGCCCTTTTTATCTATGCTGAAGTCTCTGAGTTTTAGGTATTCTTTCTGCTTCTCCTTGGCACTTAAGGTTATACAGAGCACTAAAATAAGTGCCGAGCCTCAGGTCATCTTTCCCCTTTTCATTTCTTGAGGTGTCAAGCCTAAAATAAAATTACTAGAATGAATTTAATGTTAACCTTATCTCTTTGTTAAATACTTTGAAGGTAAATGAATCAAATCTATAAACAAGTTAAATAAAAAAAGAAATAACAAAAGATACATTGAAGGGAAGTAAATGACATGTGACCCCTGTTATAGTCAGTAACCTCTTAAAAATGTCTTTATTTTCTATTTTATGTACTTTTTTATATGTATGGGTGTTTTGTCTACATATATATATATATTTGTACACCATGTGCATGCAATCCATGAAATGCCCAAGGTTAGGGTTAGACTGAAGTTATGGACGGTTGTGAGCTGCCATATGGGGACTGGGAATGGAACCCATTCTGAAAGAGTAGCCAGTGCTCTTAATTACTAAGCCATCTCTCCAGCTGTAAAAACCTTAAAAAGAAAAAGAAAAAAAAAAAAAAACCAGTCTGAGAAACTGTTTCTTTTGTAGTGTGCTCCTACATGTAATGATGCTTTAATAACTGACTGAATGGGGTGAGGTGATGGCTCATGGCTCAACAGGTGTATAAATGCACTTGGTGTCAAGTTTGACAACCTGAGTTCAATTCCTGGGACCACCATGGTGGAAAAAGAAAAATCAGCTCTTAAAAGTTGTCCTCTGACCTCCATATGTGTGGTGCCCCTCCCCCAAAACACACACACACACACACACACACACACACACACACACACAGAGAGAGGAGAGAGAGAGAGAGAGAGAGAGAGAGAGAGAGAGAGAGAACGAGGGAAAAAAAGAATGTAATTATGAACCTGAACCTTAGACTTGAATTTACAACTAATCCTGTTTTAAACTAATATCTTATAGGCAAATCGCCAGACTTCTAACTACAATTCAGCCAAAATGTCTACTCCAATTGACAAGTCCTTGCGAAAATTTGAAAATAAAATCAACCTAAGTAAGTTTTTTTAAAGATACATTAACTACCTGGGCAGTGAGTTTGAGACCAGCCTGTGGTGATATATTGTATATGATCTAATAAAGCTTGCCAGGAGATCAGAATGCAAAAGTAGCCATAGACGATAGGCGGTGGTGGTATACCCTTTTAATCCCAGGACTCAGGAGACAGAGGCAGATGGATCTCTGTGAGACAAAGACCACTGAAGAGAAACAGAGCTCATGCCTTTAATCCCACCACTAGAGAGGTACTTATATAAGACAAGAGCAGGGTCTCAGATTCTGGTAATTAGTCTCCAGCCACATTGAGGACAGGATTCCTCCCACAGCCTTGGTAGAGGTAAGAGCTTTCTGGAGGCTTGGCTGGTTTTTCTTCTCTGATTTTCAGCTTGAACCCCGATATTTGTCTCTGGGTTTTTATTAATCGTACTACACCAGCCTGGTCTTCAGAGTTTGTTCCAGGTTAGTCAGGGCTAAACAGAGAAACCCTGCCTTGAAAAAAACAAATAAAAAACACTGCCTAACTGGGCTGTGAAGAGATTCTTCCAAATGCTGAAATGTTAGTCATTTTTTTTTTTGGCTCAAGAAGTAAATGTAGGGGCTGGAGAGAAAGTAATTGTATTTGACCCAGTGATAGAGCTGAATGAAGAAAAGTAACTTTTAGTGTCATTTTAATTTATACTTTCATCTGTTGTGGGAATATGAAGTTTCATCTCATTGCAATTCTTACCTGTTCTGCATTGGATTGTATTAAAACAGTTAAAAATGCTGTTTTGTTCAGTTAGACACTTTATGATAGTGTTAATGGTCTAGTTGAAAGCCAGCCCTAGTTTGAACTATACTGCTTTGAAAATGGAAGGCCGTTATTTTCTCCTTGCACTGTCTTGACTCTAAACTGTAGCTTTAGAGAGTATACTGTTCATACATATCAGATTAATGTATATAAGTATTCCACAGTCTCATGATGTACTTCTAACTTGAAACTGAAATTTGCATAGTTAAACAATGAATTCAGATACTTGTGTTATCTATATTGTTTGTACAAAATAGTATCTGAGATTTAATATGTAGATCCAATGTTTTTTGAGTATCTAGAATTTTAAAATTCTGGCTCAAAAATCACACCTATAGTGCTGAAAGTGTACTGTATAAAGACAATATCTTAATTTGTTATGTATCTCAGAAGTAAAATATATTTTAATTCTATTTAAAAACTACAGAAGGGGGAAGGTGGGGGGAGAATTTGTTCAGAGACTGTTACTGTCTTTGTCTTTTGTATTGTTTATATTGTGAGTTTCTGTATTTTTAGATAAACTGAATGTTACTGATTCTGTCATAAATAAAGTCACCGTAAAATCTAGACAGAAAGAAGCAGAATCGTAAGTAATGTTTTCTTTATGAAGCGTGGTTGGTGGAGATCAATTTCCTGAGTAGCAGAATTGTTCTACGAAAGGTGTTTGTGTGTATGCTTTTGTAAGTCTATATAGCAAATGAGTCTTACGTAGTAAAAGTACAATCTTGTGGAGTGTGTAAATGTGTTTTCATAAGGATAAGTGTTTGTAGACTCCAGTTCAGATTAAGACCTGGCTGACTTCTCATGTGCTAATAACTGG
Source organism: Cricetiscus sungorus (assembly GCA_030556225.1). NCBI lineage: Eukaryota > Metazoa > Chordata > Mammalia > Rodentia > Cricetidae > Cricetiscus > Cricetiscus sungorus. The sequence continues at coordinate 6,111,816 of JANBXA010000190.1, forward strand.
CAAGATCATTGCAGTATAGAAAATAACAGTAATCCAATAGCAGTGTTAAAACTGAACGTGAAAATTAGTTTTCCCCTGGTTTATTACTATGTCCACAGAGCTGATTGCTTTCTGAGGGACAGCTTAGTCACTCTAATAGGATCATTAAAGAGTTAAAGGACAGTATGAACACACTGAAATTTCCCTTGTCACTGTTCCAGTTGCTCTTTTATTTATAGAAAGACTTCCTCTTACACGCACATTCTTATTCCCTCTCTTCTTCCCCTCTCTTTCTCTTCATCCCCTCCCTTCCTCTTCTTTCCATTCCCTCTGTATGCATATATAACATTATATATGTGCACGTGCACTCTCCCCTCCCTAGTATGCATATCCGACCTGTGGGCTCATACGTGCATGTGATTGAGGATAATAATGACCATGGCCCAACAGAAAGTTATAAACTTACTTAAAACACGAGGTTTTTGTAGTTGCTCTCAAGTGTGAGCTTTGTAGGTGATATGTCCTGTGGGAATACCAAAAGGGGTCCTTGGAGATAGTGGGGGGAGGAGCAGTAAACGTGCTTGTCATGCAAGCTCACAACCAGAGTTTGATCCCTAATAGTGGAAGAGGAAGCCAGCTCCCAAAACTTGTCTTCTGATCACCATATGTAGGGTGGCAATCTCTTTATTTATACTTCATTCATACACAAGAATAATAAATGGAAAAAATAAAAACTTTAAAATGAAAAGAAATAAAAGACTGGACATACCTGCTAAGGAGAATTGACTTGCATGCTCGGAGAATTTGAGTTTTACTGAGTGAAGAGTTTGTATCTAATTAGGATGAAAATTTTCTTAAGAATTGTCCCAGAATTGTGTACATTTAGAAGTCTCATTCTGGATTCTCACTGGTTGTAAATATTTTTGTTTTTGCTTAGGTATCGAGTTAAAGATAAGGCTGACAGAGCAACTGTAGAACAGGTATGCTTGACATGTGCTGCATGGTCTTGTGTGAAATTAGCATTCTTTGTTCTCTTGTTTTTAGCTTCCTTGCTTAGTGTTAATCTCACCTAAAATTGTTCCTGAGTAAACAGTTTCAAGTTCAGTGATTAGCATTTTGCTGTATAATAGGACCACCAGTAAGTACGGTAGAGCTACTATGGTCCTTCCATAACCCTTGAAGCTACTATGCACTGCTTTCCCTTCTCAGAGGTTGGGAAGGCAGAGACTATCAGACCAGAATTTTAAAAAGCAGAGTCTATAGAAATTTTATTCTCTTTCCCATTAAATAGATTTTTGCATATCTGCCGTGAAATAGGTTGAGTACCTACCTGCCATGTACCTGGTGCATGTATAGATAGATGAGGGGAAGAGGAAAAAAGGGCAATATACCTTCAAATTTCTAGCTAGAGACCTCTTTCTTACATGTGCTTTATTCTTTTGGGTGGGGTGCTAGCCCTGAATTTCTTAAGGGCAGCAGGATATGATTGAAGTTTTCTCTGTCTCTGTGTGTGTGTGTGTGTGTGTGTGTGAGAGAGAGAGAGAGAGAGAGAGAGAGAGAGAGAGAGAGAGAGAGAGAGAGAGAGAGAGAGAGAGAGAGGGGAGAGGGGAGAGGGGGAGACAGACAGATGCTCTCTGTAGTCCTTGCTGGCCTGAAACTTGCTGTTTAGACCAGGATGACCTCAAACTCACAGAGATATGCCTGCCTCTTGCCTCCTGAGTGCTGGGATTAAAGGTGTATGCCACCTGATCTATATTTTTGATGTGAAGAAAATGATTTTTTTAAAAAAAGGTTCAGGTTATTATTATTGCTGCCTACTTGGGCTCTCATCTATCCATATGTATATGTACATGTACAATTCCACATTTTGAAATTGCAACTTCTTGACCTATAGTTCTTGACTTAAGATTTAAGTACTCCTCTTTCCTGTAGAAGCTGACCTAAAGTCTAGAACCAGTTTGTGGAATCGATGATTGAAAGAGCTTATTTATAATGTTAGCTTATTATTGTTTGTTGCACCGGTTAGTTGTTGTTGTTGTTCACGTGCTACAAACTAGAGTCACCTGGGAAAGGGGACCCTCCAGTGAGGAATTGCCTCCATCAGGTTGGCTTTGTAGGCAAATCTGTGTGCCAGCCCACTGTGGATGGTGCCACCTCTGAACAAGTAATCTTGGGTTGTATAAACAAGCGAGCTGGGCAGTCTTTGGAAAGCAAGCCAGTCAGCAGCTTTTCTCCATGGTTTCTGCCTCAGTTCCTACATCGAGCTCCTGCCCTGACTTCCCTCAGCAGTGAACTGTTTTCTGGAAGTGTAAGATGAGATAAACATTTTTCTCCCCAAATTGTGTTGGTTATAGTGTTTATCACAGCAATAAAAAACAAACTAAAATGTGTGTGTGTGTGCATGATGGGAGAGGCAGTACCTGTGCAATGGTTCCTGTGTGGAGGTCATAAACTTTGTGGGGTTGGCTTCATCCATCCACCTTTATGTGAGTGGGTTCTGGGTAGCAAGCACCTCTTCTCACTGAGCCATCTTGATCACCCTGGGTTTGTACTTTTATTGTCCTGTAATTTATTTTGCTGATTTGTTTTCATGATTGTACTTAAAAACAAAACATTTCTTTATAGGTTTTGGATCCCAGGACAAGGATGATTTTATTCAAAATGTTGCATAAGGGAGACATAGCAGAGATTCATGGCTGCATAAGCACTGGAAAAGAAGTGAGCTTTTCTTGGGGTGGCAGGGTTTCCATGTCAGTTTTCTTCTTTCCAATACTAAGGAACACAAAGGTAGTTTGTAGTTTGTGCCTTCATAAAGAAAAGAATGCTGGGCATTGTGACACACAACTTTAATCTCATTACTCAGGAAGCAGAGACAGGTAGTCTCTGTGAGTACCAGACCAGCATGGTCTACATAGCAAATTCCAGGCCAGTTGGAGTTACATAGTGTAACCTGTCTCAAAAAAGAAAGAAAGGTTATACACACCGGATAGTTTATTAACAATGTTTCTAGAAATCATGTTGCCTGATAGTTGATAAGAAATTGTGTGTACCTTACCCTGATCACTTTATTGTATCGCGGAATCTGTACCCAGCAGTGAGCATCAGTTTTCAAAGGGCATGGTGGTCCTGAGTCCCAATTTAAAATTACTGTTAATAAATGAGGGTTGTTGGTGCCTTTCTTTGAGCTAGTCTTTCTTGTATATTTATTTGTAAGTCTAGAAAAATATAAGTGTGACTTAAAATTAAAACTATGTTAGTTACTCTTCTCTTGCTATGATAAGATACATAACCAAGAACAGCTTAAGAAAGAAATTTTATTTTGGCTTAGGGTTCCAGAGGGTTAGAGTTCATAATGGCAAGCAGCAAACAGGAAGCAGAGAGAATGGACTCGAAGTGATCCAATCTGCTAATCCTCAAAGCCTGCCTCCAACAACATTACTTCCTCCAACATTGTTACACTACCCTCCTGAAAGTTCCAAAAGTTCCACAAACAGCACTGCCACGAGCCTAAGCAGGACATTGCTCATTCAAACCATCACAATTAGCAGCTTATTCTGTGAAAATTAATTAGATGTAAGAAAAATTTCTTTAGAGATATGTGCATGAAACCAATTCCACTTAAATTGGACTTTCCTATATACTTTATGCCATATGTAACAATAGGCTATATTCAGAGAAATGAGTCATTAAGCATTAAGTGTGGTAGGGAAATTAAGATGCTTATGACGTCACTGTAAGTGATACAGTCTTATGGAACCACTCTGGTATATGGGACCCATCATTGACCAGAACACAGCAGGGTGGTATATGAATGTATGCTGGAGGTGTATTTATTGTACTACAATGTTTTCATATTTTGATTCACACCTTCAAGAGATGACAGCAATGCAGATGGTGTTTCAGTTTACTTTTGAGGTTAGAATCAACTGGAAAACCGACATTAGTTATTTAACACATACTTCATTTCCTTTGTTTTTGCTTAAAATAGGCTAATGTATATTATGCTAGCACAGCCAGTGGAGAGAGCAGAGCAATTAAAATATACAAAACTTCTATATTGGTGTTCAAAGATCGAGATAAGTATGTAACCGGGGAATTTAGGTGAGTTCAGATTTCTTGAATTCCTTTTTCCTCAAGTGTTAAAATAGTATATGTAGTGATTAAAGTAATAAATGTTTTCTTACTCTAGATTTCGTCGTGGCTATTGTAAAGGAAACCCTAGAAAAATGGTGAAGACATGGGCAGAAAAGGAAATGAGGAATTTGTCCAGGTGACTGTGGTGTGTGTTGGGGGAGTTCTTATGCTTAGCTGTGTCTCTCTGTGCCCTGTACCTGTCCTTTAAGGGAGAGTGGGGGGCTGGGCTTAGACCGTGTTCTCCATTACATATGGAAGAATTTCCAGAGTCTGAGCCATGTGAAAACATGTACAATTTGTTCTGAGGAAGGTAAGCTTTTACAGGAATTTAGGCAGTGATATGGTGATGATAATGCTGGCGTTTAAAAAAAAAAAAAAAAAAAAAAAATTGTAGAGGTTTTAGATAAATTTTGTCAGGCCTAAAGCTCTTTGGCTAAGAACTTGGTTTTCTTAGTCTAGTTTGGGACACGTTCATGTAGTCGTTTTGCCATAAGTACTGCAAAGAAAGGACATGTACCTAGTTTTCTCAAAATTTGTGGAGGTTTCCTTCCCTTTTCCAGTGTCTTTTAACCTTTTATCTGATATCCATAAGTATAATTTGCTATTAAGCCAGCATCATTTGGTTTGGAAATCCTTTGAAGTCTTCCTGTGCCCAACTAGCCACTAGGTGTGTGTGCAGTGATTTTATTTTTGAGATTATTAAATTCAAAAGATAATTGTGGAAATAGTTGGTATGTCTTATCAATTCTAAGATGTACTCTCCCTTCTCTCCGTCCCCCCCCCCCCAGTTTAACACCTCTAGAAGTGGATTGAGTGTCACAGGTTATGGGATTTAATAGTTTATCCGTGTTTTGATGTTCTTGGTGTCACATAATAGTACCTCTTAAAACCACTGGTTTATGAAATAGCAGTGTAGTTGAGAGGCTTGGTACTGTTTCCTAACAGCAGTATTCGTGCCACAGTCTGTAGCTGTTGTAATTTGTATGTCTTGTGACTTACCAATTGTCCTTTTGTCTATATCACAGGCTAAGAACAGCAAACATACCATGTCCAAAACCAATCAGGCTAAAAAGTCATGTTCTTCTCATGGGCTTCATTGGCAAGGATGACATGTAAGTACATGGAAGATAAAGAATTTGAAGGTGAACCTGTATTTTAAGTCCTATGACTTAAGTGAGCTATGTACTAAATAAGTGTCTCCCGTAGCTCCTTTCACTAGTCTTTCCTGCTGTTAGGGCCTAGCTATTATGATTTACCATTGTGAAGTTTCACCACGCTTCAGAATAACAAAGTTAATTTTGTATTTGAGGACTGTTTAATTTATTAAAGCACTGGAAAATATTTGTAGTTGTCAACATTTTGGAGCGGCATCTGTCATTCCATAGTCAGTTCACAGGACAAATTATAGAAGAGAGGTCCATGTGCCTGTAGAATGAAGCAAGAAAACTTGTTCATCATTTTATTGTCGTTCTTTTTTTACTTAGGCCTGCACCACTTTTGAAAAATGTCCAGTTGTCAGAGTCGAAGGCACGGGAGTTGTACCTGCAGGTCATTCAGTACATGAGGACAATGTATCAGGATGCTAGACTTGTCCATGCGGATCTCAGTGAATTCAACATGCTGTGAGTGTAGTTTGTTTCTTGGAAATTTCCCATTATTTTATGTCCTTCAAAATATCCACATCTATAAAGTCATGCTGTATTCTGTTGGTTTCCCCGTGATAGGAATTAAGATGTGGTCACTGCCTTCAGTGACCATAGTCACAGAGTAGACCACTGTGTAGGACTGAGTTGTAGCTTGGCAGTCGAACAAGTGCCTAGTATGTATGTGTGAGGCTTTGAGTCCATCCCCGCCTGCACCACAAGGTTTCAGGGGGTGGGGTATGTATTTAGCTGACTTAATGGGCTTTGAAATTTTCTCAGTTTTCCATCTTTTTATTAATCAAAATAGCCCTTTCTTATCTGCTGTGGTCATTTATGAATTATTTAAGGTAGATCCCCCCCACCCCCACCCCCGAGACAGGGTTTCTCTGTATTACTTTGGAGCCTTTCCTGGAACTCTTAGAGATTCACCTGCCTCTGCCTTCTGAGTGCTAGGATCAAAGGCGTGCATTACAACCGCCGGGCTAAAGTGGAATTTTTAACCAGATATAGGCTTGCCTGTAATCTCTGCACTTAGGAAGTGAAGGCCAGAAGATTAAGAGTTTGAGGCTAGCCTGTGCTACATAGAGAGACCCTATTCAAAATAAAGAACATTGACACAGGGTCTCTCTACATAGCTTGGCTATACTAGAACTCACTTTGTAGGTCAGGCTGGCCTCAAACTTCAAGAGATCTTGTCTTGCCTCCCGAGTGCTGGGATTAAAGGAGTGTGCCACTGTACCCAGCTAAAAATGTGTAGCCCAAGCTGGCCTTGAACTCTGGCCTGATCCTCTCACCTTTACCCCCTTCAGCAAATCCTACTAGTGTGTGCCACCACAGGCAGGTCCAAATAGATTTAAAAAACAAACAAGACTATAATAATCGTAACTTCTAACCTCTGTGCTCATTGTCCACAAGGTACCATGGTGGAGATGTGTACATCATTGATGTTTCTCAGTCTGTGGAGCATGATCACCCACATGCATTGGAGTTCTTGAGAAAAGACTGTGCTAATGTCAATGGTGAGCAGAAAGTGGGATTTCCTGACAGCGTCTGTGCATGCATGTGTAGGAAGAGGTCTTGTCTTGCCTCTCACTTGGAAGACCTTGCATTTGATCCCTAGCACTGACAGTGCTGCTTAAACCATTGGCTGGAGATGCTCCATTTTTATATCTTTCTCTGTTTACTAGTAGGAGCTGTCATTAATGTTTTTCCTTCTGACAGATTTCTTTTTCAAACATGCTGTGGCTGTGATGACTGTTCGGGAGCTCTTCGAGTTTGTCACGGATCCTTCCATCACTCTTGAGAACATGGATGCTTATCTCAAAAAGGTAAGATGAGGAATAAGTATGACTTGTCTTTGTGTGTACATCTGTGGGACTCAGGTTGCTTAGTGTAATTATCCATTTCCATAACCTCTTAGCACTTCTCATTTCACAGTGAAATTAGAAATAGCAAAGATGCCAGTAAAGGCCGGTTTCTTGACTTTTCTCAAGATTACAGAGATTATCAACTCTCATGACTGTTTAGTAAGAAAACTGCCAGGGTGTATCTTTAGAACTGTTTTTTTTTAAATCATCAAAGATTGAAACTGTTCTTACTAACCCCCATAGCATCCTGAAAACTACTATTCTAGTGTCATTGAGCTACCATTGGAACTGCTAATAAGTAAAATCAAATACTGTGATTCTCATTTCTTATTTACATGTATATAAGTGTGTTTGTGTGACTGTATGCTACCTGTGTGCAAATACCTAAGGAGGCCAGAAGAAGGTATTGGATCCCCTGGAGCTAGACTTGCAGGTGGTTATGAGCCACCTAAAGTGCAGCATGTGTTGGTAACCAAACTCAGGCCCCGTGGAAGAGATGTAAGCACTCTTAACTGTTGAGCCATCTCTTAGCTCCTTGTTTGTTCTTTGTAGCTGGCTTACTTTGCTCATCTTGCTTGGTGTTCATCTATATTGTAACATGTGACAGGATCTCCTTCCTTGTTTAAGGCTATACTAGTCCATTTGTATGAACCATATTTTGTCTATATTTTCATCTGTCAGTGGACATTTGTTTCCTTTAACATAAATAGTACCGATAAGAATATGAACATATAAATATCTCCAAGTTTTGGGGGCCCTACTGCTGATTGTACTGTTTTGCAGTTCTGCTTGACAGTGCAAGGCTTTCAGCATCTCTGTATTCTGGCCTGCACCGGTTGTCCTCTCATCTGGGGAGCCATCCTAACGGGTGTAAGGTGGCATCTTGTTATGAGTGTGCTGAGTGTTTCTCTAATAATGGGTGACACTAAATACTTTCTCATGAAGTCCAGACTCTGCCTGTTTTAAGCAGGCCATTGTCCTGTTGTGAACCTTGGCTGTTCACTTTTCATCAGTCCTGAGTTGTTGTGTTCTGTGTTTCCTTCTCCCTGTGCCTTTTGGGGTTTTTTTTCTCCCTCTTGTTGAATGTACCTTTGGTACCCAAGAAGTTTTATATTTTGATATAGTCCATTTATCTCTTGTTACTTTTGTCACTTCAGAGTCAGGGTTTCATATTTCCCTTCCCCCTGGAGTGACTTTTGTTCATCTTGCTCTGCTTGGTGAATATTAAAACTCAGGTTAGAAAACTTTCTCAAAGGAAAATTCAGAAGCAGCACTGTTTTCAGGGGTATTGTTTTCTCTTAAAAAAAAAAAAAAATTGAGTCAGTGTTTCTTATATCCCAGGCTGCCTCAAACTGTATAGTCAAGGATGAATTTTAAATGTATGTGTGATTCTCCTGCCTCTGTCTGATGAGATCTGAGATTTTAAGTGTGCACCATTATACCTAGTTTGTGCAGTGCTGGGATCAAACCAGCCCATTTATTTGGTTGGTTGGTTTGGTCTCTTTGTGGGGTGTTTGTTTCTCTAAGGTATGATCTTACTCTGTGGCCCGGGCTGGCCTGGCCCTATTCTCTTTCTGCTGCTGCCCTCTAAGTTCTGTGGTCATAGCTGTGTACCACCATGTTTGGCAGATTATGAACTCTTGGGGGACAGAAATTGTATTTGTATATTGTCAGTACCTGATTATATATTAGGCAACTACATGTTGTCTTAGTTAGGGTTTCTATTTTTGTGAAGAGACACCATGACCATGGCAACTAGTCCATTATCTTTATGGAGGGAAGCATGGCAGCACACAGGCAGACTTGGTGCTAGAGAGGTAGCTGAGAGTTCTACATCTGGATCGGCAGGCAGCAGGAAGAGAGATGCTGGGCCTGACTTGAGCTTCTGAAACCTCTAAGCACCACATGCAGAGACACACTTCCTCCAATAAGGCCATATCTACTCCAACAAAGCCACGTGTCCTAATCCTTTCAGATAACTTCACTCCCTATGAGCCTTTGGGGCCCATTTTTAATTCAAACCACCAAACATACATTGACCGAGTAACTATCAAAGTATTTTTATTGCTAAGTCATTAGTATTAACTCTAGTGTTTGTACTTAAAAAAAAAAAAAAAAAAACAGAATAAATGTTCTTTCCTTCTCTATATATATTTCTAAAAGTTATATTTTTATTTTTTTAATTATGTGTACCTGTGGGTATGTACATGTGTGTGTATAGGCCAGCTAGGCATTGGATGCCCCTGTAGCTGGTGTAATAGGCAGTGTAAGCTCCACAAGTGTGGGTATTAGGAATTGAACTGTGGCCTGTGGAAGAATAGTACATACTCATAACCACTGAGCACCTGTCTGGTGCTCTCCTTGTATGTGTTTTAACTAAATAACTTTTGTAAGTCAGAAGAACCCTGTATAAGGTCTTTGTCACCTCTGTTGCAGGCACTGTTTGCCCAAGGGGCTTTCTTGGGGATTTATACTGTAGTAGCATTAGGACCACATATCTGTCTACCTTCCTTGTGATTTATTTCACTGACTTTTCAAGAACCAGGGAATGGTTTGTGCCATCAGATGTGGTGCACGCCTTTAATGCCAGCACTTGGGGAGTAGAGACAGGCAGATCTCTCTGGGTTTGAGGCTAGCCTGGACTACTGGTTGAGTTTCAGGACATTCAAGGCTACACAGAGAAACTCTGTCTTGAAAAACAAAAGTGTGGGGTGGGAGAGATGGTTCGTTATTGGGTCTCAGTTTATCTCTGATAAAAGATTTTTGATAATAGTTTAAAAATAAGTTCAGAAAAAGCTTTGTTTCATAGTTGTCTTGGCCATGATTTGGGGATGAGTGTGAGTAGTGCCGGTGCTTGGATGTGGGGCTTTGGATAGCCTATGCCAGTGTTCGCCACTAAGCCACCCAGTGTTGATCTTGAAGAAGGGGACTAAAGATAACTTGAGACTGGAAAGGTTTATTGCTTCTTTTTAAATGACTTGCAAGCCTTTGGTAGAGAGCCAACCTACCCTGTGGAAACTCACTCTAGGTACTTTCAGAAGTGTGAAAATACCTATTAAGATTTAAAAAAAAAATAGTTATTACAAAATAGAAAATGTGTCTTTTCTACAGTGATTGTAAAGGAAAATAATTTTTTGCTTTCTCTCAAAGGCCATGGAAATAGCATCCCAAAGGAGCAAGGAAGAAAGGACTAGCCAAGATCATGTGGATGAAGAGGTGGGGTTTATTATGATTCCACAGCCCTGGGGAGTACTTGGGGGTTTTCTGGGGAACTGTGGGGTATTCTGCCCTGTGTTTTGAGACAGGGTCTTTTCATATAAACTAGGTTGGCCTCAAACCCACACTCATTCTGCTTCAGCTGCCTGATTGCTAGAATAACATGTGTGTGCCACCATTCCCAACTAATTCTTATGTTACAGGGATTTTGTATTTTGTTTTTGTTGGTAAAGCATGAACTTGATTTTGTAAGTAGGTACATGGCGTATAATTTACATTCAATTATATTTTTTTGTACTCAGGAACCTCTTAGCCTATTGTTTAGCTAAAGTTTTGAAAGAGCTTGTGGGTTGTATGAGTCAAGGAGGAAAAGACTATTAATTTGCAAGTATGAATTTTTAAATGACCTACGTACTGATTCTGTAAATATAACAGACTTAAATATTGATACTTTGTTAAAAAAATAAAATTAAACTAGTCCTAAGAAGTCAAGACATCTTTACTAACAGTAGGCCTATTATTACTGTATTTATTATTATTTTCATTGTAGTTTATCCTCAGAAGTTTTGTAGTAGCTGGGTGGTGCTGTCCTACATAGTAAGAATGCGTGTGTGTTTCGTTGCTCACAGGCAGGCAGTCCCTGCTAACTGTAACTTCATCTTGTCCTTCCTCCTTGGAAGATGCTTTTTGAAATTAGGGTGTATGGGAGGATTGTTATTCTAAGGTTCATCTGGAATATACATTTTTCTTCCTTAAATCAGTTGTAAAATTTTATTTTTTATCTTATCAAATTGTTTTTAGCTTACCACATAGCACCAGTTGGAGATGATAATACGGGTTTCTGTGTGATTGATAGAGCTAAGGATGCTGAAGGAATGGAGGAATATAGGAATAATGGTTTTAATTTTGCTTCCCTCTCTTAGGTGTTCAAACAAGCATATATTCCCAGAACCTTGAATGAAGTGAAAAACTACGAGAGAGATGTGGATATAATGATGAGGTTGAAGGAAGAAGACATGGCTTTGAACACTCAACAAGATAATGTGAGTAGCTTGCTTTGTCTACAGAGCCAGTTCTCACAAAAGAGACTGTCGAGAGCTTAATCCTGGCTTGGTGCTAGTGAGATGGTCAACTTGCTTTTATACACTGTGGCTATAAAGGGGATACTTCTGGATGGGGGTGGGGGTGGGGTGGGGTGGGGAAAGAGATGCATTTGTTCAGAGAACTATAATTAGTAAAATTAGTAAATCACAAAAACATCTAAGATAAAAATGGTTGTAGATTACTAAGCTATGCTTCATGTCCATACACATTAAGAAAAATTTAAAATATCATTTTTAATTATGCATGTATTTATGTGGGGGGTGGTCTATGCACATGAGTGAATTTGGGTATCCTTGGAACCCAGAGGAGTTAGGACCCTTGGAGCTTTCTGAGCTATCGAGTATAGGTGCTGGGATCTTAATTCTGGTCTTCATGATCGAGCGTCTTGCACTGTTAACCACTGAGCCATCTTTCCAGCCCCTTGAAAGCACTCTTAGTAATAACTATAACTCTTGCCATGCAGATCTACTGATTAGAATAGGACTGTTTGTGGAGTAGGTAACATTTCACTGAAAAAAGTGCAAAGTTAGTATTTGCTGTCACCTGGTGTGTTGCAAGCTCATCTGAAAACTACCAGGCTTTGATTGTATTGGGCCTGGGCATCCATACCTTGCACACAAGAACAATGCAAGCTACTTTCTGTGTTTTTATGTGATAGATTTTATGTAACTCTGAGTTCTAATAGGTCTTAATAATAAAAGCCAGGAGTGATATATAAGGGAAAATGCTGAGAGATTAGAGAGAAAAAGGAGCAAGCTAAAGCCACCTTTGCCTCATTAGCTTCCCAGTGGAAAAGAGAGCAAGTTCCTGTTTTCTCCTGCCTAGTCATCTCACTTCCCGTCTGTCTGTTAGCTAGTGGCAAGCTCCACCCTCCAATCTTCAGACAGGCTTTATTTATACAGACAAGATAACCACCACAGTTTTGAGTACATTCTCAGAATCACAGGAGACAGTGTCTAGTCCAGTGTTTAATGATGTAGTATGTACATAGATATCATGGTTAATTTTTATGTTTATTCTTTTTCCTTCTTGTTACAAGATTCTATACCAGACTGTCACAGGATTGAAAAAAGATTTGTCAGGAGTCCAGAAGGTATGGAGAACACGTGTCACTATTGCTTTATAACACATTTATTATTTTGGTGTATGTACTCACAAGTGTGCCATAGCACATGTGTGATGGGTAGCCAGAGAAGACTTCGGGGAGCTGATTACTCTATCCACCTCCTAGGTCTTTGGGACCCAACTTAGATTGTCAGGCTACCTGATGAGCCATCTTGCCGGCCTGTGGAAACTATGTTTAAAAGATATACTGTAAAATAGTATTAGAATTAAATTTGGAAATGAACCTGTTTTTTTCTGTCCCTGAATTCTTCTGTTAAAAGTGAAATATTTGTCTTAAATCCTGATCTGCTTTGGTTGGGGTATTACTGAGAGCCATATAATCTTTTTTGGAGTGTTTACAATCAGTTTTGAAAAATATCAGGGCTGGATAGAAGGCTCAGCGGTTAAGAGCTCTTGCTGCTCTTCCAGAGGATCTAGTTCAGTTACCATCACTCACCCGCTTCCCTGTAAGACAAGAAAATGAAAAGTTCAAGATGAGTCTGGACTATGTAATGGGATTCTGTTTTGAAGGAAAAAAAAAAAGGAGTTAAAGAAATGTGGTAAATTTCAGAGAAAATGAAACTTTCTCTTGGTTCGTTTCATTAGATTAGCTTATTGCTAGGAATGTGGTTCAGAGAAAAGCAGTTGTGAAGTCACCAAAATAGATCTTTATTATTTGTTGTTATCATCATCACCATGATAGTTATTATTATTATTTGTCTTTGTATTTCATATCCTTTCCAAATCCCAACTCAACCATCTGGCTTGTTAAAAGCAGCAGCAGACTTATGTTGTTGATTTAGGTCACCCATATAACCCTCGTAGTCAGGCTATGCCCAGCCTTTGGCAGTGAACCACATGCATGCCAGGATAGCTGTGAATGTAGCCCCACACATTTGTAGATGACAGGATCATGTTGCAGTGTCAAAAGGCTGAATGCCTGTGCTAGTTCCTTTATTTGGGTCTGTTCTTGTGTCCTACCAGAGTGAATGGATATTGTCCATCTTTCTCCCTAATGTTGATTCTGCTATTTTTGATGTTTTGGTGCATGACTTCAAAGTGTATCTGTCATACTACTTTAAAATGCTGTCATTGACCTGCTAACTAACAAATAGATAAGTAATTGACTTCAAGTAACATGGTTCTATAATAACTTCAAGGTCCCTGCACTCCTAGAAAGTGAAGTTAAGGAAAAGACCTGTTTTGATTCAGAAGATGCTGGAAGTTCTGAGTGCTCTGACACAGACTCTGAAGAACAGGGAGATAATGCCCGATGCAAAAAACACACCACTGACCCTGACATTGATAAAAAGGTTAGCCAAGATCTTTATTTCCCTCGAGTGTGGTAGCTCGGAAGCATCAAATGCCTTTATTGTTGTTTGTTTTTCAAAACAGGCTTTCTATGTATAGCCCTGGGTATCCTGGAACTTACTAGGTAGACCAGGCTGGCCTCGAACTCACCGAGATTCACCTGCCTCTGCCTCCCGAGTGCTGGGATTAAAGGCATGGGTTACCACCACTAGACATCAGTAGTACCTTTAATTGTAGTTTCCATAACTAATTGTAAACTTTGCTTGTGGAGTAAATTAGAGACTTAGCTGCCATTAGGAGTGTCTTCAGTCCTCACTGAGGACACGTTATATCTACCTATAGAAGCAAATATTTGTTTCTTTCTAATCTTTATTTCTCTTAAACCATGTAGCTTATAAATGTCAAGTAACAGGGATATTGATTTAACTGTATGCAGTTTCAGCAAAGTTCAAGGGTCAGGGTGTAGTTCAGTAATAGATGGGCTGGGGTTGGGGTGGGGGGACAGGGATGACGGACAGACAGAAAAATAGCCCTCACAGGAAGACAGGCACCTATCCCAGTACGTGGGAAACTAAGGTTGGGGGGGTCATTTGAGCCTTCAGAGTTGAAGAATAGTCTGAACAACAGTGAGACCTTCCTGAGGGAGGGAAGAAGGCAGGGATATTTGGGTGGAGATAGAAAAGAAGTGAGATGGAGGGTTCTTCAAAGAAAAGTTGTTATCCCCAAGTTTCACCAAACTATAATTGTTATTTTTATGCTACATTTACTTTTATCCTGTTAACAAAGAACTTTAATTTGGTTCTAATAATAGTCTGAATTCTCTGAATGAATGACATTTGTTGGGGGTGTGTTTGCTTTTTCATAGGAAAGAAAAAAGATGGTCAAGGAAGCTCAGAGAGAGAAGAGGAAAAATAAAATCCCTAAACATGTGAAAAAAAGAAAGGAAAAAACAGCCAAGGCCAAAAAAGGCAAATAGGATGAAGAGCTGTGTTATGGACATCTCTCAGCTACTTTTTAAACCTGGAGTAGAAGCTGTAGCTGAAGGATGGCTTCTTTACTACATCTGAGTCTTTACCATCTCAGTGTTGGGGAGACTGGGGTGTGATCATGTGGTTGCCTCCAAAGCCCATAATGTCGGGATCCAGTCAGTCACTGGCTCTACTTTTAATGGATTTATTAAAGTACTATTTTATTTATTTGTTTGTTTGTTTGTTTGTTTCAAGGCAGGGTTTCTCTGTGTACCTGTAGATCCTAGCCTGGAACTCGCTCTTAGACCAGGATGGTTTGAACTCACAAAGATCCCCCTGCTCCAGCCATACTATTTCAGTGAAGAACTTTGTACATTTTATTTTTATATATTTCTTCTGTAAACTTTTTTAGAAGCATCATAAATATTTAAATGTGATGAGCATCTACATCCTTTGTAAAAGGTGAGCGAGCATAAAGGCACAATTGGGAATATTTGTTTTCTTTGTACATGCCAAAGATACATCTGAAATCAACTGATTACCAAGCCGAGGCTTATAGCCTTGAGTTCCATCGGTGAGAGAAGTCATCTGGCCATGCTGTTGCTATTTGCAGTAGCTCTGTTCTTGTGTATTGTAGTGCTTTTTGTCATATGATCCCACTTCGTCTTTAATATACCTCTTCTAGCTGGACATCATAAGCCATTTCACATCCAGCCCTTTATCATGTCCATGTGCTCATCAAACATTTAGGTGTTTTAGATACTGGGATATAACAGTGAACAAAACAAAATTACTTCCTTTGAATAGTTTGCATTTCTTATAGGGAAATTAAACAAAATAATTAACATTCTTCCAAGAGGTTTTAAATTATATATAGAGAAATAATGCTAAATAAAGAAAATGCCTAGGGAGACAGAGGCAGCACAGTGAGATACTTAAAAATACTTGAAGCTGAGCTTCCTGGCACTGAAATGGATAAATGGAAGGATTCTAAGTTCTGTCCAGCCTGGGCTACTTACATAGATGAGGATATAAGCAACAAAGCCAAATCAGGTACATCAGAAGAAGACGACTCCAAGCAAAGCAAACAGCCGGGGGAAAGGCCCTGCAGCAACAGGATGTCTGCAGTGATCAGAAACAGGACTGCAGCATCAGAATCATGGAGAGGGAGGCCAGGGAAGCCGTCATGAGGTCTGATGGTATACTGCCTGTGGAGTTTTTAGCAGAGGAGTGACAGGATCATACTTGTATTTTGAAAGCATCACTCAGGCGTCTGGAGAATTGAAGCAAAGGTAGAAGATGATTGGCTGTGCTTGTTGTCAGCCCAGGTGAAGGATGCTGGGAACTTGGCCTAGGATGCTGGAAGTGGATGTAGAGTTAGCTTAAGGGAACAGATGAGTTAGAACAAAATAGTAAAAGGCGACTCGGGGAGTTTATGACCCAAGAAGCACCTGAGACCATGAGTTACTGGAGTGACTGTGATGGAAGAGACGTGTGTGGGGTAGTCCTACTGGTAGGATCACAAAGTAGTCCTTCTAAAGCCCGCTTTACACAGTGCTGAGAGTAGACTCATCAGCTCTGTGCACAGTTGTGTTATCTTCCAGGTCTTCTGAGTCACTCAGACAAGTTTATGTAGATTTGTGTTTTACTTTTAAAAAGTGCCTTCTATTGTCCCAGCATCAAGGTTAAACCATGTGAACTCAAAGCTAACTTAAAGCATCATTGTGCCTGCTGGTACTAGACTAGCTAGCCTAAGTTTCGAAATGCTGTGTTATGGTTTAGATCCTAAATGTCCCCAAACCGTATGTTAAAAGATTGGTCCCAAGTAGATAGTGGTGTTGCTGAGTAAGGGTAGGACTAGAGAGGATGCTGAAGTCCTTGGGGGTGTTCTTGCTGAAATATTGGATCCTGGTGATTTTCTTGCTGCCTGGCCATAGTAAGCAGCTTTCCTTCACCACTGCCTTAACGCACTGCACAAGTCAGGAGGAACGGTTGGTTCTGTTGTTAGATCCTTTGGTCTTCCTTCATCATCCACCTTTAGCTCAGGCACATTGCACTACAGGTACTCACTGCAAGTGTTGAACTGTTTCTGTCAGGCATTTTGCACAGCCTGACTGTGCAAAATGAGACTGAACACATGCCCTCTGCACTATGAAATTCAGACCCCACTTATGGAAGAGGCTGGGGAACATGTCTGTACAAAAATGTTAATGGCACTTTCAGTTTTACCCAGATCTTCATTGTTAAGACATAGTGTTGACCAGTTTCAGTGACAAACTATTTTAATGCCAACACTGGAGTATTAGAGGTCAGTCTGGTCTATATAGCAAGTTCATGCCAGCCAAAGCTTTGTAGTCATGGAGTGAGTCCTGTCTTACACACTTGGTTTAGTACTGTCTTCTCTGTCCCTGAGCTCCTGCAGACTTTATCATTCTTCTCGAAGTTATTTTTTTCTAACTACCAATGACAGTAATTTGCATATTGAAT
This sequence comes from Cricetiscus sungorus, assembly GCA_030556225.1. NCBI lineage: Eukaryota > Metazoa > Chordata > Mammalia > Rodentia > Cricetidae > Cricetiscus > Cricetiscus sungorus. Next base: position 6,129,129 of record JANBXA010000190.1, read on the forward strand.
TTACAGACATAACCTCAGACCAGAATGTAAGCTCACAAGGGCAGGGGTTTGTCTCTTATTTTGTATGCCAGCATCTGTCATGTGCTGAGACTTATCAACTCAGTAGATATTTAAATAATGATGTTCTGTTAACTTAGCAAAGGGGAGGATATCTCATGTGCCTCTTATTTGTAATTGATGTGGTCAGTGTGCACCCCTCAGGCTTGCAATAAGGTCATCTGGCTACCACGGGAAGTACTCAACTTCAGAGGTTACTTCATTCAATCCCAGTAATACTCTGATGCCTTGGCATGGAACATTGTCAAGGCTTTCTGAGGGGTGGGCTACCTACTCTAGTTTAAGCTCCCTTGTTCTGATACCCTGCTATGGCACTGGGAAGTCAGTTTCCTTTAAGGAAGAAGTCCTCATTTGTAAATTGTGGTGGGGCTTGGACCAAATTACAAAACATCATCTAAAATTGATTCACTTGTAGTGTTTTATGCTGGCTTCAAACTCCAGTAGTAATCAAGGATGGCCTTGACTTTGATTCTCATGCCATTGTTTCTTTCCCAAGAGCTAGGAGTGTAAGTGTGGCACCACACCCTCTTGTTTGCCTCTCCAAAGATTGAGACCTAGGAGAATGGAGCCGATAAATGAGGTAGACTAAAGTCTCAAGCAGTAGCCAACTTTACACTCTATAGAGTAAGAGTAACGTGAGTGAAGTCCAATCACAAATGTTTCCATAGAGGCAGAGAATCAAGTACAGCGGCCGGCTGTGACAAGTAATCTGAAACACTCTCCTATCTGCTACACCTGGGAGGCACACCCAAACAATAGCAGTTCCGTGCTGGACACCCCAAGACAAGAACAGTTCTGTGTTTTGAAGAAACCGAGGTCACGTGACTCTTGTTTTTTGGAGTTTTTCACAAGCGCTCTGAAATCTCACATGACTCCATTCTTGGACCATGTTCTGACATCCTGTTGTATATAGTGAGGGGATTAAACCCAGGGCTTCTGTGGGCTGTGCAAACATGAACTGAGACCATCCCCAGCCTAAAATTATTTTAAAATCAGATTGATGTGATTTTTTTGTTTTTTGTTCCTGAGACAGTCACTGATATCACACTCACAAAGACCAATGTTTTTGAAAAGACTGTCCAACTCTAAAGGGCCAGGTTGGAATCACGTCTTGTTTATTAGAACTAAAATAAACAGTTTAAAGTGCAGGCCACCATACAGGTCAGGTTTGCTATTACATGGATCATTAGGCAGACTTTACCATGCCCTTTTGCCATGGGAATGCTGTATTGTCCTCAAAGTCATTTTGTTCCACTAGAGGGAGACATGCTCTTGAATTCTGATGTTTAACTGGCATGATTGGCAGCAGATGCACCAAGTGGGAGCTCTGTACTACACAGGGGGTCAAGGTCACCTTTTTCCTTCTCCCTAAAGACTAACTGGCCCAATAATGGCACATTTGGTGCGTGGCTTCTAAATTAGTCCCTGCTTAGATCCCCTGACAAACTGCTCCTCAGTATATACTTTGCAGAAGTTGTAGCTAATCAAGAGTTAATCCAGTGTGGTAGGTAGAGCACACCTCAGTCTCAGCATTGGGGACAGAAGCAGGACGGTCCCATGTTGGTGGTTAGCCAAGATCAGACCTTGTCTCAAAACCACAACAACAGAAGTGGGTTTTTTACGTGGAAATATTGGACATTTACTAAGATGTTTACAGAAACACACCCCTGAAGGACCATGGGGCAATGTTCTGTTCACTTGCTGCTAGTTATCTTGCTGGGCCTCGGTTTCTTTTCTCTATCAAATCGAGACTGAATGGAAAATGTCTGAGAAGCTGCATTATTTGGGGCTGCAGTACACTGGGAGCATAGCCGGTGGAAATGTCACTTGGGAAACAACAAAGTATCAATAACTTGTTAATGCTGAGAACATGTCAAAATGATATTTCTCATATGCTGGGCTGGCACATCTCTATTAACATTGAAATTCCTTTGTGGGTATAGGTTGGAAGGCTCAATGAACAAAAGCCTACTTGGCAAACATGACTTCCTAGTTTAATCCTGGATCCCACCCGGGAAGAAAAGAACTGACTCCCAAAAGTTGCCCTCTGACCTCTACACATGTGCTATGGCACATGCCTGTCCCCCCCACACACACACACACAAACTGTGTGTGTGTGTGTGTGTGTGTGTGTAAATTCTGTATGTGGAGGTTTTGTAAGTAGATGAATAGGGAGAAATGGGATTCCCCCCCATCTGTATAAACCAATTCTTTGTACTTTTCAATTTTTCTTATTAAGGAGTCTTAATAAGAATAAAGAATTACTAAAGAATAAAGGTAGGCAAATGGTTCAATTGCCTTCAGTAGCTGTTTAAGTATAGGAAGGCTGTATTATTATGTATAATAGAAAATAGGGCTACTTAACAAATAGGACATGAAGTAGAGATTGGGTATCTGTTATCTAAAATGCTTGGGACCAGAAATGTAGGTTTTTGATTTTACATTTTTTGCTTAGGCTTTACTGGTTGAGCATTATGATTCAAAACTGGAATTTTTTTTTTTTTATCATTATGTCATTGTTCAAAAACTCAGGTTTTGGAGTATTTCAAATTTGGGGGTGCTTACATTGTTCTTTGTTTCTTCTGGACTACTTTGTTGTCCTGTTAACTTGCTCAGATTTTTCTGCCAAAAGTTATTAGGAAAGATAAGCTGCAAAGATGGCTCAACAGCTCTGAGCACTGACTGCCCTTGCACAAGAACAGGTTTCAATTCCCAGCACCCACGTGGTGCTCACTACCATCTGTAATTAGTTCCAGAGGATCCAGTGCCCTCTTTTGGCCTCCACAGGAACTGCATACATGTGGTGTGCAGCCATTCAGACACTCATACACGTAGAACAAAAACAAAACAAAACAAAAGTTACTAGGAAAAAGAACAGGGCTCCAAGCTTCCTTCCACTCTTCCTCCCATGGTGTGTGATGGCATTTAGGTATTTGTACTGGCTTGTGCTTGGAGATATGACAGCGTACGCCCTCAGCCACTAAAAGCACCACCTGTGCCTATTCACTGTTCCCTTTTAAAAGCCCTGCCCACCTTCCATCCCTCTCTCTCTTTCCCTCTGTCCCCCCTCCACCACCACCTCTTCCTTCTCCCACTGCTCCTGTCCCTAGAGGCTTGTCCCCCGATCCCCTTTCCCCTAAAGAAAAACTGTCCACTTGAACTATGTCGTATGGCATCTTTCTTTGTCAAGCCACTGTTTTTAAAGTTTTGGCCGTGTGTCTTTTAAATCTCTTGTTTAAACAAACAAAAAATCCACAAGAAAACTTTCATTTCGTTCACTAAATAAGTTCCTATTAAAATATTCTTGAGGTTTTCAATTATGAGAGAGATGCCTCAAAAAATCATACATTTAACATGTAGACACCTCAGCATTGTCAAAACTATTTGGAAGTTTGTGCTTATGAGGTTAGTATGACCGGATTTTTGCCATTCAGATAATCACAGCATCTATTACATGACAAGATTAAGTGAGATGTAATAATTAATTTAATGTCGGGGAATGTTCATAAAGAAAGAAGCGAGAGTGTGGGGGAGATGGCTTAGTGGATAGACTGATAGCCACCCAAACATGAGGGTAAGAATTTGGATTCTCCAGAACCTACATAAATGTCAGGTGGCATGGTGAGCCACCTATAATTTCATGCATGGAAGGGGGACACTTAGCTAGTTTTATGGCAACTTGACACAGCTAAATTCATTTGGGAATAGGGAAATGCCCTCCTTGAGAATGCCCCCCCGGGTTAGCCTGTAGGCAGCCTGTAGCATTTTCTTGATTGATGATTGATGTTAGGGGGGCCCAACTCATGGTGGGAAGGGTCACCCCTGGGCTGGGGATCCTGGGTTCTATAAGGAAGTAGGTTGAGCAAGCCACGAGGAACAAGCCAGGGTCACTCTTCTGTGCGTCTGCCTTGAGTCTTGTCTTGACATTCCCGGATGATGCACTTATTATCTATAAGAGGTTATTAGTAAAGATGCCCTCTGATTCCACAGTTGCAGTGGAAACTCCCGACATTTTGGAGTACTGTAAGATGATCACCGTTAGCAGCAGGTGTGGAGTAGAGGTGACCTGGACCTTAGGCAAGCTGTGTGTGCTGTGGGTGGCAGAGCCAGAGAGCAGGCCTACCTAGGTCTTTTGGAGCCCAGAAGGTTGTGAGTGGATCCCAGGTGTCTGACATTGAGCTTTTCACACTGTTGGGCTCAGGGTTTGCATTGATCTAATTGTAACTATGTCCTGGCTCCTTGGTGTTTTTGTTGGTGGTGGTTTTGTTTTGTTTTATTTTGTTTTGGTTTTGTTTTCTTTTAGGTTTTTCGTTTGTTCATTTGTATTTATTTATTTGTTTGTTTATTAAGACAGGTTTTCTCTGTGTCACTTTGGAGCCTGTCTTGTAGACAAGGCTGGTCTCGAACTCACAGAGATCTGCCTGCTTCTGTCTCCCAAGTGCTGGGATTCAAGGTATGCCCACTATGGCCTGGGGGCTCCTTGTTTTTGGAATAATTATTTAACTTTTTTTTTTTAAATAGGCACCCACAGTTGAGAAACTAGATATTTTAAAGAGGGTTTGAACTTTGAAAGAAACTTCCAAGAGTGAGTCAAAGAGAATGTTTTAAAGAGTCTGAGATTTTAAGGTATTTAATTTAAAGACTGGGCTCTCCGAATTTGGAATGTTTTATATTGTGATATTGATATTAATATGAGATCATAGGAATGAACAAGAAAGGAAAGGTTATGACTTAATAAGTTATAGGTTTGTATGTCAAGTTGACAAGGGGTCCATTGTACTGGTTGATTTTTGTCAACTCAATACAAAACTAGACATATCCAGGAAGAAGGAATCCTAAAAGAGAAAATACCTCTGTAAGAATGGCCTACAGACAAACCTCTGGGGAATTTTCTTAATTAGTGATTGATGTGGTGGTGCCACCCCTGGCCAGGAGGACCTGGGATTCATAAGATAGGCTGAGCAAGCCATGAGGAACACGCCAGCAAGTAGCATTCCTCCATGGCCTTTGCTTGCATTCTTGCCTGCAGGTTCTTGCCCTGACTTCCTTCTGTGATGGAATATGCTGTGGAAGTGTACACTGAAATAAACCCTTTCCTCCCCAAGTTGCTTATACTCGTCTTTTACCACAGCCATAGGAACTCTTAACTAAGGCAGACAGGGATCCACAGAGCAAGCTGTCTAGCTAGCCTAGCATTTACCACTAAGCTCTGGGTTCAGTTGAGAGACCCTGCCTCAATCGATAAGGTAGAGAGCAAATGAAGATGACTTCAGACATCCCATGAGCCTCCACACTGATGCTTACACCCACATTTGGACATGGCATATACACATTTTCATCACAATATAAGTCATTTTCATTTACTCCTAATAGGCACAGTTTCATATAGAATGATGGCTAACAGAATCTTCTTGGACTTGAGAAATGGTGACCACATCAGAATAACATAGTTAAAACCATGCATCAAGACACTATAAAACGTGCAGAATATCCGTTTCCTTTTCAGTCACTAGTATTGATGGAGATAGTAGGAAGTCATGGTATAATTGCAAAGTCTTAGTTTTTCCCCTTTATTTGTGTGTGGGAACACATGTATGTACTTATATGGGTGGGTAGAGACTAGAGGTCAACATAGAAGTCTTCCTCAATAACTTTTCACCTCATTTTGGAGACATGGTGGTCTCTCATCAAATCTGAAGCTCACTGATTCTACTAATCTGGCTGGTCAATGTCTGCCAACCTCCAGGAATTCAACTGTCTCACCCCACCTCAACCCTGGCACTGTGATCTCTGAGGATCTGAACTTGGGTGTTTATGGACTTCACCAGCTGAACCATCTCCAAGACACTTTTTTCTTTAGAAGTGATGGTGTTTCAATGTTTCCCAGGCTAGTTCTGAACCCGGAGCTCAAATAATTCTTCCACCTCTAATTCCTAATTAGGTATAACTATGATTTTTGCCTCGGCCTTGTCCAGCCAGAGTTACTGGTTTGATTGACTTAAGAAAGCCCAACTTCAAACCAGGTGTGGTGGCACACGCCTTTAATCCCAGAACTCAGGAGGCAGAGGCAGGTGGATTTCTGTGAGTTCTGTGAGGCCAGCCTCAGGGTAAGTTCCAGGATAGCCAGGCTACACAGAGAGACCCTGTTTGGGGGGGAAAAAAGAAAAAGAAAAGAAGGAAGAAAGGAAGGAAGGAAGGAAGGAAGGAAGGAAGGAAGGAAGGAAGGAAGGAAGGGAGGGAGGGAGGAAGGAAGGAAGGAAGGAAGGAAGGAAGGAAGGAAGGAAGGAAGGAAGGAAGAGAAAACCCAAGTTCTACCCAGTTCAGTGGTGCTTACCTTTAAGCCTAGCACTTGGGGGGCGGGGCAGATGTCAAAGGCTGGGAGGATCTCTGTGTGTTTGAGGGCAGTCTGGTCTCCACAGAAAATTGTAGGGTTACATAGAGAGGCCCTGTCTCAGTCCTCTCCCCACACAAAGTAGAAAAGAAAACCCAATTTCTAGCCCATGGTCTGTTCTAGCCACCCCCCCCCTTTTTTTTTCTTTTCAGCACACACTCTGCTTTTTTTCTAAGTGGTTTTTATTACAGAGGCATATTTAGTTCTGTCAAAGAGGAAAGACATTACTGTCACAGAAATCTAATAAGCTGCCTGGTTGCTGTGGCTCTTAAGCAACAGGGCATCATTTCTCACCTGGTCATAGCTCTCCTCCATAAAGAGATCTGGGTGGTTAAAACCCAGGTATCGAGAGAGATGAACTCAGTGCTTCATCTGAAGTGAGGACGGTGTGAAGGGTCAAAGGTGATGCCTGGGAAAGTTCAAGACTTGACACTTGGGAAACACTGCTAATGTTGATGTGTCTAAAGAAGTCTAGGAATGCGGTGCAATTTCCTTACGCAGTGTCGCTTCCTAAATGAGGTGTGAGCTTGGGATGTAGCTCAGTATTGCCCTGAGCCTAGCAAGCAGGAAGCCGTGGGTTTGCTCCCTCACTGGATAAACCAGGCATGGTGGTACATATATGCAATCCCAGCATTTGAGAGGTAAAGGCAGGGAGATAAGTTTAAAGTCATCCTTGGTTCCATAGAGAGTTCAAGGCTAGACTAGACTGAAAAAAGTAAATGGATAAGCCTTCAAGAGCACACTTCTTACTTAAAAACAGTACTCCTGGGCGGAGCTTAGAAGAATTAGGGGGAGAAGTGGGTGGTGAATATTATCAAAATACATTGTATATGTGCTGGATAGTTTTATGTCCACTTCAAACAGGCTAAAGTCATCTGAGAGGAGGGAGCCTCAATTAAGAAAATGTCCCCATAAGATTGGACTGTAGGCAAGCTGTGTGACATTTTCTTAATTAGTGTCCCGGGCTGGTGCTCCTGAGTTCTGTAAGACAGCAAGCTGAGTAAGCCATGTGGAGCAAACCAGCAAGCAGCACTCCTCCATGGCCTCTGCATCAGCTCCTGCCTCCAGGTTCCTGCCCTGTTTGAGTTCCTGTCCTGACTTCCTTCTATGATGAACAGTGCGGTGGAAATGTAAGCAAAATAAATCTTCTTTCCCTGACTTGCTTTTGAAGCATGGTGTTTCATCACAGCAATAGAAACCCTAACTAAGACAGCATACATGTATGAAATTCTCAAAGAATATATATTTTCTATAATATTATATGATATATATGATATATCAATTATTTATATATTAACTATAGTATGCATTATAGGATTAATTATATATATATATATATATATATATTACATTAATAATATATATATGATCTTTCCAAGCAAATCGGTCTTTAAGTACTTAGTACAGCCATTGGGAAAGGAATAAAAACCACCACTCGTACCACTTTGCTCCTGAGAATGTAGTTCTTCAGAACAAGACTTTCCTTTACTGGTTTCTGGTGCCGGGGGTTGAACCTGGGACATGCGTGGTAGGAAGTGCTCAGCCACCGTGTATCCCCGCCAATAGCTTTGAGACACTCTTGCTATACAGCCCAGGCCTCAGCTTCCCTGCTGCTGGGATTACAGGTGTGCATCACCACACCCAGCCAAGACACGTATTTCAATTAAATGGCTCATTCTCATTAAGCAAACCTTGACATAGTGAAGGTCTTGGAATGCAGGAGGAGGTGTGGCAGGAAGTGAACAGAAGCAGAAAGGTAAGGGTGGGGATGTCCAAGAACCAAAGCTACTGACTCCACAGTTTTCCTTGGGACCAGGCCAGCCCTGGCTTCACACCACAGTAAGAGCTGGGTCATTGCCATGCCCTTCTCATCGTGTTAGAAAGTCATTCCCCATTTGGGGCTTGAGATTTGCTCATGCTGCTTGGGGGTCCTAATGGGGTTGGAACAGAGACCTATGGCCTACACCTAGCAGCTCCAGGTGGCCTTGTAACACGTGCTCATGCAGAGAGAGAGAGTGTGTGTGGGACTGTGGGGCAGGGGCAGGCATGTTGACTGTGGGTTTAGAGTCCCCAGAGTTTCTCTTACTTGAGCTGGTTGCAAATTAGGACCCTGGAGGAGAACAGGGACCTTGTTGTCTGGGATACTTAGTCTCTTTGTTTCTGTGTGTTCGGGCTTCATGGCTGCCTGTGAGATGTGGACAGCAGTAATGAAGGAGAAAACCAGGAACTTGTCCCTCTGTTGGAAAGCTCTGCTTTTCTTAGGGTCCCCCTGTCCCATCCTGTGGTTAGGGTCCCCCCTTACTGTGGTTATGGTCATTTTCCCCATAGTTTCACTGCCACCTTCCTATTTTACGAACATCTGTGGACATCCCTCAGTTCCTATGGGGGATTGATTCAGGATTCCATAAGGACACTCAGGTACCTAGATGCTATGGTTTAATATTTGCACAGAACTCTCACTTATCTTCCTGTGTACTTTAACCTCTGCATAACTTACAATGTCTAATGCCGTGGAAGTATTATGAAAATGTTGTGAGCTCACTTATAAGAAAAAAGCACATACATGTTAGGTGTAGTAGATGCAACTGTCATAGGCTTAACAATAGCGGCTACATAAGACACAGGGCAAACAACACTGAGACAGTGAGGGCTGGAGAGACAGAGTCTGCAAGATGTGAGGCTACAGTAACATGTACCATGTGCCAATATATTTGTGTGCATTCAGTTTAGTACTCATAGTGCAGCAAATTCAAATTTTGCTTTTTTTCTGATATTTTTTTATTTCTCCCATGTGGGCTTTGGAGATTGAACTCACATTGTCAGGTTTGGTGGCAAGGGCCTTTACCCGATGAGTCATCTCACTAGCCCCGTTTTGAATGTTTTTGGTCCATGACTATTTGGATTTACAGATACAAAACTTGTGGGTTGGGTTTAGAAGGCCAACTGTGTGCCTGGGGCAGGAGGAAAGCCTTCAGAAATCTTAAGGATTGTGGTCATCAAGATGCTTCAACATGGGTCATGGAGAAATGTCTCAGCAGACCAATTATTACATTCGCAGAAGACCGAGGTCCGATTGCCTGCATCCACATGGTGTCTCACAACGATCTATAGCCCCGGTTTCAGGGAATGCAACAGGCACACATATGGTGCATATATGCACACACAAAACATTTATACACACACTTTTTTTTAAAGATGGCTCAGCAGGTAAAGTCACTTGCCCCCAAGTCGGATGACCTGAGTTTGACACCTAGTACCCACATGTGGAACTCCCCAAGTTGTCTTGTAAGACCCATGAGAGCGTGGTCCCTCCTGCTCCCACTCAGGAAAGGCGCCCCCCTCCCAAATCACTCATGAGAAGCGGTCTTGATGCAAACGCATAAGGTCCTTTATATTCCAGTGCACTGGGGTCGTCAGCCATACGCCATGCAAGGTAGAGGGCTGAGGACCCCTGGTACAGAATTGAGACAGCTTTTATAGGGTTACAACAAAGCCCGCGCATCGTGAACCAATCACCTCGTAGCATCCAGTGTGAACCAATTAATTTAAAGTATCCAACCCCGCCCTTAGCCCAGGAAGTCTGCTTTTGCACTGACTTCTGGGTGTTCATTCACTCACAGGCTGCTGTAAACATTAAAGTAGGTGACCATCAGCTTGGGATTTAAGACTCTCAGCTTCCTGGGGTCATTGGGGAATTCGGCTATATTTTTCCATCCTAACAGTCTTCTGTCTCCCACTTATGTACTAATGGGAGAGGTTATCCTGTATATGTTTGTTTCCCTTATTGATTGATGAATAAAACACCAATTGGCTAGGCAGGTATATTGGTAGGGCTAGGAAAAGAGTAAGATCTGGGAAGTGGAGGCAGAAGGAGTCGCCGTGTAGTGGAGAAAAGAATAAGATGTCTGGACCCTTCTCTGATAAGATAATACCATGTGGAAACACTTAGATTAATAGAAATAGGTTAATAATCAAGACAGAGCTAGCCAATAAGAAGCCCAGGCCATTGACCTACAGTCTCATAATTAATATAGTATCTGTGTGTTTTTTGGGAGGGCTCAAGGGCAGTGGGACCCAGCCAGGACAAAGAGCCTACTGAAACAAAGTGTCCCAGCTCCACAAATAAAATGTAATTAAAAAATCTGAGTGACGGGAAAGCATTATGCAATGAAGGACTAGCCCCTGGGGAAAGGGCAAGTCCAGAAGACACCTGAGCTGATTGTATTTGGAGACTTGACTTCCAGTAACTTCTCTATTTGGCCGGAGGGAGGCTCTACCCTACCTCAGGGGCCAGTCCCTGACCCAGGCACTCCTCCTTGGGGTGGGCTTTTGTCAGCCTCTGTTGGTGTCCGAGCAAGCCCAGGAGTTTATTTTCATGGCCTAGTGTTTTGAAGGGGGAAAGAATCAGCAGGCCCACGGAGCAACACTCCTCATGGAAACTAGGTGTGGGTGGGGCTGTGCACCACGTGCTGCTGATGCTGATGGAAACTGCAATTGCTCGGAAGTGTGGATGGGATGAGTAGCTGCGCCTAGCGAAGGCCACCCAGGGCATGGGTCCTGCAGCTTGGAGGAAGTAGAACTGCCTATGCCCATGGGAGTTCAGGCTAGAATACACAGCCTCGCAGCTTGGCTGGCCCAAGAGGGTGGGTGGATGGGTGGGAAGACATCTGGGCTTCTTGGGTTTGATGATCTGGCCACTTGAGCTGTGTTCCCTCTTGTCACATGGCCTCTATAGAGTCAAAAGGGACAAAAATAAACAACTTTAGCAGAGAGATTTAGCAGCTTAGAGCCTGACCCAATGATTTGTGATGCTATGGTCAAACAACTAACTCCTAATGGTCCTTACCCTTCATCTCAAAGGCCAGTCTCTGGGCACTGTAGGATTTCCCACCTCAAGACAGGAAACTGTCCCCTTGACCTCTGTTCAGATGGGACCCTGACCACATCTCCCGGAGGCAAGGCCAGGTAATTTCTGTTAGCTCGTAGACAGGGACCCTGTCTCTCGCAGGGGCCAAATTTCTCTGTCCCCCTCCCCATCGTCTCAGAATTCGCCTGCTGTGATTGTATCTGTGTCCACAGAGTCTATTTATTAAAACTTTTCTCTGAACTCTGGTCTGGTAAATTCTTCGCCCTACACTTGAGTTGTTTCTGACAGACAAGCTCCTCAAAGCAAGGTGGGAAGGTGACCTGTCCAGGCCTCAGCGTGATTAGGACAGTGGCAGAAATGTTCTGTAACCTGTGCTTAGTGTCACACAGCGTCAGTTTTCTGCTGCCTCATTAGGGTCTCCTCTGTGACAGGAAACTCCAAGATGAGTGGGACTAGAAGGCATGTCACTGTCCCACCTCAGTTCTGAGGCCAACAGTGCCCTGTCCTTCCCCAGAGAGACCTGTGTTGTCCCAGAGCCACTTCTGGATCAACATAAACAGCTGACAAAGCCTCGGTCTCCTTGAGTTGGCTGATATTTTATACACCACTCCTCCCCAACACACACACACACACACATTTTTAAAAGGCAGATTCTCACTATGTAGCCTTGGCTGTCACTCTATGTAGACCACGCTGGCCTTGAACTCACAGAGGTCTGCCCACTTCTGCCTCCTGAGTGATGGGGATTTTTGCTTTGTTTTTTTAAATAGCAAAAATGAACAACTTAAGGAAATACCACCCTGTCCTTCATTGCTTTCCTTCCATGAACCTTTCCCCACCTTCCAATGCCAGGCATCTTCTGTGGTCTAGGAAGCCCCTCCCCCTTCAAGAGACTCTCACTGCCTGACTGGATTCCTTAGACTTGGAGGTTTGACTGCCGTGACTGTGGGGCAGGGCTAAGTCCAGCTCGAACCTCTCTTCTGCCAGCTTGCTATCCTCTTTAGGTCACAGGTCACTCCTGCCTTGGTTTCAGGGATGCCTGGTGTCTCCATTTTGGAGTCTGAGAGGACCCTGTAGTATAAACTGCACCACCCCAGCTTCCTCCAATGTGACAGCATTCATCTAAGCCCTGGACTGATGCTTCACCCGTTTCTAGCATTTGAAGCTCTATCCCTGATTCTTCCTGTCCTTGTCAGGATCAGTTTTGTTTTTTGCGTTTCTGCAGGGCAATTAGACGTGCTTGCTACTTATCTTCATCCAGATCTGCATTGGAACGGACTCGTTACGATGCAAACACTGCAGCCAAGACTACACATATTTTATTTTGTTGGTGAATGTGTCTAGGAGAAAGGGAATTTCAAAATATAATCAGATAATGTCTGATTCTTTTATCATCTCTGTATTACCTTAAACACATTGTCAGTCAGGCCAAGCAGGCAGGTGATGTAGTTCTCAGCCATCTGTAGCTCTTCTGACTAGTCACCTCTCTCACATACACTGATGAAGCTTTAAGATCACAGGGATCACCACTCGAGACAATGAAAATACCAGGGTCATTAGAGCACAGGGTTCCTTGATTGGGAAAAGGACCAGAAGAATGTTATGACTGACATCATTTCCGATTCCTAGCACAACATGGAGTGGGACTGGGGTGTAGCTCAGAGGCATAGCATGTGCTCAGCATGCACAAAGCTCTGGCTCCATCCCCAGCACCAGGAATAAATAAACAGTCGTCAGCACTTGTGATACTAAGAGTCAAAGAGGCTGTAATTGGCCTGCTGTCTTACAGACGCTCATGTTCATACACCCCACCCCTTCTTTGCCCTCTGATTCCCTTAGGCGGCCATCATTTTGGGGTTCTAGGAAAAAGAACTCAGAAATAATGGTGTGAGAGTTTAAACTTCAGGAAAAAAACATAGAAAGTTCCCAGGGTTTCAGGAGTTTTAAAACTCCCAGAAACTATAATTGTTTCTAATTATATTACTCTTTCTAAAATTCTGTGAAAATGATTGACTTTTCTCGTTTATCCTTGTCCAATTATATTCTCAGTATATATTTATTGAAAGCCATTTATATATCAGTCCTATGAGAAAAGCTGAAGAGAAAAGCCTCGTAGGAGGCTTAGCTGAAGAGATTGACATGCTTTTCAAAGCACATCATACAGGGGGTGTAGCTCAGTGGAACAGTGTGTGCACAGCCTGTGGGAGTCATTAAGTCCAACCTCCAGCAGCATTGAAGACAGTAGAAGGATGGTATAGACAAGGTTGCCAAGCTCTAGAGGAGGAGGCCCAAAGAGGAAGGAACTGATTATCCCCAAGGGTACCAAACAAGTCAGCAGCGAGACGGGCATCCAGACATCAGTTTGGTGTCTGTAGAGAAGGGAATGAAGCCACTGTATCTGCCCCAAAAGGGGTGTGTGTGCTAGGCCAAGGTCTTTTGAAGGAATTTGAAGATGAGCCTCCAGGCAAGTGATTTTGAAAATGGTGGGGCTAACAGCTTGAGACTCCTTAGAGCTCCTGACTCAGCCTGTGGGATTTCCAACTGTCTGCTTGTAAAAAGCCCCCAAGCGTGTGGACTGGGTTTAAAATGACTGTTTCAGGAAGCGCCATCCTGTGGAAGGGAGTTCTCAGGAGAGGGCAATCAGACTAATGTATGAACAGCTCTTTGGCTGGGGAGACAGCGGACACAGGAGATTGTGTTGAGAGGCTCATGTGGGCAGGAACCAAGGCGGGGGCCGTGAGAGGGAAAGGATGAGCCTGTGGTTTAACTGTCACCTCTACCCCTCCAAGTGGCTATAAAGAAGGAAGTGGAATGGCTGGGGACGCTGGGTCTCCAGCGCAGATGCAGAGTAAGCAGTGACTCCATGCATGTGCTATCAGATAAGCAGAGCTTTGGGTTTGGAGAAAGAGTGTGTGGCACTCAGGGCATCACAAACAGGCCAGTGTGTAAATGGACATAAAGATGTGAAGATTTAGGTGCTCCCTGATGGAGAAGAAGGTATTTAACACCAAGAAAATAAGTGACTGACCCAGAGAGAAGGTGAAGATTGAGATGGGAAGAGAGCCATATTGTCAACCTTAAAGCAGGGAGCGCAAACATGGCGGGAGGCGGACGAAGGCGATGGAGCAGAAAGTTGCAAGAGCTGGAGACAAAGATGAGTGGTAAAGTGCTTGCCTAGAGTTGTCAACCAGGCACATCTGGCCCCGCCCCTTGGGGGGACCTATCAGAGTGCATAGCAAGTAGTTCCCTGGCTCTGGCTCTGCAAAAGGTCCTGTGAGAGATAAGCTCTGCGTACTCCCCCTCCCCTTCCTGAAAGAGGCAGGCATGTCTTTTCCTGTCTCTCTTTTACTCTTTTCTCTCCCTCTTCCTCCCTCCCTTCTCCTCTCCCTTCTCTTCCCTCCCCTCCCCTCCCCTCCACTCCCTTTCCCTTCCCCCAGTAAAACTTCCCCAGTAACCTCTGTCACTGGCCAAGGTTCCTCTTGTGCCATATCGTAATACCCAGTATACCTGAAACTCTGGGTTCCATTCCCAGCACCACAAAAACAAAGCAAAGCAAATGAAGAGGAGGAGGAGGAGAAAGAAAAAGAAGAAGAAGAAGAAGAAGAAGAAGAAGAAGAAGAAGAAGAAGAAGAAGAAGAAGAAGAAAGAAGACAGACAGGAAGAAAAGAAATGAAAAATAATACCAAAACAAAACATTTCCCAAGCGTGACCACACACACTGGTAATTCCAGTACTTAGAAGTGGGAGGCAGCTGGACGTTGGTGGAACATGCCTTTAATCCCAGCACTCTGGAGGCAGAGGCAAATGGATCTCTGTGAGTTCGAGGCCAGCCTGGTCTACAGAGCAAGTTCCAGGACAGGTTCCAAAGCAATACAGAGAAACAATACAATAAAAAAAAAAAAATCAAAACTAAGTGGGAGGCAGAAGGATGGAGATTTTGAGTCCAGCCTGGGCTACATGAGATCCTATCTCAAACAACAATAAAACTGGCAAGAAGGAAAGTGGGGGGGGGCGCCTAGTGTCCCTCAGACAGGGAGGCTGCTTAAACAAGCAGTGTGGTCAAGCAGGCCCAACAGCTGTCTCTGTGGGCTGCCTCCCATCATGCCCTGTGTCTTGGGAGCAGGCACCTTCAGGCCCCAGGAAAAAGGGGAGGAGAGTCCAACTGTGATGTCCCTTAATTGTTTGTAATCTCCTGGAGGATTTCATTGGTGCTCAGCAGCTCCCCCACCCCACCCCCCACCCCAGACAAAGGCAGGCGGATGCTCCGGGCTTAGGTGTGGCTCAGGCAGATGTAATTGCTGAGTGAGGTGCTTTAGTGTCCCTGAGAGCCAGCTGGAGAAGCCTGGCTGCCTCACCCTTCAGGCAGACGCCAGCTCAGTTCTGCTGCGTTACTTACGCATGTCTTCTGATTTTTTTTTTTCAGCACACGCCCAGTACTCAAGATCATTCTAGATACTGGGGGGCGGGGGGATAAAAGGATGAAGACATTTTAATAAAGAGAAAAAAAATATAAAGGGATCCCCCCCATTATGTGCTCTCTTTTGCTTGTATTTTCGTTTTCATCATTGGTAGGACGTGTTTTAAAGGCAGTCAGAGACCCCTATTACCAGGTTAGATATACTCCATATGCACCCTCCCTCCCCAGCCTGCAAGATTGAGTCATTTTCATCAAGAGTTCAGGTCTCCTTAGGCACACAATGAATTCTGCTGTCCAGCATTCCTGGGAAGCGGGGGAGAGTCCCTTATTGGAGGGCTCTTCTGTGAACAGGTAACACAGCTCTGTGTCTACCTTCGTTCACATTTATTCACTCAGCAGATATTTTTATTGACTGCCTACTCTGTGCAAACCACTGCTTATGAAACTGCCCTGCCCACAGGAATAGTGTATCCAGCTCTGGGGCAAGCTGAAGCGTGCGTGCTCCATTCAAAACACGCTTGCCAGAACAAGGCTGGCACCCTTGCTTGCCAAATGAAACACAGACAAGCGCCTGTTCACCAGGCCTGCTCACCTGGGTCTATGTGACCCGAAAAGGCTCTGAGCAGAAGTGGCAGCAGAGCACTGGAGACTTGTGCTAGGTTTCAGTCTTGCTCACTAGGAAGCTGGGAGCTCACAGCAATACAGCTGGAACCAGTCTCCTTCCGCCACCGCCCAATACTGGCCCACCTTGCTCCCTGCAGCCCACTCTACTTCAAGCTCCATTTCCTATGAGCCACCATCACCAGCCGTGTCACTGTGACGTTCTGGCTCTTGGCTCCTGGTGGGGACTCTATAAATGTCTGTTGAGTAAGGAAGCGAGGAGAACTCTGGACAAATTAGGGAGTATGGACCCAGAATGCACTTCGTGTGCCCAGAGGAGAGTAAATGACCCGCTAGGCTGGAATCAGGTCCTGGGAAGACACACAGGACCCAATCATGGCACATCCTATGACCTTAAAAGTGGACTTTGTCCTGCTGGCACCAGGAGATGTGGGATGCAGAAGGGGACTGCCAAGTCAGAGAAACAGGGGGCTGAAGGGTACAGGTGGGTTAGCTAAAGCAAGGTGAGAAGAGGGGACAGCTCAAATGAGAGCCAGCATTGCCCCACCCAGGGTAGAAATGCAACAGATGCATCCAGAGAAGATGGTGTATTTGTTCTATCAAAGGACATTCTGATAAGGTAGAATGAGAACATGTATGGCTTAAAAATTCAAGGAAGGTGGGTGGTATGGTTCATACCCATAATCCCAGCATGTTCGAGACCAGCCCTGGCTACAGAGGAAGAGTTTATCTCAAAAAACAAAAACAACAAGAAAAACCACAAACCAAAACCTCAAACTCAGAACAAAGATCAACCAGGAAATTTAAATATGATGACATGGTGGTGCATACCTTTAGTCCCAGCACTCGGGAGACAGAGGCAGGTATACTTCTGGAGTTCAAGGCTGGCACTATCTGTCTATATAACGGACTCTAAATCAGCCAGGGCTACACAATGAGAACCTCCAACAAGTAAAAGAAAGAAAGAAACCTAAACAAGTTTCATTCGGCCATGGCGGGATAGCCTCAGTTTCTGAGCAAGACTTGGTCTGTGGCTCCAACCTTTCAGTCTCGGGATGCCACTCTGTTCTGTAGGTAAGCCTGCTCTGCGGTGTGGGTGGGGTTCTCTCTGGAGATGGAGGAGACGGGGAGAAGTTCTCGCTGGGGCATTGAGGATTTGCTTTAGTTTATAAGCTTCCCAGGAGGACCTATGATGGTGGTACGTATGCATATAAGTACATGCATACTCACCTGTGCACGTGTACGCATGCACATATGAACTTGTGTGCACATAGTACACCCATGTGTAAATGCATGTATTGCATTCATGGGCATATACGTGTATGTGTGCAAGTGCATGCATCTGTGTATACACGCACATGTGTATTCTTCTGTACATGTGTGCTTGTGTGTTTATGCATTTTTGTGCATGTGTGTTTAGCTCTTATCTGGAGCTAAACACTATCCAGCTTCCTGCTGATCCTAATCTCTCCTAAGACTATCTCTTTAAGCTCGGTAAGCCTGGATTTGGAAATTACCCTAGCTTTACATTTCCCCCAGATGGAGTGGTGGGGGAGCCACAGACCAGTTTCAACAAACCTCTTGCCTTTTGGGCAAGAGTTAACGGCAAAAATGACTATTCAAATAAAGCCTGGGTGTGCCAGCTTTTTAATTTTTTCCTTAGTGAATTAATTCAGGAGTGATGATTATATATCTTGGCGAATGGGAGAAATGAAAAAAAAATAATTGAAGTAAGCAAGCACTGGGGAGGGAGGAGGAGAGGCCTGTGTTGTTTTGGGAAAGCCTTGAGTGTAGTCACAGACCAGGAGGCAAGGGATCGTGCTTAGTTCTGCAACAGTGTATGGGCTTAGCATTTGTGTGGCCCTGGGTTCTTCCCTGAGCGCCACAGGGAAGGAGAAGAAGCAATAAGATGGGAGGCACCAGGGAGGATGTGTAAGACGTTCATAGAAAGGAAATAATAACAAATGAAATTCTGATTTTTTTTTTTGTTAGACAGGAATGGATTTTAACTGTGTCTTTAAATATGTATAGATGCCTGTCATGTAGCAGACAGCAAATGATACCTAACCCTTGCTCTGAGTATCAAGACATCTTTTTTTCAAATTTATATTAATTTTACATACCACAGTTTCTCCTCCCTCCCCTCCACCCACTCTCCCCTAGCTCCCCCATCAAGACATCTTGAAACGCCCATGAGTTAAAGCCCCTGCCCCTTTTCCGGGCTCCCCCTCCAGTCCCTCTCCATCTCTTACTGTGGCTTTGAAGCAGGCTATTACTATGAAGGCTAGTCTGGGCCTAGGAACCTCCTTCCTGTCTCTCAGGTGCTGGGATTACAGGCTTGTGCCACACACTCAGCCTGGAAAGTCTGTTCCTGAAAAAATATTTCCAATAGTCAAAACATACAAATGACCGACCCAAACATCCATCCTGGTTTGTGGAAGAGTAATATTTACTGCATAGTTCCATTTTTTAGGACGTATTCTCAATGGCAAATCCATTGAGTCAGACGGTAGATTGGAATGACTGCCAAGGACCAAGAGAGATGGGGGTTCCCTTTGGGATGATGAGCTGAAGCAAGACAGTGTTGTTGGGATAGTGACTTATAAACGCTAAAAACCACTGAATTGTAACTTTAGGGTGAATTTTACGTGTACTTGTGTGTTCACAAATTTAAAATGCATTTCTATGACTTCAAAATGAGCTTACTCATTTTTTTATTTTACCTTCTTAGAAATATTAGTATAATCACATGATCAATTTAAAATCTTCTCATTTCCATGCCCTAGCTACTCCACACCGATCTCCATAAGAAAGGAATATTACAAATTTTCCATGTATATTCACAGTGTTCACAGATTTTTGTGTACACAAGCAAATGCATGCACATATGCAATATTCTGCTCCCCTTTTAAATGGTGGCTTTTTCTTGGTTCTGTACTTGGCCAATCTCCTTACATGATGCACACACACACACACACATGCCAATAACTGTTTCAGCCAACAGTGGACCTGATAGACAGTGGTGGTCTCATCACATATCACTGTCAAAGGCATGTCCCCAATGACCTACTTCCTCCAAACAGACAGACAGAGAGAGAGAGACAGAGAGAGAGAGAGAGAGAGAGAGAGAGAGAGAGAGAGAGAGAGAGAGAGAGAGAGAGAGAGAGAGCAAAGATTACAACTGTTGGTTTCCTTGATGTAAACAAAGGACTGCCTGGGAGGTCAGGGCTGGGACACCAGTCTTTGCCTGGAACAAACAGTAAATTCTTTCACAGCCTTGGGTTTTTCCAGTATTAAGGGGCTGGTTTCTCCCAGGGACTGGAGCTAGAACTGGGAACTCCATTGACACAGGAGCTGGTTACTAAGATGCTCTGTTCCTTTCTTTGGACCCCACAGGTGAAGATCCCCATGTATATGTAATACTGATACAATCTGCGTGGGTTTATTAATCATCAGTCCCTACATTTACCTAAATGCCCTCATGGGGGGACAGAAGAGACCTTTCCCTTCCTTTAAAGATGGTACCAGCCCATGAGCTATGACCCTGGCAGTCTTCCTTGGCCTAGGGCCTGGGCTGTAGCCGAGAGGTTCCAGGATTATGAGCCAGAAGCCTGGCAGCCATCTGAGCAAGACTGACAGTTTCAAAATGATATCTTATAACAGGACATACAAAAAAGATGCGCTGGGAATGTATCTCAGTTGGTAAGTGTTTACCCAGAAAGTATGAGGCCCTGGATTCAGCACCAGGATTCATAAAACCAGAAATGGTGGTTCACACCTGTAATCCCAACACTTGCGGGCTAGTGATAGGTGAATTAGAAGTCCAAGGACATCTTTGGATGTATAATAGGGAGTTTGGGGCCAGCCTATGCTACACAAGTCTCTGTCACCAACAACATAAAAAAGACCACAGAGAAAAGGGTGAAAAAGTAAATGTGTTGAAACTGAGAAAATTTTCCTCTGTCTTTTGGACAGTGAGGAGCAGGGGCTTGGTAGAGTACTTGCTTAGCATATGTGAGGGTTTGATCTCAGCACAGAAAAATTAACATGTACACACATGTGGGGTCTCAAACAGGGGCTGTGCTTCATACATGGACTCATTCACAACAGTCAAAAGGCAGATGCCCCCTGTGTCTGTCAGTGAATGACTAGGTAAACAGAATGTGCTGTGCATATACATGGGTAAAATATTATTCAAAATTAAGAGGTGGGCATGGAAGAGGGGAGAACGGAGAACTATTGTTCAATGTTTCAGCTTCATAAGATGAAAAATAGTTGAGTGAATGGATAGATGCCACCCAACTATGCATTTAAAAGTGGTTAAAGTGGTCCGTTTTATGATATGTCTATTTTACACATTAAATGTAATTTTTGATTTATTCCTTTTCTGTTATGTATATAAACGTTTTTGTCTGCCTACATGTCTGCCACCATGCACATGCCTTGTGCCTGTGGAGGCCAGAAGAGGGGTTTGGGTTTCTTGGAAGTGGAGTTGCAAGTGGATGCTGGGAATAGAATCCGGGTCCTCTGCAGGACAATATGTGCTCTTAACCTCTGAGCCATCTCTCTAGCCCCTTTAATATATATATATATATATATATTTTAAACAGGAAGGAAATCTGGACACATGGAGACCTTTGGGGACATCTGGCTAAGTGAAATGCCAGCCACAAAGGGCCAGCATGGGATGACTACCATTGTTCTCTTGAGAAGGCAGACTCAGAGGCTGGGAGAGAGAGAAGGAAGAAAGTACTTAATGAGTATAAAGCTTCAGTTTTCTGGGCTGTCAAGATGGTTCAGTGGGAGAAGGTGCTGGACGGCTGCTCAGTGGTGGAAGATGGATAACCTGAGTTCAGTCCGAATCCTCAAACCTGGATAAAGGCAAGAAGGAGGACTTACTCTGTAACATTGCCCACTGCCTTCTCTGGGAAGGCTGTGATGCACACACGTGCACACACATACGCAACAACAACAAAAAATAAGATGTTAAAAAAGTTTATAATCTCTTAAAAATAGCTTTTGTTTTCAAGATGAAAAAGTTCTGTGGACAGAGGAAAATGCAACTATTCCTACTTACTGCTTTTGGACTACACATAAAAATGACTAAAATGGTGCTGGGAGGTGGTGACACACGCCTTTAATCCCAGCACTCAGGAGGCAGAGGCAGGTGGAACTCCATGAGTTCGAGGCCAGCCTGAACTACAGCGAGTTCCAGGACAGGCTCCAAACAATATAGAAAAACCCTGTCTTGGAAAACCAAAACCAACCAACCAAACAAAAATGATTAAAATGGTAAAATGTATGTATGTAGCACAATAAAGAACTTAGTGATGGACATGTCCACAAACAGAAGGTTGAGGCAGGAGAATAGAGTTCGAGGTCAGCCAGGAAGAAGAAAGAGAAAATATATATATATATTATATATATATAAAAGCTACAAATTGAGAAGAGAGAGGATTGTTAAATTTCTATATTTCCACCATGTGTGGAAACAGCAGGTTGATGATCAGAGAATAGACCCCAACAATTTGCTCACACAGAAGTTTCATTGTCCATTCCTCATGTGATGTGGGGAACCTTTGTCCTCCACACAGATCCATCAACTCCGGAAGAGAGAGGAAGATTGATGGGTTTACCATCCTTCGGAATGTAAGCAATGGCTCTGGGTTTATCAGCCTTAGAGGGTGAAATGAGTCAGTTCAGGCCAAAGCGGGGTCATTATCTTTGTAGCATGGCCACAGCTGTCTCTTCCAAAGGTCCACAATGTCGTGGAGCAAGAGCTCCGAGCTACAGGGAGGGTGGTTTTCCAGTAGTTTGCAGAAAAAAATATATATGATTATTTAACGATAGTAACTTGAAAAGTGGATGCAATGATCTAAATTGGTAATTTGTAAAAGATGGCATCCAAGCATTTGAAGACATTGCTAGACTTGGTAATAATTAGAGAAAAATCAAACGAAGACGGTACTAAACACATACTGAAATGTTTCCCAATATTAAAAAAAAATCCACAAACTTAATGAAGTAGTTCATTGTCAGGTTTTAGGATAACGATATGACACAACTACAGGAAATATCAAAAGGATACAAATCTAAGCTGCAGTGGTACACACATTTGCAATTCCAGCATTCTGGAGGCTGAGGAGGGGACTGGAGAGCTCCTCCTAGCCAATCTGGGCCACACAGTGAGATCCAGTCTTGTGAATAAAAAACAAATATATACAGACAGAAAATAAATCAGGTTTTGCCTGGGGCCAGGGCGATCATAGGGAGGTGGGCAGGAAGGGTCAGGTGACAGCCAAAAGGAACAGAAACTTTTCAGGATACTGAGTAGCTACTATAATAGCCCATGCTGATGGCTTTTCAACTCTGTAAATACACTTTATAACTTCCTAAGGTGGGTAAGACAGAGCCCCTATGCACAGTGACTGTGGTTAATAAGATATATTTATTGTATACTCAAAATTTGCTGAGGATAGATATCAAGGTTTCTTACCACAAATATAACACACACACACACACACACACACACACACACACACACACACATATATATATATATATATATATATATATATATAGTACACATACACACACACACAATACTAAATGACAAAAGTCAAGCTTGCAGGTGGCTTCATACTCAGTGCTACGTGTATAAAAACATGCAAAACAGCAATGGCTCTATATGTTATGACATGCATGGACATGGGAATGGAGGAGGAACAGTAACTCCAGGCAGTAGTTCTGGAAAGAGGGAGGAGGAGGGGGAAAGAGAGAGCAGGGTACAGAGTTGAGCAACTGCTCCACTGTCCCGTTTGTTTCTTTTAAACACCGTGGGAATTTGCACCGAGAATGGAATCTTCACAGAAGAAGCCAAGGCAAGGTCCAGAGTTACTGTTTACTCACCTTCCGGTCAGCTTCTCCCTGTCTCTGCTTTTCCCAAGGTATAAGGGGGCAGATACACTGACAGTGCTGTCTCTGGTGTCTCACTGCATAGACTCAGAGGCAGGTGTGGGTGAGCAGGAAGATACAGCAGTACAACTGTTGCACACTTCATCCTCACCCTGCAGAGTGCAAGACTGGCATCTGGCCAGATGAGCAGCAGAACTCTGTGATCTCTCTCTCTCTCTCTCTCTCTCTCTCTCTCTCTCTCTCTCTCTCTCTCTCTCTCTCTCTCTCTCTCTCTCTCTCACACACACACACACACACACACAAACACACACACACACAGAGTCTTGCCTGAAACTCACTCACCGTGTAGTCCTGGGTGGTCTTGAATTCATGATCCTCCTGCCTTAGCCTTCCAAGTGCTGGGATTTCAGCAATGCACCAC
Source organism: Cricetiscus sungorus (assembly GCA_030556225.1). NCBI lineage: Eukaryota > Metazoa > Chordata > Mammalia > Rodentia > Cricetidae > Cricetiscus > Cricetiscus sungorus. The sequence goes on from JANBXA010000190.1 coordinate 6,152,818, forward strand.
CATGCCCTGGCTAGGTAGAATTCTGCAGCATGGGAAATACCCAGACCTGGAAATGCTCTTTTATTATTCCGAAATTGTGCCCTAAGAGTTACCAGCTCTTAGTTTCTAGGGTGATAGACTGGGAGATTTTAAAGAGATGGCCTAGATGACCTGATAGTCCAGAGGAAAGCCCCCAGGGCCAGTTATCAGTGCTGCCATGACAACCGCAGGACACAGGATTAACCCAGTGGAATTGAAAGGTCATGCCAGATATTGATAATGGAATGTTGCAAAATTTCACTTAGGTGCCTGGAATATACACTTCAACACACTGGATAGCTAAGAAAAAAACAAAGGGGATTTTTTTTTAAAACCTGCAAATGACCTCTTTTTAATTTTATCCTTTTTTCAGTCTTCACATTGGAATCTTGCTTAGCAAACAACTATCCCCATACTACCCTTGAAAGGGACTCGTCTATTAACTATGATCAGTACAATCAGAGGTAATACTGGCTCCCTTGGCTTGCACAGATTTTAAAACTGTCTTCCCTACCTCCTTAAAGCACTGTGATGTCCCAATATCTGAGTGGTTTGCAGATCAGAAGCCAAAGAGTCAGAATAATTAAAGGCTCAGATTAATTAAGCACCTAGAAAGCTGGAGGTAAGAGAATAATAAATCATTTTCAGTTGTCATTTTTCTAGGAGGTTATTGTTTACAAGGGCTTGCCCAGTTTATCTCCTTGCTACTAATAATGTATTCCACTGACTGGCAGCAGCCACCCCCACTCTGGTTTTTATTAGAGATATAGAATCCTGCACCCCACTCAGCTGTACTGGACCACAGTCTCCTGCTTTCCATGGCCCTGCAGTGATTTTTCAGGCACATGATTCGCCTAGGTAGTTATGCATTTATTTGAGGCAGGATCTCACTGTGTAGCCCAGGCTGATTTCAAACTCATTATAAAGCCCAGGCTGGACTTGAACCCAAGATCCTTTTGCTTCTGCCTCCCAAGTACTAGGGTTACAGGTGTGTGTCTCCACGCCAGCTGCACGCTCATTTCTGTTTAAGAATCACAGAGTCGTATAACCCAAGTTAGCACATTGTCTCACAAACAGATGCTGGTGTGTAAGAAATAAAGATCAGACTCCAGAGAGCTTAGAAAGGGAAGTCTTTCTGAGAGCCAGGTAAAGGTGGAAGTAGAAGTACCTGGCTCTGTGGAAGTGGGAGGGTGACATGTGCAGATTATACTGGGTACAGAATTATTATTCTGTCTTCCCTCATTCATTGAAAACATGAAGTGGATCCTGGAAAATAACAGGAAGAAGACTGGAGTGGGAAGGTTAGCATGCATGATATCCTGATTGTATGCCATCATCATCATCATCACAGAGAGAGAGAGAGACAGAGAGAGACAGAGAGAGAGAGATGAAAGTCGAGTTCTCACTGGAACATCCCATCATACAATAGGCATCATGACCATGACCCCATCATATTCAGTCTCCTCAGCTTGGAAATTGCCCATGTCATTTCCAGAGAGTGCAGGAGGCTCATCCCAAGGGTGTGACCGTAAAGGGTTCTGGGGTCCTCAGATGGAAGATACTGTGAAAGCCAGGACGTGTCTTGTTTTGCAGCTTCCTTGCACTTGGGCCACTTTTCCCTAGCTCCTGACTTCTAGGGAAGAGAGGAGAGGATGGCTCAGGGGCAGGGCTTAGCAGACGAGGCAAACCTGAGAGCTGGTGACTCTGAGGAAGCGTCATGGTGGCTGGCAGATCCTTTATCATCTGGGCCTGTCTGCCCACTCGAGGCTTAAGAAAGCTTGGGTTTCTCATACTGTTGCTGTGATGTGAGAGGGGTATGCATGCAAGTTTCCCAGCCTTCCTGTGGGAATAGCAGCTACCAAATGATGTCATTAAGTAGCTGGGTGGCTGTTACACTTGTGACTTGTGGAGCACAGAGCAAAGGAGGAGAGAGCATGGCTGACTCAACAAGCACGGAATAAACATCTGTAAGTGACTCTTTCAGACTCCCACAGAGTCTGTAGTTGTAGTGACAGCTCCAGAGTGCAGCAGGTCACAGCGTACCTGGCTTACAGATGTGCAAAACACTTACGCCGGAGCTCCCAAATGGGAGGGGGGGGCGGGGAGGTTCTTCACTTTGTATTTACATTGTATGAGACACCTTTGGCCCTTGGAGGTGTCCAGAGCGTTATTATTATCTGTAGCCACCCTACCGTGTAAGAGCTCAGCATGCCGTCCTCATCCTATGTTATTGTCATTTAATAGCCATGACCACCACTGTTTGTCTTAGTATCACATATTCCCTTTCCTATGCAGAATCTAGATTTAAGTATACATAGGACATCAGCATAGAAATGGGACACATGGGAAGAGGAAGTAGTCTAAGGTAGAAGTTAATGTGGTTAGAAAGACAAAATATTTAGTGTTACGGCAGGTCTCCCTGCCGGCTGCCGCTGGTTCTGCCACCATGGTCCCCCAGCCACGTGTGCCCCAAATAACACTCAGAGACTCTGTATTTGATACAATCCTGTTGGCCAGTTACCATTATTGTTAATGGGCTAGCTCTGCCTTAATCATTAACCCATTTCTACTTATCTAAGTATTTCCACGTGGTCGTCTTATCGGGGAGCCGAGCGGCAGGCGTCCTGCTCCTTCCCCGGGCTACATCTGGACCCCGCCTTCTACCTCTTTCCCCCTCCTAGTCTCCTAGCCCCGCCTATCTAGTTTTCTATTGGCCAACAGGGCTTTATTAATTAGTATGAGAAACATATATACAGAATAACATCTCCCATCAATTTAGCATTTTCCATATGCGGGTTTAAATGTGATGGGTGGTTTGGCAAATTTGATTCATGTATTAAAAATGTCATAATAGAACCCATTTCTTTGTATGTCAATTAAAAATTAATTTTAAAAAATTAGGGGCTGCTCCCTGGGGAGTGGATTGGGGAGGGGGGCATGGGAGGATAGGAGGGAGAGGGAGCTGGGATCAATATGTAAAATGAGGATAAAAAAGATGATATATGCAAGCCAGCACTATAAGAAAAAAAATTAGGGGCTGGATGGCTGGGTTGGTAAAGTGCTTGCTAAGCAAGCTTGAAGACCTGAGTTCAAGTCTCCAGCACCCACATGAGAGCCAGGCACAGCAGTACAGGCTCCAGCCTTAGAGCTGGGATGTGTGTGTGTTTCGTGCACAGACAGGTAATTCCGGGACTTCTGGTCAACTTGCTTGCTGAACCGTGAGCTCCAGCTTCAGTGAGGAGACCCTATCTCAAAAACTAACCTGGGGATGGGGTGGGGTGGAGATACATCCAACTCTGGCATACACACATGCATCTGTACACACATGGACATATACATCCTCTGCACACTTGCACACACAGGTACACACAAAGACACCTTAGTACTTTTTTACCGCTAGCTTTGTCCTCAAAATTCACTTGTGCCCAAACTTAGGTCAGAATTTTCTAAGTATGTAAGGTCAAGTCGCTCTATACCAAATAGTGCTTATGTGCCACGTGTCATTTGTATGTTCATCTGTCAGGGGGTAACTGGCAGTCTTCACAGTTTGGCTACTATGGTTGTATGTTACCTAGGACACAGGAATACGGATTCTGTGGAGTTTCTGCTTTCAACATTTAAGGTTTAGGCAGGTGAGAGGAGATATATTCAGAGGGTTAAGGACCAGTGATTCTGGGCAGGGCTGTAGCTCAGTGACCAGATAGTGTGATTTTTTTGTAATGTTTGTGAGGCCCTAGGTTCAAGCCCTGGTACTAGAGAGGGTCGGGGAAGACAAGTGCCAACGATTCTGACTAGCAGGGGCCTCTGGACCACTGATCATGGTCTTGGTGATTTCTCTCCTTAGTCCTGAACTCTGAGCACATCTCCTGAATGGAAGCAAGGGTATTATTTACTATTATCTACCATCTCCTGAAACTTAAATAGGAAGAGATGCCTGCTGTTGGACATCTCACATCTTTTGAAATTCCCAAGTTATAAAAAGACAGAATGAAGCTAGATTAAAACACAAAGTATCAAGCACAGTAAGGACCGTTGCATTTTAACCACTCTTTCTTTTGTTGTATGCCATGCAGGGAAGAACTAGTCACATGGAGTTTTCCCTTAGTAATTCCTGTTCCCAAGAATCAAGGGGTTTCTTTCAGTCTGTCTGTCTGCAGACTGGGAAGGTTATGAACACTAGAAGTTCATTTGGCTCCAAATTTTAGAGGTCTAGAAGACTAGGAAGTTCAAGATGGGAACCATCTTAGATGGCATCAGGTATTGAGAGCTGAAAGAAGAGAGAGAGGTGAATTTGAATCAAGAGTCCTTCATATCAGGAACCCATTTCTAAAGCAAAGGCATGAACCCATCGAAGGGACAGAGCTTCTGTGACCTGATCACCTCTTCAGGGTTCCACCTCCTACCATCATAGCAATTAAGTTTTGTTTTGTTTTGTTTTTTCAAGACAGGGTTTCTCTGTGTAGCCCTGGCTGTCCTGGAACCTGCTCTGCAGACCAGGCTGACCTCTGAGTGCTGGGATTAAAGGCAGGCACCACCACCATCCCAGTGAAGTGAGCCTTATTAGCTCCAGGAAAGACAGTGTAATTGTGTAAAGTGACTTGCTCATGTTTGTACAGTTTTTTATTTTTATTTTGTTTATGTATTTTAGGGACAGAGTCTCAGGCTGACCCAGAGCTTGCTCTGTAGACCAGGCTGGCCTTGAACTCACAGAGATCTGCCTGCCTCTATGTCCCAAGCACCAGAAGTAAATGTGTGCACTACCACACCCTGTGCATTTCTCTTCACAAACCTGAAATTCTTAAGCAGAACATGCAGTATGGGAGCTAATGCATATTGAGTTTTAATCTCTTAATTGTGGTGTCTTTGTTGATGTAAAGAGTGTGATTTAATGTCTCTGCTAAGGGCACTGGCATACTCTAAAATAAAGTATTGCTATTAACCAAAATAGAGATTTCAAAGTTTAATTTGTTTGGCAGGAGGATCTTGTAACAAAACACAGCCCTTCTCTCTCTCCTTTCCCTTCTTCCCTCCGCCTTCTTCTTTTTCTTCTTCTTCTTCTTCTTCTTCTTCTTCTTCTTCTTCTTCTTCTTCTTCTTCTTCTTCTTCTTCTTCTCCTTCTTCTTCTCCTTCTCCTTCTCCTTCTCTCTCTCTCTCTCTCTCTCTCTCTCTCTCTCTCTCTCTCTCTCTCTCTCTCTCTCTCTCTCTCTCTCTCTCTCACACACACACACAAAGTCTTGCTATATAGACCTAGCTATACTGATACTTACTGTATAGTCCAGCAGTCCTCAAACTCATGGCAGTCCTCCTGTCTCAGCATCAAAAGTGCTGAGAATATAGGTCTATCATGCCTGATAATTATTAAAGTTAATGTTCTATGTGTTTGTAAGAGGATGACTTGAAATATGCATTTTGCTGTATATCCCTGGTCTAGAATATATTTCTTTGTTCTCCTGGGATTTACTTTTTTTTTTTTTTTTTCAGTAAATAGCTAAGCAGAAGCAGTAACGTGGGTCCCTGCAGGAACCTGTGCAAAAAGTCACCTGAATTAGCCACCACGGGCGGGGAAGAAACTGCTCTCCACACCCATTCCTGAATTACAAGAAAGAACACCATCCTGACAGCTGGAAGCCACCCACAAGACAGGCACAGACCCTGCTTCTCCTGGGTGCCCATTCCCTGAGGTTTACCAACGTCCTGGAAAGAATCATTCATTGCAGCTGGCAGCCCAGGAGGCGTTCTGCTCGGGCAGGCTTGGTCCTGATAGGTGACGTCCCAGCTGCTGGGACAGACATGTACTATGTGTGTGGAACACCACACCACACTGATGAGCTAGGAATTTAGATGTGCTCTCAGCCCTCAGTCAGAGACCAGTTGGTGAAAAGCTCTGGGAAGGGCTCTGCCTCCTTATCACATCTTCACTTCAAGAGAAACAAACGATTGATCATAGCTACACCCAAGAATCAGGGCTATGGCACTCAAATTCTCCAGACTCTATTGTATAAAACAAAAATCTGAGTCCAGAACCCATCTAGAGAAGGGCATGCAAGTTCAATGCCTGTAATCTCAGCATGGCAGAGGCTGGGGCAGGAGGATTGCCCCAGGTTTGAAGATGGTCATAGCAATGCTGACATCCTGTCTCAAAAAAATAAAAATAAAAAGGAAACAAATGAAGAAAGAAACCACCCACACCCAGAACCTCAGTTCCTCTAGGGCCAACTTCATCCACTGCTTTCCTCTCTGATGACTATGCCTATCCTTATGAGGGGATGGGCTTTCTTCTGAGGAACACAGAGCCTGATAAACATGAGAACACAGAGAAAAACTTTGGCTAAGGTATCCAAAACATCAGACAAGTCTATGCAAGGTATTTGGCCAAAATTTAGTCTCAGACACTCGAGTGTCTAAGCAAAGAGCTACTTAGTGAGGATTTCATGGGAGAAGGTCAGGCATCTTTGCTAGTCATACATACATGCAAGGGCTTACTTCTGGCTGGCCTTTTCTATCCCACTGTTCTATGGCAAAACAAGATTATCTGGATTCCTTCAGTAAGTTTTCAATTCAGGCAGCAGAGCCAACTTCACTCCTTTTCAAATTTGTTTGACTTGTCTTTGGCTTTTTTTTTTTCTCCCACCTATAGCTTTTAAGATCAGCTTAACAAATGCTTCATTTCAAAAAGTCTGTTAAGATTTCTGAAGGCTGAAGTGATGACTCAGCGGGTAAGAATGCTTGCTCTGCAAGCATGAGGACCTGCACTCACATACCCAGCTGGGCATCGAGATGCATGCCTGTAACACTGGTAGGTGGGCGGGCAGAGACAAGAAGATCCTCAGAGCTTCCTGGACAAAACAAACCTTCCAATTTAGTGAGAAACCCTGTCTCAAGATTAAAAGGTGGAAAGCAATAGAGGAGGAGGCCTAATGTCCTACTCAGGCCTCTGTACATATGTGCATGGGTACATGTGCCTGCATGACACACACAACTGACAGAAGGTGTCTGGGTAAAATGGTGTGCTGGTTAGTCACCTGGGAAGAGGCAACCTCAACTGAGAAAAATGCCTCATTTGGATTGGCTTGTAGGCGGTGTGTGTGTGTGTGTGTGTGTGTGTGCATTTTCTTGATTATTGACTGATGCAGGAAGGGCTAGCCCTCTGTGGGTGGTACCAGCCCCGAACAGCTGATCCTGGATTGAATAAAGAAGCAAATTGGGCACACCATGGGGAGATATCCAGTAAACAGCTGTGCTGGCTAGTTTTGTGTCAACTTGACATATGCTACTGTCATCTGAGAGGAGAGAAACCTCAGTTAAGAGAATGGCTCCATAAAATCAAGCTGTTGGCAAGCCTGGGGGAGGGCCTAGCCCATTGTGGGTGGTGACATCCTAGGGTGGTGGTCCTGGCTTCAGTAAGAAAGCAGGTTGAGCAATCTGTGAGGAGCAAGCCAGTAGGCAACACCCTCCATGGTCTCTATCAGCTCCTGCCTTCAGGTTCCTGCCCTGTCTGAGTTCCTGGCCTGACTTCCTGCAGTAATGAGTAGTGATATGGAAGTGTAAGCAGAATAAACCCTTTTCTTCTCAAGTTTCTCTGATCATGAACTACAACCCTGAGGTTGCTGGTGAAGCTGAGGGCTTCTGCTTCCCGCTCCTCAGCACCCCAGCCTCTGCACCAAGTTAAGCTGGGAGCCAGTAAGAGAGCACCGAAGAGGGAAATTAGAATTATGCTGCGCAACCCAGCACAGGTGTGCCAGAAACCCACTGCAGGTTTAATTGGTTCCAGCAAGAGCGAATCGCGTAACAGAGAATTCAGAAACAAATCACGCGTGCTTTACGAGTGTGTGCGGTGGTGTGAATGAGATCTCTCTCATTCATTTGAATACTTGGGTCTCCAGGATGTGGTGCTGCTCAGGGAAGTTCTGGAACCTTCAGAAGGTACAGACTTGCTGGAGGAAGCTGTCTGTAGACTCAGAGGCTTTATAGGAGGCCACCCTCCACTTCCTGTTCTCTCTCTGCTTCCTGTGTGTGTGGATGAAAATGTGCCCAACCAGTGACAGCCAAGAAAAAGAAAAAGAAACAACAAAACTCAGGTTGCTTTTGTTCATGATATTTTATCACAGCAACAGACAAATAACTAATATACTATGTTCATAGAAAGCAACAAAGAATATAAGCACCCGGGTAAGCCCCACATTTAACACACAAAATCCCAGCTGAATGAAATAAGGAAGTCGTAGGCCCTAGTAGGAAATCTTAAAAACTTTTTAAATATATTTATTAATTTTTTTAAGATTGGCTTTATTTTTAATTGTTTAAAGATTTGTTCGCATTTATGGGTGCTCTGTCTTTATGGACAGCTGCACACCAGAAGAGGGCATTGGAACATATCTCCAGACCCCAGGGAACAGTTTTTGTTTTTAAATCACCATAATGCAAGCCCTTTCCTCCTTTCCTCCCGGGCTGAGTGAAGTTACTGTGTATTTCCCCCAGCCCTTATCTTTCCCTCTGTCTTCTTGCATTTGTATCTCAACTATTGGCGTACATAGGTCTGTTTCTGTGCTTACATCCTGTTTATTCCAAAGCTTATCAGACACATGACCTTCTCACTTCTGCAGGCCATTAGGCAAGCTTGGCTGTTAGTAAGAGTACTCTAAACTTTCTGCCAGACAAGCACTCTACCACCTGAACACCCCGGAACTGATTTTTAAGAAAAGAATTCTTCCCACCTCCCCCACTCCCCCTTTGGTGCTGGAGATTGAACCTAGGCCTTCAAGAATGCTAAGCACCTGCTCAATCTCTGGGCTTCACCCCAAACCCTAAAGTCAGTTTTGGATTGTTCACTGTTAATATATTGAAAAGCAATTTGTATGTATAAGCTTTATGCCCCATGATCATGCTGGTCAAGTTTGTTAATACTAGGAGTTTTAAACGTATTCTTTCTTCTTCTCCTTCTTCTTCTCCTCCTCCTTCTTCTTCTTTCTTTTTTTCTTTCTTTCTTTCCAAAGCAGGGTTTCTCTGTGTAGCTTTGTAGATCAGGCTGGCCTCAAACTCCCAGAGATTTGCCTGCCTCTGCCTCTGCCTCTGCCTCCCAAGTGCTGGGACTAAAGGCGTATGCCCCCACTGCCCAGCTTAGGAATTTTAAATGTACAGGATCCATCTACAGGATCATGTTGTCTCTGGGTACAGTTTTTTTTTTCTCCCTTCTAAATCTATATTCTTTTGGTTTATTTTCCTTGCATTGTTTCCAAGATGAGGGCTTCCAGTGATGCATTGAGCAGAAGCACAGAGAACAGATATGATTGGCTAGTCCAGTCTGAGAAAACGTTAAGCACGTCATCATTTTATTTACATTTATGTTCTTTCCGTCGTTAACATGTTAAGCAGTTTTAGACTTGGTTATTTTATATGCGTGAGCGTTTTGCCCAAATGTATGCATGCACAGCTGGTATCTGAGAGGGTTGGAGAGGGGGTCAGATCCCCTGGAGCTAGAATTTCAGATGGCAGTGAAGCCAATGTGGGCGCTGGGGACTGAGCCCTCTGCAGGAGCAACAAGTGCTCTTAACTGCTGAGACCATGTTCTCGCCCCTTACATAATTTTAAATACCAATCCTCACTATCTTGTCCAGACAGCTCGTAAACTGTGGAAGACTCCATTCTTCTTCTGGCCTTCTTCTGGCTCTGTAGCTGGGCCTGTAGGAACGTGTCACCACGATCAGTTTTATTTATGTATTTTTTGAGGCAGTATTTCATTTATCTCAGGCTGACCTTGAACTCATGATGTATCCTGAGGATGACTTTCAACTTCTGATCCTCCGGCTCCTACCTAGAAGGTGCTGAGCTTGCAGGCATGAACCTCCATGCCTGGCATGCGTCTCATATGTCTGAAAGTCTTTTAACTTTACTTCTTTGAGTGGAAAGAATTGCTTGCACTAGGTTGTATTTCACAGTATGTGCTATACCAGCTTTTGTTTTTCTGCCTGAAATAATATCACTGCCCCTTTTGGTTTCATGTCTTGAGCATGTATTGTGTGAGTGTGAGTGTCTCACACACACACACACACACACACACACACACACACACACACACACACAGAGGCCCATTGAGTTATCAGGGTTGCTTGCATGAGCACAAGTCAGGGGTTATTTACTCAAACATGGGCAAACTTATGAATGGCTATACCCACTGAAGGAAATAACTTCCTCTCCCCCAGCAGCCATAAAGGACCTCAGTAGAGCGAGGCCTCATGAGCTCATTCCCCATCTGCAATAGAAAATTGGTGGGTTCCATCTTGTTCAAGTGACCACAGCTGCCCTGAGTTCATCCATGCAATGACCATGCCATGTCCAGAAAACCCCATTTCACAGCACCCTTCTCCATTCCCTGGCTCTCATGTTTTTTCTACCCCATTTTCTGGGGTGTTCCCTGAGTGTTGGACAGAGTGAGATCAATGTTCAGTTTAGGGCTGAGTGCTCAATGCACACTTATTTTCCACACTTTGACCAGTTAGGAGCATCTGCATCAGCGGTCACTGTGGATAACAAATAGGAGCTTCTCTGATCAAGGCTGAGAACAGCCTTGGGTACAAACACAAATACTTACAAGGCAGCTTGATGTCATATCTATTTAGCAAAGCAACAGTAGCAGGTTCCCCCTTAGGATCAGTGACCTTCTAGCCACGAGCTTTATCAAGTGTTCAGTACCAGACATGAATTCTCTCCTGTAAAGCAGACCGAAAGGGGTTGGTTACCCCCACAACAGCCATGTCATTATTGCACCAGTGGGCAGGCACAGCCTGTGTGGCAGGTTGGTATTGTAGTTTGCAGGGTTCATAACCAGGTAAGACTACTGATGACTTTCCTCCCCCAAGAGCTTGTATAGCATAGCATCTTCCAGCATTAGGAAAGCTAGCCTGCAAGGAGGAAGTGTCCATGGCAGTTTTGCCTCAATTTCTCTCTGTTCTGCAACTGTAGGTGCCTGGGGCTTGCCTCTGGTTATGGAGGGTAACCAAGAGCAATGGCAATGGTCTGTGTGGTTTTGGTAGTCTTTGGGGCATCCCTGACCAATAACCCATAAGGAGTTACCACACACCTGACACTGTGGTTTTCATTTAATGACCCATGGCTTCTGGAATGGCATTATCAGCCCATATAGAGAAGTCTATCCAAACTCTTCTTTATAATTACAACTCTAAAAGAACTAGCTTGCAAAATAGTAGCTGGCCATTTGGCACACATCTTTAGTTTCTGTTAACTCACCCTAACCTTGTCTTCTCCACCCCCATACTCCACCCCTACTCAAACATTTATGCATCCACCTCCCCTTCCCTCCCCTCCTCTCCACTCCTTCCCTCCCCTCCCTTCTCTTCTCTCATCCTTTCCTTTCTCTCCTTCATCTCCTCCCATCCCGTTCCCTCCCCCTTCCCTCTTCTCTCCTCTCTTCTCCTTTCTCCTCTCCTCCCTTTCCCTCCCTCTCTCTTTTTCTTTTCCTTATTGTGGCTCAAACCCAAGGCTTCATCTGTGCTAAACACATTCTAGAAGGAAATGAAAGAACCACTGTTTCTCTGAGATACACTCCTGCTATGATGCTGCTTTATCACAGGCCCAAAGCAGTAAGCCCAACCAGTCATAGGCTGAAACTTCCAAAGTGGTGTGCCAATCATACCCTTTCCTTTTGTAAATTGATTAGCTTAGGTGTTTGCTATAGTAACAGACTGACACATGGGTTAGCAATGTTGACCTGGCAAGAATGCTGGGAGGATTCAGTGAGGACACACTGAAAGAAGGCATTGTTACCAAACCTGGGAGACACAGCCTGTACCCCCCAAGTCAGGTCTGGCTACCCGTAGTCTTCAGTAAGCCAACCCAAAGAGGAAAGAAGAAGAGGTTTATTCAGGGTGACCACTTTTGGTAGAAAGGACAAAGAGATCCAGTAAGTTCCCCCAAATGCCCCTTCAGGATCCTGAAGTGTTCTTAAAGCTTAAACAGAAGGCCAAGGATATCCACATCTAAGCAGACCTGGTGAAGGTGTGGTCCAGCCCACAGCTGGCCATCCTTGTTAGGGTTGACAACAAGTTGTTATAACTCTAGGAAATCACAAGCTCCCCTCTGGCTGGGACTTTCCCTTCTCACAGAGGAGGTTTCTGAGGGGAATTCCCATTTCTTTGGGGTTCATTATCTCAATAGTCTGATAGCCACCTCCTTAGGAGAGTGTCACTTCTCCAAGGCCATTAGAGCACCACAGAGCTGGCAAAGGTCCCCTTCCCAGTCACACACTGTGATAATTTGCTAAAATTATGTTTACTTTGCAAAAAGAATGTAACTTATTGAATATCCAAATGTTCTCTCTCTGTCTCTGTCTCTATTTCCTCTCTCTGTGTAGCCCTGGATGTCCTGTTACTCACTGTATAGACCAGGTGGGCTCAAACTCACTGAAATCTTCCTGCCTCTGCTTCCTGAATGCTGGGATTAAAGGCAAACATGCCATTCCAGGGCTCACTATCTTACTCAGGGCAGTCAGGTTGGTTTTGAACTCCTAGTCACCCCCCCCTCCCCATCAGTCTCCCAGGGCTAGAATTATAGGTATGTACCACTATGTTCTGCTGTCATATCTTGAAGCAAAGGGATGACTAATCTTTTGGGGTGGGAGGGAGGGGCATAAGAGGCAGAGTCCCCACTTGTGGTGGTCCATGATTGACCTCATGCAGTTTCATGTGGAATCATCATTCAGGACTTGAGTGTCAGCAACATGAAAGACTGTTGAAAAGATATTAGGTCAAGGACAATGGAGGCAGCCAGTTTTGGAAAGAGAATTGCTGGCAGTGGCCATTCCTAGAAAAAGGAAACTGTCCTGTGTAGGTGCTAGACCCTGTGACCTCAGTAACTCTATCGGGGGCTTCCAATGTGGCTCAGTGATGGAGTTTTGCTCACTATCCCCAGTGCTCTGGGTTCTATCCAGCCCTCGAAACATACACACACTCCCATCTTAGTTTCTTTTCCACTGCTGTGAAGAGACGCCCTGCCTGAATAAGACTTACACACAAAAAAATTGGGGCCTCATGGTTCCAGAGGGTAAGAATGTATGACCATCATGGCAGGGGTGGGGGAGGGATGGCAGCAGGCAGTCAAGAATCAAGCTGGAGCCGTAGCTGAGAGCTTACTCCTGATCCATAAGCACGAGGCAAAGAGGAAGCTAACTGCAGTGCCGTGGAATTTTGAGCACTCCAAGCTCATCCCTAGTGACACACTTCCTTCAACAAGGACACAGCTCCTATTCCTTAGTGAACAGTTCCACCAACTGGAGGCCAAGCTTTCAGATACATGCACCTGTGGGGGGCTGTCCTCACTAACATGGCTTTATTCCTCCATCAGTTCTCCAGCCTGCTCCTTCCCCTTTCTTCACATTCTGTCTGCAGCACCCCTACTCAGCCCCACCCCCACGCCCGAACTTTCTCAGCCATGCTTCTGACTTTGCCCCTATACCTCTTCAGCCCGAAGACCCATGGCAGAGCCTTGGTTGTCACTCATCAACCATCGGAGAACAACTACCATGGTAACCACTGCTAATTGCCACATGCTGGAATTAGACTGGAATAAATGGGTCGTTTTTGACAAGTGGGGAGTGAGAGGTGTCGAGGGTGACTATGTTCATGCCCGTCCGTGGCTTTCTGGTTGAGCTTTAAGACTCGTGGTTCTGTGGCTTCTGAGATTGTTGTTCACTTTCCCCTCATCAGATTTACAATCCAATAACGCAGTTTAGGGTGCATATTTTTAAGGTGAAGGGAAGTAACTGTGCAGTGAGTTTTATCTTCAGGTCTTACGCTCCTGGTCTCACATCTCACGGATTCCCCTCTCTTCCCACAGCAATGTTGACCTTAAAGTGGTCACTCCAAGCTCCCCAAACAACCAAATCTCTTCTTGTAGCCTAGCACATTGCTGGAGTGTTCGCCCTGACTTTTGTAGCCAAAAATCCACCTACTATATTGTCAGATGAAAATCATTGATACCTCACCTGAAGACAGTCCTGATCACTCTTCTGTGTTCACCCAGGACCTTTCCTCCCTCCTGGGTAGCCTCCCCATCCCACCCATCTCCCACCCCTACTCAATTCTGTCTGTGCTATTGTTATTCTGTCTGTACCCCTTGCTCACCAGAGAGTCTCCCATCCTGTGAGTGCCAGAGATTGACTCTGGAATGTCTTCTATTTACTTAATAGTTTTTAGTTTGTTGTGTGTGACTGTGAGTGTATGGGTGTTGAGGCATTCGTGTGGAGGCCAGAGGCCAGTTTTCCAGAATCTCCTTCCCCCATGGTAAGGCAGGGCTCCTTTGTTTCTGCCGGTAGCTGACCTGACCTGTGAGCTTCTGGGGGATTCTGGGATTCTCTCTCCTGTTTCCACCTCCCACCTCAAGGCAGGAGTGCTTTTTAAAACAAAGTAAAAACAAGAACAAGAACAACTTTTTACCTTCATCCTGGCTGTCAGGCTTGCAAATGCTTTTTTTCCTTGCCAAGTTATATCACTGTCTCTCTACCTTAGTTTTTTGAGACAGGCTCTTTTGCTTAGCCGAGAGCTTGCCATTTTGGGTGGTCTATCTGACCGGCAAGTCCCTAGGACCTGCCTGTCTCCACCTGGGTTACAGGCATGTGCTTTTACATGCCTGGCTTTTCTGTGGCTGTCGTGGATCCTAACTCAGGTCCTCATGTTGTGCAAACACTTTGCCCACCGAACACCTCCCCAGCCTTGTATTTCAGATACCACAATTACCCTTTGTGCCTGTTGGAATAATGAACTTTTTTTTTTAATATCACACGAAAAGGAATTTCTGAGCTTGTTACATGCCAACAGGTTAGCAATCAACTTGTAGGGTTGTCCCCATCTTAGTAATTGGTTAGGCTGAAAATTATACTCCTAGAAAAATGGGATACTCCCATTTTGGGGAGACACTCCCAGAAAAGCTAATAAATTTTCTCAAAGTCTTTGTTTATCTATATGATGGCATGGTGCCACAAAATAAATAATTATACATGTGAAATATATAATTTGCTATATAATTAAAGTTGGGGTGCTAATTGAATCTACTTCCCCTCAGGCACTGTCTCCTAGCAATGAGCGTTTGGAACCAGCTGTGTGGGGTAGCTGGAGAATGCAACCGAGAACAAAGGAACCAAAAGAGAGCTAAATGGTGGCACTGCCTTGTCAAATCCACCCAGAGCTGCTATACAGAAGTGCCACTTAAAGGCCCTCTCTTAACTTCTAGGCAAAAGAGGCATTAGTCATGCCACACCCTTTTATTTTTGCTTTTGGACAAGCTCCTTTCATTTAGGAGGTTTAAATATTGGAGGACCTGGCCAGTTGTCAAGCCCTTTACTCATCAGTTTAACAGTGGCTATCCGTGGAAGTCCTGATCCAGTGGAAGGTTTGCAATCATCCAAGCAAAAGCTGCAGCGATGCTTGAAGAGAGCAGAAGTTAATAAGAAACTCATGCTTTCTAAAACTTGAACCCTACCCCCTCTGCCTCCCAAGTGCTAGGATTACAGGTGTGCACCACCACACCCCACTTGCCTATTCTACAAATTGTGTTATGTATTCTCTTGTTGAGCAATTGCAGTTCTTTAGATATCCTGGATATTAAATGTTCATCAGATAAGTGCTCTGCAAATCATCCTCCCATTGTATAGCTTTCCTTTTCACTTTCTTGGTAATGTGCTTTGATGTACACACGTTTTAAGTTCTAAGGTCCATTTTATTATTGCCTTAGATGCTCATGTTTTCCATCATGTCTAAGACTCCCCCACCACATCCAAGGTTGTGCCTGACTCTTGTGTTTTCTTCTGGGTTTTACTGCCTTTATTTAAGTCATTGAGCTGTCAGAGTTAAATTTTATACATGTTGAAAGATAGGGGCCCCTGCATATGGAAATCCTGTTTTCCTAGAACAATGTTGAAGAGACTGCTCTTTCCCTCATTGGATGGACTTGGCCCCCTTGTTGAAAGCATTTGATGAGAGCGTGGTTTTATTTCTAGATTCTTCTAGTCCATTGGTCTATGTGTCTATACTAAGACCAGATCCACACCATTTGGGAATTTTTTTTTTTAGGTTTATTTATGTGTACATGTATGTATCTGTGTAGGGGTGTGTGCTCATGAGTAAAGTATCTGTGGAGGCTGGAGGCCAGAGGATTGTGCCAGATCTCCTGGAGTTGGAGTTAGTGGCAGTGCTGAGTAGCCCATGCGGGTGCTGGGAATCAAACCCAGGTCCTCTGAATGAGCAGCAAATGAGCTTAACCTCTGAGCCATCTCTGTAGCACAGTTTAGACTAGCAAATTTAGTTTTGCAGTAGGTTTTGAAATTGGAATGTGGGAGTCCTTCAGTTTTCTTCTTCCTCGCTGTACTGATGTCTCTTTGAGAATCTTTGCAATTCCAAATGGAACTGAGAGGTTCTTTTTTGGTTATTTGTTTTGCTTTGTTTTTCACTTTTACAAAACAAACAAAGAAATACCAAAAACAACCACAGCTTCCTCTTTCTTCCCCAGGGATGTGAAGACAGCTCCACCTGCACCTGCTGCCCATAGGCTTTGGGAAGCCTTGACACTTTTGTGCACAGGGCTACAGCTTTCTTGAGCCCTGTTAGGAGAGCAAGGAGAGAGCAGGTGAAATTGGGTTTGAGGGTCATGTCTTTATTTAATGTGTGTGTGTGTGTGTGTGTGTGTGTGTGTGTGTGTGTGTGTAACTTATGGGGGACTTTGTATGGTAGATATCGGCACTGCAGGAATGCTGTATCACTAAATACAATGGTGCTCTTTTGTGGTTCAGACAGTGTATGGGGTCTAGGAGCAGCGGGGGGCACTGCGGTGTGGGAACAGCATCATTAAGGGCTTCATGGGAGAAGCAGCACATAACTTCGGTAGGTGACAAGAGAAGATATTCTAGTGGTTCAAAGGATGTGATAAAGAGAGGTGACAGTAGCTGGGCACTGGTGGCACACACCTTTCATCCCAGCACTTGGGAGGCAGAGGTAGGAGGATCTCTGTGATCCTCTGTGATCGAGGCCAGTCTGGACTACAAAGTGAGTTCTAGGACAGCCAGGACTGTTACACAAAGAAAGCTGTCTTTAAAAAAAATAGAGATGATGACAGCAAAATCCAAGACTTGGTGCAAGTGAGCAGAATACTTTCTAGAATCTCAGTCTCAGTTTAACCAACCCAGTCCTGCTGGAGAAGAGAAGCCCTAGCAGCAGAGCCAGGGTGGAGCCGGGTATGGAGAACCATGAATCAAAAGGAGTTGTGTGTAGTTGGTGCTACAGCATTTATAGTCCCATCTCCTGGAGCTCTATTAGCCACAGCATTTCCAGTTTCCAGAGGATCCATTGTTCCCAAGGGGAAGGTGGAATGTGGCCCTCACCACACATCAGCAGGTGCAGGAACTGGGACCAAGCGCCAGGCACACCCGAGTCTCCAGCTTTTGTTCTGGAGCCGCCACCCTAGCCAAGGCCCTCGTCACTCCACACTGGCATGATTGAAATAGCCTCTTGTCTGACCTCCCTGCCCTCAGGCTTACCTCTGCCCTAAACCACAGAGCAATCCATGGCATCCTAAAGCACCCACAACAGTGTCTACACTGTATTGTCCATTACTCAGCAATGCTGTCCAGCTTGGACCCAGGACTTCTTTCTCTAGAGCAATCTCAATGGTTTCCATGGTTCTTCCCAACCTTCACACTCTTCACCGTGCTGGGGCTTGAACCTGAGGCCTTGTGTTCGTTTCCTGGGAAAATGCTCTGCCATCAGGCTTATCTCCAGCCCTGAATTTGCCCATTGTAAGCATTCCACAGCTTCCCCACTGCACCAGAAAACAAAGCAATTCCATTTGTTTCCTTCATTCAGCTTTTCAGTGATATCTTGGACATGAGCCATTATTGTTAGCCTGAATGGTGTCCCACCTCAAATTCCTGTTGGAGACCTAACTCCAGTTCTTCAGAATGTGACCTGGTTTCGAATGGGGCCTTTGTAGAGGTAATTAACCTAAAATGAGGTCTCTTCATGGACCCTTTCTGATGTGACTGTTTTTTATAAAAAGAGATTAGGTCACAGGCACACACAGAGGGCGACCATGTAGGACCCAGAGAGGAGGCACTTATCTTTGAGACAAGATGAGAGGCCTCGGGAAAAATCAGCCCTTCCAGCATCTGGACTGAGGGGAGATGAGCATCTGTGGTTCCAGCCCCCAGCGTAGTATTTTGATATGGTAACCCTGGGAGGTTACCACAGGAGCTTGGCAAACCTACCTTATAGGATCATTTATAAAAATAAGATATATTTTGCAATCAAACTTCTGATTTTAAATTTCATTTTTGGTTCTGGTGAATTGAGCTCAGGGCCTCACACATGCTGGGTATGCATGTCTGTTCTACTGTTAAGCCATGTCCCTGGCTTCAACAATTGAAGTTTTAAATCTAGCAATGTTCATACACATCTTTCATGTTGGAATATATGCTATCTACTGAATTCCTTTTAATATGTGTATAGCATTTCATGTTCTTCCATCTATTTTTCAGTGTTTATGTGTGTTTGTGGGGTGTGTGTGTGTGTGTGTGTGTGTGTGTGTGTGTGTGTTTACATATAAATGTGTTTGCATGTGCCTAGGTGCACTAGGAGGTCAGAGTTTGAAGACAAGTATCTTTCTTGATTTCTCTGTACTTTGTATGTTGAGATAGACTTCACCTTGTTTTCATTCTCCAATTTCTGGGAATCCAGGCAGGCTGCTCTAGTGCCTGCACATGTCTATTCTACATTTATATGGGTACTGGGGATCTGAACTCTGATTTTCGTATCTGTGCGGCAAGTACCCTATTCATTGAGGTATATTCTCCATCCCTTTCTTTCTTTTTTCCTTTTTATTTCTCTCTCTCTCTCTCTCTCTCTCTCTCTCTCTCTCTCTCTCTCTCTCTCTCTCTCTCTCTGGTTTTTTGTTTTGTGAGACAGGGTTTCTCTGTATTATATTGGAGACTGTCCTGGAACTAGTTCTGTAGACCAGGCTTGCCTTGAACTCACAGAGATCTGCCTGCCTTTGCTTCCGGAGTGCAGGGATTAAAGACATGCACCACCAATGCCCAGCTTATCCATCCCTTTCTGTAGCAAGCTTTTTGTCAAACTATCTTTGGAGCACCAGCCTCCAAATAATGACATGGACACTTAATATTATGAAAGCTTGGCTATTTGCTTAGGCTATCCCCCCCCCAACTAGCTCTTATAACCCTATATTTTAAATCTACATTCTACCACATGGCTCAGTACCTCTCCTCAGTACAGCATGTCTGACTTGCTCTGTGTCTGCTGGCAAAATCAGAGCACCTAGGTTCCTCTTCCTCTACCTACTCCTCTCTCTCACCTGAAATCCCACTCATCCTCTCCTGCTTAGCTATTGGACATTCAGCTCTTTATTAAACCAATCAAAAGGTGCCTTAGGCAAAGGAATATCTTCACAGTGTACAAAAAGATTAATTATCCCACAACACTTGGTCCATTCTTTAAACAGAAAAATGCCCAAAATGTCAATTTATTAAATTGCAGAGACTATACAGTGAGTACATTCTGTATATAAAGATCAACAGTACCTTCAGAACACAAAGATGTTAGGGCACAGCTTTCTTGGAAAGGACTACACATGCCAGCATAGATGAAAAACAAAGGCCAAATAATTTCTTGATGTTCTCGAGGCTGTTCCAGGGGCAAATGCTCCGCTCAGGAAGGATCCATACCCCAGGTTTATTCCCATTATGTTGCAGTGCGACTGACAAGGGAGACCATGAATGCCTCCCCTGATTCCACTCCTTTAGCTCATGCATCAGTCACTTTCTAACAACAAGAAATCAAAGAAAGTGAAAGTAAGCATGATGTTGGAGACAACTGGTCTACCTTCTTTTTTTTTTTTTTTTTTTGTTTTCTTTTGAGATAGAGTCTTATTATATAGCCCTGGCCTTGTGTCTTGAGTCCTTCATGTCAACCATGTCTAGTTTGCTTTCTCTTTATAGATAAAGCTAAGGACCAGAGTTTTGTGTCCTAAGAATTAAATTATACAATGCATGACCCTCTGTATCTGTCTCCACTCCCAACATTCCTTTTCTGTCTTTTTAGAAATCAGCCCTGTCTTGTAAAAGCAGACATCTAATTGAATCCATCTCCTACACCGATTGCTGCAAGATCTTTGTGTTTGTTATACTTGCATTCAAGCTCCCATACCTCACCAAAGCCTCAAGGCTCCAATGCTGACCTAGGTCTGGTAGCTTCTGTCGCTTCCTTCAGTCACTGTGGTCTTGCTATTCTGCCCTTTTCTCTGTTTTTAGTTTGCTTTTTGAGGCAGGACCTCATATAGTTTATTCTAGCCCCAAACTTGCTATGTAGCAGAGGATGACTTTGAACTTCTGATCCTCCAGTCACTACCTCCCCAGTGCTGGCATTATAGGCATGTGCCATTCTGCTCAATTTTGTGTGGTTCTGTAGATCAAGCCCAAGGACCCATGTGCACAAGGCAAACATCTTACCAACTGAGCTTTGTCCCCAGCTCCTCTCCTCTTTTAATAGCCAAGTGTTTATTGAGGAAATATTTAGTGCAAAGCATGATGGCATGTGCTAGAGGAAGCAGAATCAGGTGGGGCCTTTAGTGAGCTCTGTACAGCCAACCTGCCGGAGCCAAGGGCTGCACTTCTGTGGGCTCTGTCCATGGAATCAGCAACAAGAGAGCAGAAAAGTTTTAAAGTTGGGCCAATACTAACATGCGCTTACTTTCTTAGTCAGTATTGCTGGAACAAAAAAAGTATAACCAGGGTGTGCATAGCATTTATATTACATTAGGTACCACAAGTAATGGGAGAGTGAGGATTGCTTAAGCTCAGAAGCTTGAGTCCAACCTAGTGAGGCTTTGGGTGTCAACCTGACACACCTGGGAAGGTAGAACCTCAGTTGAGGAGCTGCATCCATCAGATTGGCTTATGGGCGTGTCTGGTGCTGACTGATGGGTAAGGGTCTATCCTACTCTGGGCCATGCCATCCCTGGGCAGGTGGTCCTGGATTGTAGAAGGAAGCAGCCGAAGAGAAGCAGGGAGCAAGCAAGTAAACCAGTTCCTCTGTGGTGTCTGTTTCAAGCTCCTGCCCTGGCTTCCCTTGATGATGGGTTATAACCTGTAAGATGAAATGATCCAGTTCCTCTCTAAGTTGCCTTTGGTCAGTGTTTTATCATAGCAACAAAATCAAACTAGGACGGAAGTACTGAACTTTTTTTTTTCTGTGTCAAAGTAACTAGCAGCCAGAGGCAATTAGGAAGTTTTTTAATCAAGTCAAGCAATAAATAAACAGATGTAATGTATTACATTTCTGTTTCTGTCTCTCCGTGTCTCACCACACACATACACAAACACGTCAGGCACATAGACTGAACATTCCTAACCAATAAAACCCAAAACTTTCTTAGTGGTGATGTGATACCAAGAACAGAAAATTCCACACCCAGCCTCATGTGATGGTTACAGGCACAACGAAGATGTACAAAGTTACCTTCAGGCCATGCAGATAAGGAGCACATTGAGTATGAATTAATTTAATGTTGAGCTTTGGGATCTACAAGATTCCTTATTATACATGTTCTGACACCCCAAAATCTGAAAGAAATCCAAAATCAGAACCACTTGCTTTTCCTGGCATAAGGAATAAGGATTACTCAACCTGTACATGATGCTGACAGTGTTGTGGGTTTTTTTTTCCAAACCCTTTTCAGAAGTGAGGTAACCGTGGCTTTGAAACACTGCAAAGCTTCCTGAGACTGCAGCAATAGCAAGCAGTGTGCATACGAGAAGCTGAGGGTTTCAGCCCATGTGGGAAGTCCTGTCCTTGTCCCTGGGTGGGGGTGACCCAAGCGGCAGCCAGGCAAAGGACGGTGAATAAAAGGGGCAGAGAGGAGAGAGACCATCGTAGAGGTATCTGAGAGCACATGAATGCCATGTGAGGGGATGAAAGGGGCCTAGAACAAATCTGAAATTTCTGACATGATTACCTAAAAGATGGTGGCATCCCTGAGGTAGGAGAAGGGGAGAGCCACAGGAGCAAGGGAAGGCATCGCTGTGATACAAGGCAGAAGGGGACAAGTGATCACTGGTTAAGAGTTCCAGAAAGGGAACTTCAGTAGACTTTGA